>CAJHZI010000182.1:207500-565000 GCA_905160935.1 Enchytraeus crypticus
ACAAATGTATGCTAGCCATGTTCTAGGGTTAGAGCTAGAGCTAGGATTAGGGTTTAAAGTATGATTAGGTGCTAATGTTAAGCTGAAGGAGATTTGAGGCTGGTGCAGATTGTTGTTATACATCTGGTCGGTATCTAATGGCTAGGTAAAAATTAATCGCCAATGATGCATAAAACATTAAACCAATATTTTACCGGTAATATTCAGATGTAATTGTAGTCTTTTAACCAATACGATAACGGTTGTCTGGATGATTATGTATTTTATTCTTTAATCAGGTAGCCTTAATTCGAACCATTGCCATCACGTTTTTTCCAATTTGCACGTATAGGCCTAGATGAGACACATTCGCAGGACCGCGACAAAGACACTGTTCGAATTAGGTTGTTCAAAAGGAATAGAAAGAGCAATCTTAACCGTTTACAGTCCAACGTTCCCATTTTGGGAACATGGAAGCTATTGCATATTACTCAACTATTCTAACGCATAACTATTTAATCATGATGGAAGGCTATTAAGATTGGATAAAACTTTCTAAAACTATATAACTTGTTGAGGGCTTGTTCCAATATTTAAGTTTACAGAAACAAAATCTGACGCATTTCTTTATTTTTATTTTCTAAAAATTAATTTAATATTAAATTATGTTTATAAAATTATAATTTTTGCATTATTTTATAGCCAAATATGTGCTTTTTGAAATACTGTAGTAAAAGGTATTGTATATAGTCTACTTTAAAAGATATTCTTCAAAACATGTTATGTTCCCAAAATGGGAACGTTGGACTGTGTATAAGGATTTACTGGTATATCTTTTACTACTTTTGCAACTAAACTGATTGCTAAAGCATGTCTGTGATGGGTGAGTCTATGATTTAAACCCCGAAATTCCTGATCCGTAAACGGATAACATACATGTACCTATTTACTCTTTCTCCTGTCATGCAATTACAATTATTTATTGTTGGTTTATTGCAATGGTTTATCGATAACAGTATTATTACTTATTATAGAGTGAATATGTATTATAGCTGTACACACGGACGGATTCTTCAGGGTTGCAAACTGAGCGGACTCTTTGATGGATTGACGATTTTAATTGGTTGACTTCTTGAGGGGCTTGAATTGTTTGACAGCTTGTTAGCAACAACGCCTAACTGCCGTGGTTACTAAGCCGTGAATAAAGTAAAGATGAATGAATCCGTCCCGTGGGATTCCGTCCAGTGACGAATCAAAAAGACCAATTAAGATTACTGGGTTTCACTAGTGAAGCCGTGAACTAGCTGTGTATCTGAGATTCTTGTATAACAGAATTTTGTATAACTTGAAGGAATTTAGAGATAATCCTTTAATCATGTAGAGCCACCTTTAATACGGGGGGAGGGGTTGCTTGATAATAGGGGTATGTCTGCAGGGTATATAAGGGTTGGATTGTTGGAAGTTGTCGACCAGCCAGCTTGCCACGTAGTCCATTTCGACAATTTCTTCACAAGTCATCAACTGATGTCTGATCTCAGTGACAAAGGTTTTAGGGCATGTGGCACTGTGAATAACAGGTGCAACAAGTGGCCTTTGATGACCATACTTCAAATGAAGAAGACCAACCGAGGCCACTTTGACTACAAATCTGATGGACAGGTACTCTTCGTACAATGGAACGACAATTCTGTAGTCACAGTTTCCAGCAAACATCTAGGCGTTACACTAGTAAATTCAGCGAAAAGGAGTGTAAAGGGTGTGAAGGAAACTAAAGTAACACGGCCTGATCTCATCAGAAAGTACAAAGAAGGAATGGGTGGGTTTGAAGTGTTAGATAGGATGCTGGCTTCGTATCGGCCACGGCTCCGTTCTACGAAGTGGTGATGGAATCTGTTTAGCAACGGTCTAAACATGGCAGTAGTTACTGCTTTCAGGTTCTACCAATATCTGCATCCTGACAGCACACTTACTCACATCCAGTTTAGAAGAACAGTAACGATGGCACTGTTGAGGTCACAGCAGGCACGCATACGACTTGGTGGCCCAACAGCTCCTACACGCAACGACATCCGATATTATGGGGTGAGCCACCATTTGGAAAGCGAAGGCAGGGAAGATGCACTTTTTGTATGACCAATACTCACCCTCACCTACAGTGTGTGAAATGCAAGAAGCGCCTGCATAACTCTGTTCTGGGCTGTACCACACCAGGCCATAATAACCAGCCAGTTGCGTAGCAATAGCACTGTTATTGGACATGTAGTACGCTACACAACTGTAAGGTATCATGACTACAGACTGTAATTAGAGAATAAATGATAGTGTTGATATTATTATTTCATTATTGGGATATTTTTTTAAGAATGTTTAGATATAATGTAGCTAGAGAATAAGACATATTAGACTGGCATATATTGAACTAAATGTATTGATATAGGTAGGGAATACGACTCATTTGATTGAGATTTTTGTAAGGAATGTTTAGGTTTCATGTTTTCTATTACTTAACTCTTAAATTAGAGAAATTTGTACAAATATTTCAAGCTATATTAACATTGCATCACTGAACGCGTCGTTGCCTATGCACAGTCCAACGTTCCCATTTTGGGAACATAAAAATTTTCACATAAAATGTAAAAAAATTGTCAAGATGTTTACAGATGCTATTATGGTAGCCCAAATTGTAGAACATATCCAAAAATTAGCCATATATGTGAACTCTGTCTATGTCCCGACTGTAAACGGTTAAAGAGTATTGCTTCAAATATTTAAACAAAACATTACATAACAACAATTAGAGTGCTACTGTCATCAATGACACCATCGATAGCTATTGAGAAAAAATCAAGCCGGCGAGCATAAAGAAGGTCCAAAAACGGTGCAAAAAATTATAAAATTAAAATAATTAAGTAGGATTGAGATAAATATATCCACGATATTTATTAAAACACTAGTAATTTAGTAGATCGCTCGCAGGCAGATCTTATATAAAGAGACTATAGCTTGCAAAAACTGAATTTACACATTAAATTTTGCTTTAAAATAATGAATGGTTTTTTGGCATTCGTAATGATTAATTAGAGGTAGTAGGTAGATTTAATCTTGTAACGAAAAATGGAAGACATTTGTAAATAGGGATCTACATTTGGAATTTTATTGTACGGAACTGCACAAGGTCACCATAGACAACTAAAGCAGATACTAATTTGCAGCAGCGTTAGAAATGAATAGCAAAGGGGTTCATTCTTCTATCAATGGATATAAAACCAAAATTCACTTTTTCTGTTGTGTTTCATTATATATTACAATTTGGCTACGGCTAGGATCTTCTAGGAAATATATTATCCAAAGTACATTTCGTCAACTAAGTACTATAAGCGTATTGTATTGAATTTTATGTCCTTCTATAATTAAAACTACATAGCCTATTGTAAATTTACATTCAATTAGTTTTTCAAATATTAAGCGGTGTTCGTGATGTACATGTATATCTCAATTGACGGTAGGTAATATTGACTGTTAGAAATATTCTGAAAAGTAAACGAAGTTTTCAGTAGGAATGTCGTCGAGGTTTTTCTTGTAATAGGATTGATCTGAAGATTCCTCAGTTTTTGCAATCTCACTGGCTCGAGAAAGTGATTGATAAGCAGGCGGAGAATCAATCGGTTCTTTAGAACAGCCTACAATCATATAAGAAACCAATAAATCAATAAATTGATCAATCAGTATTAAAAAATATATTTATTAATATAGCAATCATTAAAACTCTTTTGATCAGTCATTGTGCCAGGATATTGTAAATATATGAAGGAAATAATAATTCATATCTAAGAGAAAAACGGGGGACTTTAAAAATATTCTTACAATTTGTGTCCATTCTTATTGTGAATCAAAGCGTACGTATTTGTGCGAATAGATCTACATTTTTATATTCAAACGAGCCGTCTTGTGTATTTGTGTATATTGGGACAACTCTCAGGATTCTACCTATGCCATATAGTTAGACAATTTTGCCTTTTAAAAACCATAGAATATCATATTATTACGCAGTACGTTATATAGGAAGAGCGAATATTTGATCTTTAATCATAGGTAGTTCAAATATAGATTAAGGCTTCAGTAAACTAGTAGTCTATTCCATTATTTCATCACAATCTGACAACTGTAGATAGTTACAATATAACAAACCGCATAAGAGTTACCAGCAGCAGTAAAACAGGCAAACAAAAAGAAAGAAATTAGTAATTAATTAGTTACCATGTTAAAGTTCAAGAACTTTCATAAACACATTAAAAGACATTCGGGACATGTAACCATTATGCGCATGCAATAATGTACACTGTATACTGAGCCAATAAGTGAATGATACAAGAAATCAGAAGAAGAATTGGACAGGACAAATAATTCTAAAGGAAGATAGTAACTAAAGGAGGTCCATAGAAGGTAGAATGGAAGGAAGAGAAGCAGAGGAAGACCGAGATTAGGAACATTATAGATGATTTAAAGATCTACTCTTATTTGGACATAAAGAGGAAAACGGATGACAGAGAAGAGTGAAGGCAAGTCCATGATACCATGGACCTGCCAGTAGGCAGTGCACTAAGAGTGAGAGAGAGAGAAAGAGAGTACACGGACATTCTCTTGAAATTTGACTGTAGCTGTCAACTTGTTCAACGTTGAGCGTTTACATTATATGCCAATACTAGTTCATTATTATGGTTGTGCAGCTAATTTAAAGTTTCACAATAAATGAAAATTACTCTCCATTATCGAATATGAATTTTATGAATTAAATTCACGCACATTTCTGTCATTTCACCTAAATTCTTCGAGATTTCAAAATCTGTATTCGCATTCTTAAAACAATCATCCATCAGAGTTCGGACGCCATGTGAATAAATTCGTTGAATAAATTCAATAAATAATAAATTAATTAATTAATCGATGATTAATCCAACCTGTAATCTGTAAATTTTCTAAACTGACAGTTTTAATCAAGATTTGCGTATATTAATATTATGGTAGCCATATCTAACCTGGATAGATGATATATGGAGGAACAGGATTTGGACAATCAATACATCTGTTATCCGGAATCGCGTCATTCGTATTTGTAAGCATAACCTGCACTCGCCGCATATGAGCCGCACACTACAAACAAAATAGAACACATACTTATAATAACTGCAAAAGTAGTTCTAGTCTGAATTATTGACATAACATTTAAGTTACGATATTGCTCAACTACATTTTTCAGGCTAATATTAATAAGTTAAACCGAGTTGGCAGAGTAACCTAAGTTAACCGCTATTCTTTAGTTAGTCTCAAAATGGTAAGTCAGTTTGCATAAAATAAATATCGCTTCACAGCACCACATGAGGAATATGAGTATACGGTATCTTCGAAAATTACTTAACGAATAGGTATACGTGTATTGTCTAAGCCACTCTTAAATGACGAGAGATGACAACCATTACATGCATACCTATCACCAGTTTTGGTACTTGTAAACCAAAATGAGCAATTAATATTCCTAGGACATTTATGGCTAATTAAATATAGCAAAAAGGAAATTTAGCAACTGTATAGCTGTATACTTGTGGATAATGATTGGGGATCAGAAATATATTGTTTAGCCTTTATTAGTCATATTCATTTAAAGTTTTGTGTCTAGATCGGAGAGAGAGAGAACCGTGATCATTTATTTGTAACTGAATCAAAATATACACAAAGTGCATACAACTAGACAGAATACAAATAAAACGGCCGTCAGAAAGAGCACAATTGAGCTCTATCTAGATGACTACCGGAAACACAGAAACATAGCAACATAAGATTGTAGAAAAATTGGAGATAATAAACATAGATAATGAAAATAGCATTGAATTTTAAAGAGCAAAACATTACGGACTAATTAAAGCAAAAACTAAAGATTAGTAGAGCTAAAAGTGCACTAAAATTAAAACCGTATTCAAACAGCAGTAGGCCTACAGGCCGGACTAATATAAGTAGATAATCCCTGAACGATCAGAGGTTCTACTGACTTGAAGACATTGTACAACTGCAAACATTGACATAGACAATCATTTCCAAGTATCAATTAAATGCTGTTTGTATATTTTGTTAAAAACTGATTCAGTGGAACAGGTTCTGATTTCAATGGGGATATCATTCCAAATTTTACAGCAAGACTTTACAAAGGAATTTAAAAAAGCACGATTAGATTGTTTATAAAGGTAACTAGTTGATTTAATGCGTGTAGGATAACTATGACCAGCCTGATTTAAGCAGAATAGATTGGCCGTAGAAGAGGGAACAGAATTGGAAGAATTTAAGCATCTGAAGATAATTTTAGAGATTCGTAAATTTCCTAAGAGGTTAACAGGGAGTGCGTTGTAGTTGAGATAAAGTTGTTTAATATTATAATATCTATCAACGTTCTGAAAGGTTCTAAGTACTCGGTTGCAAGCTAAGATCAGAGGTTCAATTATGTAATTACAAGTAAAACTGTAAGCTTCAATCCCGTAATGAATATAGGGATAAACAATGGCGTAATAAATATTTTTTCGACATAAGATTGGCAATAGATCTCTTCTATGATACAGCATACCTCTAACACTATGAATTTAGATATAATATGGTGAATATGTTGTTTAAAGTTAAGCCTTTCATCAATATAAATTCATCGAAATTTAATATGATTGACTCTATTAATAACCATACCATTAACAACAATACGCAAATTAGAAGACTTATTTAAATCAACGTCATCAGTATTGGGGTAAAATAAAATATAAGCGCACTTATCATAATTAATGCTCAATAAGTTGCAACTAAACCAATGGCTTAGTTCTCTACAAACACAGTTGAGATAAGCATAAGCAGATACCAAATTGTTTCCAGAAATAAAAGCATTAGAATCGTCAGCAAAAAGAGACAGCAAGACTTTATTGGTAGAGCGTTCGATGTCATTGATATATATTAGAAAACAAAAGAGGACCAAGGATAGAACCTTGAGGTACCCCTGTAGTAACAGGCTGGATACTAGATGATAAATCATTGATAACAGTATATTGAGATCTATCCGTGAGGTAGGACTTGAACCATTTAAGGGCTGTACCACGAATTCCATATGTATTTTAATTTATCTAATAATATACTATGATTAACAGTATCGAACGCCTTACTTAGATCAAAAAATAGCCCGATTATATAATTATTAGAACCATTTTCCAAACGTATCATATTAATAGCGTTAATGATTGCATCACCGGTTGAGTGAGCTTTACGAAAGCCATACTGATGTGGTGAAAATAGATCATGTTTACACATAAAGCTGTATATACGTTTATACATTATTTTTTCGAAAACTCTACTAAGGTTGCTTAATAAAGATATAGGTCTGTAATTATCAATTTTGCAGGTGTCGCCTTTTTTGTGGATTGGAATAACTTTGGCAATTTTAAATGAAGAAGGAAAATCACCAAGTTGAAGAGATTGATTAATAATGTGAGTTAAGGGACTAATGATAAAATTAATAGATAATTGAAGAATTTTAATTATTACACCACCACTAGCAGTAGAATTAGTAGATTTCAGAGTCATAACAATACTTAATACTTCATTTTCAGTAGCAGGATTTACAAAATTGATTTTGTTATAGAAGGAGGAAGAAATGACTTATACCCGTTAACCGGTGAGATAATCTTAGTAGCAAGGGTGTTACCTATCGAAGAGAAGTAATTATTGAACTGAGTAGCAATTTCAATAGTGTTACAAACTGGACCTTGTTCAGAGTCTATGTGATTGATAGTAACATTGTTGTCACCTTTCTTATAGCTGCATATTATGCTATTAATAGACTTCCAAACATTTTTGATAGAGTTAAATTTAATATCCATAGCACTTTTAAAGTATGACTCTCGATGCATTTTTAGTTTCTTGTCAAGATTCTTTTTATATAAGTTATAGACATTTCTGTCTGAAACACTACTTGTCATTTTGAATTTTAAAAAAACTTATTTTTAGTGGAAATATCTTTTTTAAGTTCATTGTTGATCCAACATTTAACCATACAATTTTTTCGCGAACAGCGAATTTCAGGGAAGTGTTTGTTGGTATACTCACGTAACAAAGTAGTTATATAAGTAACGTTTTCATCCACCGAGTTACAATTGCACACTTTAGAAAAGTCAATATCTTTTAGATTGCTTTGAAAATTAAGGATATTTGAGGAGCTATAGATCCTAGCCATAGGTCCTTTTGAGAAATTTATTCTCTTTATTTTTAACCGTGATAATTGCAGCATTTGCAAAATGATCCGTAATATCACACACTACAGTTAAAGACTTTAACGAATCTAGTATTAATCTAGATCGGAATCGATGCGATCTTTTCTAACCTGAAATTAGTTTAACATATTTAAAGACTATACGCATTTATTAACTGCAACACAAGCAGTGGTTTTTTAAGCATTTTGTAGTACCACGGAACGTAAAATTTCCGGCCCTTAATTTCCATGCTCAGATTTTGTTGTTCTGTACCTTCTCAAGGTAGACTCTACATGTACACCTCCGGTGTGGCCATGTGTCAAAATACCACAACGCAACCCAAAAAGTAATGAATCAGCCCAACCAAACCCAGGCAGCCCAAAATATGCAACCGAACCCAATCCATAAGTCTAAAATAATACACTAACTGTTTCATTTATATGTTTCATTTATTCTTCTAAATGAATAACTAAGTTAGCAGTCAAGTGATGTCTGAGCGATGGTTGAACGAATGTGAGATACGCTAAGAAAAAAGAAGAATGGAGAACATTTAGGCCTATATGAAAACTATGTACAAGTATTTTTGCGGCGCAAAATGCGCATATGACACGAGGATATCCTATGTTTATGAAAATAATACTACGTTCTGTAATTATTCTTCTTGGAAGATAACCCTTTATTAGTGAATCTAAAACGTAACTTTTTTTTTTTTTTTTTAATTTTCTGATCCAATACAATTCACAAAAAAAGGAAAAATTCAACCAAACCCAACCCGCTCAACCCAACCCATTTTAATATCCGATCAAAATCAATAATTATATTCAAATGCCTTTAGTTTGTGCATTATTTACACGTGTACAGTTACCCATGATGCAATTGGGCCGACATAATGACTAATGCCAGTAATATTTAGGCTTCTGATATAAACAGTGACTTTACCTGCACACGAGATCGGCTGCAGCAATGTAGGCCTATTTGACGAGCGAGAGCTAGACCCCAAAAACTTAAAACTGCTGCAATAACCGAGAAGCACAGTAGAAGTGCGTTCATTGCCATTGAACAGTCATAATAATCCTAAAAGAGCGAATAACAATATTTCATAATACTGATCAAGAATTTTCATAGTATTCGACATTCTTTATAATATTATGCTACTGTATAATTTTTCAAATTTGTCCTACTGACAGAGTTGGAGAGAGATAGGGATAATGAGAGTTGTGAATAGATCGACCGACAACCTCATTTTGTTCGTTAATAAATGATATAATAATATTTATCAAAATATAATATGATATTCTGATGTGGAAAGGTAGCTGTAACTGCTCTCCCCTAGCTTGATCGACTAGCTACCCGGCTGTGAATCAATGGTCGAGGTTAGAAATTCGAATTCAACGATCACTCCATCTCGTGCATGCATGGAACTGACGCTTCGCTAAGATTAACTTTGAGCTGAGTAACCGAGCAATTGACATTAGCAGTCAACATCGCCACTGGCTGGAGCAAGTGGCGATGTTAAAATTAGGTTTTTACCAGCTTTACCAGGTGCAACAAATTCGCTCAATTTGACAAAATATCCAGCCAGTGTTGGAAATTAACTAAATCTGGATTGCACTAAGAATAATAAGAATTTAAGGTTCAATTCCCCCAATAAGGCAAAGTCAGGAACTTCTCATGCAGGCTCTACATCAACAGACACTAAAGCATCACACTATGACGACTGAGTATACAAAGACCGCTAGAGAAAGCGAAACCAAAACAGTCAAGATCCGAGGCAAGTGGCTCATTAATCATCTCTTTATGGTATCCAGACTAGAAAATCAAAAAGTACAATATACTTACGGGATAAACACGGGAAGTGTAGTTAAACCCAGCTGATGCATTGTGGTAAATGTCCTTATATGCGTTACTTCCGTGTGCTAGACCATATATAGACATATTAAAGATGATTTCTGCTGCGGCACAACCCAGAATGCACCATCTGCAGTACCAAACAATCTGAAAGCAAAACACGCAGAGAAGTTCAATGAACAAAACAGTGTTAATCAACTCTTCACGTTTAATCGACCTCCCTTTCTCTTTATATATATATATCTCTCTCTCTCTCTCTCTTTCTCTCTCTCTCTCTCTCTCTAGTGTTCTGTCAAGTGGCAGGTCCAATGTACATATTAATACTCAGAATCTGCCGAAAAGCTCCATATAGAACACTCCACACTCCATAGATCACAAAGTTAATCTCATCACGAAGGAAGGCAATTCCCTACCCTATTATCCATACCTTTTGTAGCCTACTTATTGGGAAATGCATGGCCTCCAATAAGGTTGTTTCTAATTGCTTTCCTCAGTAACAAGCTGAATATGATTTATTAATTGTGGAGTATGGCGTAAGGCTGTGACCTATAGTCTTGAGAGTCGGGCTCAAATCACAGATTTTCAGTTCACAGAACTCGCTGGAAATATTTCCAGTAAATACTCCGCTAGTACAATTTGAACCATCGACAGTTAGAAACTAAGCACAGAATAAGTAACTAATAAAGTAATATAAAAACAGAAACATAAGTATATTTCATACAAGAAGATGACCATACAAGAAGAATTTCTGAGGTGAATTGAACTCTCGCGGGTTCGAATCCCAGCCGCGCTGTCTGAGAGTAAAATCTCGGTCATTCACTGGACTGGTTATACGGAAAATGGACTAAATTGCTTAACGGTTTAAATATGTGGTATTAAAAAGTGATAGATATCGACAAAGTTGATCATTTCACTATAATACGTGTTTACTTTTACTTTTTGGACCCTTTTGCTATTTGTGAAAACTCATGAAAACAGTCTGCTAGAGCAGTTTCATAGGAGAGATACTGAAAGCGTCAACAGGCTTAATTGTTAAGAGACATAGACTTAAGTGCTATAATAACTAATAATAATTTAGATATTGCTGATTTACTTAGCGATTTAATATTACAGGTGATGGGCTACCGGTTATTATCAGGGACATGGAATGAATTTAATGCCGAGAAAATAGTGGTGAAAGGCTCAGTTAGAGCTCAATTGATGGTTTAGTGAACCGCTAGTATGCCTCGTTTTCAGTGCCCCCCCCCCCCCTCTCAGTGCACTGCTTACTGGCAGGTCCATGGCATATAATATCTGCTCTCTTCTCAGTCTTCCCCTTTTTTCCTCTTCATATCTACACACGAGTGGATCTTTAAATAATCTATCATTCCTAATATCGGTGTGCCTCTGCTTCAATTTCCTTCCATTCTAAATTCTATTGCCACTTTAATAAAGTAGCCTAAATCAGCAATATGTAAGTAAATTAATTATCTCTAAAGAAATATTAAATCTCTATATAAATCAGCGATCTCTAAATTGAGCAATCAACAAATAAATCAGCAATTTCTAAATATTGTGTAGGAAAAATGAGTAATGTATAACTACCAAAATTTTTATCTTGCTTAACGTCAGTATCTGACGACGACGTGGAGCCTTAATTGTATCTTACAGTATCTAACAAACGAACATCACACGTCGCTTGACTGACCGATACTAAAATTATAGCCATAACAAAAGCCAAGCTTAACGTCAGTTGAAGTTTTGGAGGCGCGCTAGTGATGGAACGAGCACTGGATTTGTACTGTGCGCCTACGGGTCCACAGACGAGTAGTTTACTGAAATGCCATCAGCGATACAGAAAACAACTAGATCACTGGTACTGGTATGGCAAAATAAGGAATATGACGACATTTAATTTATTTGACTATTTATTTAATGACAATTTGGCATATTACTTAAAGTTTCAAGGTATTGTGGTTCGTCTACTGATAAATGCTGTAACAAATAGGAAGAATTGGATAGGACACATTCTAAGGGAAGATAGTTTACAGATTGCTGATTACAGAATAGCTGAAACTCTTTTCTGTCCAAAACTCCTATAGTCTATATTTTGTTTTTCACTTTTTGTGCTTGTGCGTTGATATCTTGTGGCTTTTGTTCTTGAAAATGTTCCCATTTTTACTCGTCATAATTAATTATTGTTCTTACATTGTTCTTGTTCGTTGTTAATCATATTGCGGTTCATTGTCTTGATATAGTTTGTTTTGTATCTGCTTAATTCATTTATATGAGCTTTTCATGAGAAGTTGATAATCAGCAGTTATCCATCCTCTATAAAATTCTTCAATATAATTAATATCTGTTTAAAATCATATTTGTTTGCGTTATTTAGGCTTAAACATATTGGCGTAGCCTGTTATTGAACTTACCCGTTAACTAAAATAACGTTTTCTATTTAATTACACAAAAACGGAATACAAACTGAGCGTCTTGATTTATTTCTTCCAGCTTTCAAGCCGTAACTTCCGGCAAGGATGAACTGAAACCAAAAAACAAGCATTAAAAATAACGATAATTAGCTAATAAAAATTAATTGGCCAATTAAATCTTACAGAAATAGATACACTTTTTATTTGTTTTCTATTAATTTTTATTTTAATGTGTAATCGTTTATAGTGAAATTTAGCAATAGTTTAATTTAAAATTTGTCTTAACTGCAGTATACTAAAAGGGAAGAAAATAAAATGGCGGAAGCAAAACTTGAACTTCCAAATTTGCTTAAGATTACTTCTAGTCTTCGTAATAATGTTTGACACAAATTCGCAATATCATTACTTAGAATTTTACGCGCAAGCCTTCAACTGTTTCTGTCAGGTCACTCTTATAGTTATAGGCCCTATTCCACCCAGTAGTGACTGAAGTGATAACGAAGGAGGAGATATATGAACAATACTGATTAATAATATTAATAATAATAATAATAATAATAATAATAATAATACTAATGACTTTGCAAAGATTTCATGCGGTCTGCTTCAACAATTCTTTTAAGCCGATTGATGATCTCGAGTAGGCGGGCGGCGATTCAGCACGTATTGCTTGAATCGTTTTTATCAAACCCCAGGTTCTTTACACCGGGGTAATTAATTTAAAAATAAAATAAAATAAAATAATAATAATAATAATAATTTTAAAGGTATTGTGTCCGTTTCCTCACCCAAGAATGATGTCAGGGACGTCCATATTGCGCATAATTATACTAAACTTACAAATGCTTTACTATAACTTTACATAATTATACAGAATTCTACAATAATAAATATAATTTCACGCTTTAATTGTTTCATAATTCTATAATTTTAATTTTTTAACTCCTCATCCTTCTTTCAAGCCATTTATTATTAAAAGTAGGCCTATAGACTAAGTAATTAATGTGCAGTAAACTCTACATTGTATATAATTATATTTTATTATTTTATTATTGCGTAATTTTTGTATTATATATATACTTATATATATATATATATATATATATATATATATATATATATATATAAGTATTGCTTAATTACATCTTCTTAACATTTCTCATTTCTCTCCTGCATGATTATGCACAAAAATAACACTCAGCAGTATATTCAACTTCTCACCTGTCGTAAAAAATTTAAATTTTACTCCCGCGAATACGAAATAAAGTTTGAGAAATACAGCATAAAAGCTAAAGCTAAAAAGCTAAGGTTAACGTCAGTTTCCTCACTCGAAAGCGATGTCAGTGACGGGCGAGCCCAGGATTTGAACCCCGCATCATCTGATCCGCGGTCGAGTATCTTACCGACTTCGCCACTGGCTCCAGCCAGTGCATAGCATAATAGATGTGTGTGATTTCATATGACTGTTGATAAACTAGATTTTTTCTGCAGAAGACATTCAATTAAATGCTATGACGTATATTGCAGGCTGCTAAAATTCTTTAAAGGTTCTAAGTTATAATAGAATAGTTTAATGAGTCTAAAAAGAAAAAGCTTTGAGAATACTTAGTTTTTACCTGGGGTTTCAACATTTTTCTCGTTTCTAACAACAAGAAGAAAATTCAGCTAATAGGAATCATCAAGGCGTTATTAATCGTCATAAATTATACACTATATTATCTAACTTTAAGGGACGCCCCTTCCCAGTAAATGTTAGTCGCACCTGAGGAAGGCATAGGGGCCCACCTCTTTACAAGTAGAATCTCTCAAAGATAATTGTATATCGTGTTCGATTATTTGAAGATCCACCAGTATGTGGGCATGAATTTAAACGGAAGACAGAGAAGAGTGGAGGAGTTATATAGCATGGACTTGCCAGTCGGCAGTCCACTAAGAGAGAGAGAGAGAGAGAGAGAGAGAGAGAGAGATGATATAACTAACTAAATATCGTTTGTTTACATAATTAATGTAACGAATATATGAATGTAGAGTTCATTAAAACAGTTTACTTCGAAAAGAGCAACTTACCAACACTCCTCCCCAAATGCCGTGCCCTACAAAAGCAAAACTCCACCAGCCACCAATAAGGAGCAGCACCACATTGCATACAATACAGAGGACCCCTATGACTATCTCATCCAAACCCAAATTTTTCGAATGTTGGCTTTTGTAGTTTTCATAATACGTTTGTTGATCCACATTGCAATCCAAATATACAACATTCCTACTATCTCTATTTTGACTTTGATCTAAACTACGACCTTGACCAGAATAGTAATCCGAATTATAACCTTGACCAATATTGTATCTCTGAGCTATGTGAAGATCTTGCTCTTGATCGTAACCGTAATTTTGATAGTTCTGCACGCTGACAACAGATGGAGACAGTTGTGTCCCAGTGTAAGGGGGAGGTGGCGTATCCCTGACTGCCATTACTTATACCTTATTATCGCTCTGCTGAACAAGAAGAACTGAATTAGGTCTAAGTCACAAAATGCTGCAAAACATTTGTGTAATTAATAGAGAAAAATTATAACTAATTAACTAATAGTAAATAGCAGTTTAAATTGGTAAACGAATTCTGGTGCAACAAAGTCTGCATTCAAGCTCTCCAGAAAGAGCACTGCATTGATCAAGCAAGTGATGGCCTTCCTTAGTGCAGGCTTAGTTATTTTTAAGACACGACCGTTATAAGTATGATGTGAACATCGTTCAATAATTCGGACAAAACTTGGTTAACTGGTAGTTTCATATGGAACTGAAGAAAACATGCTGTACACAGATTCTTACATAAAAAATCATCTGTCATATTAAATAGAGCGGCTCTTTTATAAATCTATTTGAGTTAATACATAGATTGTCGGCAACATTTAGACACAATTGAATACAAAATAGTACAAAAATTGCAGATAATAAAACACCTAACAAGCGACTGGAAAGCAAATATAAATGTCAACTAGCTGCTATCTCTAAGTATCCATACAGTTAATATAATAATAATAATAATAATTATTATTATTATTATTATTATTATAATTTTAATTTTTGTTTCAATTTACCCGGTGTAAAGAACCTGGGGTTTGTTAAAAACGATTCAAGCAATACGTGCTGAATCGCCGCCCGGCTACTCGAGGTCATCAATCGGCTTAAAAGAATTGTTGAAGCAGACTGCATTAAATCTTTGCAAAGTCATGGAAAGCCTTTGCCAAAGAAAAGATGTCTCTCGCTTATCGCCGGTTTGCTCTGCAATAAGTCTGCCTATGCCATTAATAAAGTCAACTCCTTCGGGATTCATCGGGCCCATGGTTTCAATGGCCACCGGAACAACTTCATATCCTAAGGACAGATCACGGTATTCATCCAATTTCCTAGAGGCGGCATGAACAGCAGTTCCACCGGCTGTGACGGAAGTCGTATTCAGGTAGGAGTTTGCCATAGTGTCAATGACCGTGACGTCCCATACGGCATATTTACCGTTGCACCAGGGCACTAAAGTCATGCCGTCCGGACGCTTGCCGTCTGATCTGGACAACCCACTTGGTTCCTTAGAGGAAGGGATGCCTGCTTTTGAAAGTGCTCGCCATATTAAGTCATTTAAATTTTATGGCGAGACATTCTACCTGAGCTTCGTTTGCAGGAGATGCCGTGGAGACCTAAAGCGTCGACTTCATGACCGCAGAGGCACATGTGAGGCTCGCAAGTTTTCGCCCCTAAACGAAAACTGACGGCTACTCGAATCGCCTCATTGTCTAAAAAAGCCCACAAGAAGCAACATGGAGAGCGTGAAGCCAGTCGCTGCTTCTTTTGGTTGATACAGCTAGGAGTCGTGCTCTGTCTACTGCATTGAACTGGGATTCTAACAGACTGTTATAAATCCGATCCACTATAGGTCGGTCCCATGATTTCTGGTTACTGACCGAGGTAGAAGGTGGATCACTGGAGGTTAGGCTTTGGACCAAACTGACAACGCAACGATTCATTTATTTTATTTATTTATTATTATTATTATTAGTAGTAGTAGTATTATTAGCATTATTATTATTATTATTATTATTATTATTATTATTATTATTATTATTATTATTATTTTTATTAGCATCATTATTATTATATTATTAATCATAATAACAACGAATCCAAGCGATAAAAATTAAATACATTGCTAGCGATTTCAGTAGTATAGAATTGCTGATTTGAACTCACCGATAATGCTCAGGTGCATAAAATTAATATTGTCTTTATCAGATATAGGTCTATTTATTTAATACCACCATTCCATCTACACACAAATTGAGCATTTATTCTGCTCCCAAAATAGTCATATAGGATACTTGTTAAGTTGTAACTCATGAACCTACAATGCCACGTATTATTGCCGCGTGACTCTGAATACAATAGATAATATAACAATACGATTAACGGGTTTAATTAAGTTAATATACTATAATGATGAAGACGATTATAAATTAATATACTATAGACCTAAAATATTATCCGGATCGAATGTGCTTAGATGTATGACGAAGAACTCTAAACTTAAAAAAACTAAGACTTAAATTCTACATTGTAGGCTATATAGCAACAAGAATTGTGGATCGTTTAGAATCTTTATCGTCAAATTTATTATAAATATACTCGTGATTTCTTAAGCAACTAAAGATCGCCTTTTGGCCCACATATAGTTTCTAATGCACATCGGAATATTCCAGATTTTAGTTGTCATAACTCAACGCGGCTAGCCTTTAACCATAGGCCTACACGATAATAGGCAAATAATTATTATTGCTCATCTATGTTGAAATATCGACATTGGAAAATTTTTACTAATTTCTTTTGCCCTATTACAGTGTCCTACAAAATATTGAATCTTTCTCGGCAATATTGTTGAACAGCGAAATATTAAAATAAATCATACGGCCGACCTATGTTCCTATCTGAACATGCCGAGAA
The DNA here is from genome assembly GCA_905160935.1 of Enchytraeus crypticus. Classification (NCBI taxonomy): domain Eukaryota; kingdom Metazoa; phylum Annelida; class Clitellata; order Enchytraeida; family Enchytraeidae; genus Enchytraeus; species Enchytraeus crypticus. The sequence continues at coordinate 224,995 of CAJHZI010000182.1, forward strand.
CATGTCAATTTGGAACTAATGGCATCTTTTGGACATAATAATAATAAATAAATAAATAAGATAATAATAATAATAATAATAATAACACACATTATAGTGAAAAGATCAACTATATTGATATCTATCACTTTTAATACCACATGTTTTATTTGTTAGGCAATTTAGTCCATTTTCCGTGTAGCCAATCCAGTGAATGTCAGAGATTTTACTCTCAGATCAGCGCGGCTGGGATTCGAACCCACGAGAGTTCGATTCAGCTCAGGATCTGTCATTTAAAACTTACTGTTAAATAACCAATTAAGACATGCTGTTAAATAACCAATTTTGCACGACGTCTCGTGCTATTCGTATGTATGCAATCAGTGCACGTTAGCCGATATGTACGATTGCGTGAAAAATACTTTTAGATCCATTTAAAAAATCTGAGTTGTCTTATGAGGTTTGTGCGGTATTAAGTAGTATCTACAAATATACCATTAAAGGAAGACCGTTAATCAGGTATGCGTGTGAAGGTGTACGATAAACATTAAAGGAAGCCCAATTATCAGGTAAGCTTGTGTATATTGTACGATATACATTAAAAGAAGCCCAATGGTCAGCTAAGTTTGTGCATATTGTATGATATACTCTTAAAGGAAGCCCGATTGTCAGGTAAGCTTGTGTATATTGTATGATATACATTAAAGGAAGGCCGATTGTCATGTGAGCTTATGTATATTGTATACTAAAAACCTATAACTGGTTCGTAAGTATTAATTGATGATTCCCAGTTTCCGTCTACAAACTCTAATCTCCTTAAAACCGGTAAAACTCTAGGACACTGATAAAACCTGTAAAACTCCACCTCTGGCAAAACTGGTAAAACTCAATAGGCCTATACTCTCCGGTAAAACTCTACCCAATGTATAATTATACAATTTATACTGAATATCCAGCCTATAGGCCTATTTTTATTAACACTAAACCTATCCTACAATAATAACTCTATCTCAAAACATAGTTATACTCCATATTCGGTAAAGGCTAATTTGTAAGAGAATGGAGTACAGCTAGGCCCTAAGTGTAGAATTTAAATGCTGAGATTTAATGGATAGTCCTGTAGGCTGATTTTTTCAAGGTCATCCTTACAACATTTTATACATAACTATAATATCTTTACAATACTGTATACATGATTATAGTAGCTTTCCAACGTTCAATACAGAATTATGGTATATTCACAACATTCTAAACATAGATCTAATTGTATTCCCTATATTATTGTGTAGGCCTACTTTATAGTTAATACAACTATTTCTTTCATCTATTTTTAGTTTTAATGACAGATCGTGAGGTAAATTAACTCTCCTGAGTTCGATTCCTGGCCACGCTGATCTAAGAGTAAAATCTCGGACATTCGCGGGACTGATTGCACGGAAAATTTCCTAAATTGTCAAACAGCTTAAACATGCATGTGGTATTAGAAAGCAATAGCTATCAACATAATTGTACATTTCAAAATATATAATGTATTAAATATGCTTTCTTCATATCATCATGGATGATCAGTCAGGGTATGTTTACCTGGATCTAATTCTATTTTGATAACATGGCAACGCAATTTCCCGATATTTTTTGAATGGTTTTTTTAGTTTTATTTATAAATAAATAAATGTCATTAAATTCCAACCCTCTTCTGTGGAAATTTTATTCAAATTTAAAAAATAAAATGCATACTTATATAAGCATGCCCTACGCATATAAACATGGCTAGGGTAAGGGTTATGGATAGGATAAAGGTTAGGATAAAAAATTTAAGACGTAGGAGATGTTGGGGCACTTTGAATGATGTTAATGTCAATTTAGGTCGGTATGTAATGACTAGGTGACCTACTATCGCTTGTTTGAAATGTAATTTATTATTGCAAGATTTTCATTAAGTAGTGTCAGATATGTGGGTTGTGTCATTTAGTCATATGTTGTAGCTTATTTCTCTCTCTACTATAGTTAATTTGTGATTAAGCATTTGGAAAAGTTGTGCACTCAACGTGTCGCTGAACTGTACGCGCGATCTCTGCAACTTTCGTTATCAAAGATCATCAAATCCTCTTACAACGCCTTTCCACTTGGTTTGGTATCCTCGGCAGAACTTTTGCCTGGTTTACCTCATACTTCACTGAACATACTCTTAGCGTTGAAGTGCAAGAGTACGCCTCTCCACCTTCCGTTCTTAAGTACGGCGTGCCCCAGGGCTTCGTTCTTGATCCTATCCTCTTGAACCTCTACACCACTCCACTATGCTCCTTGATCTCCTCACATCATTGGACCGTAACCTTTTCGTTGACGACATTGAATAAATATTATGAAGTTAAAAATTACTGACACCATCACGGATAACAATTGCACATTGGGTTTTTATGCGCTGGTGGCTAATTGATATAATGCGTTGATACTCCAGCCGCTGCATTTTCAAAGCTTAATTATAGAGCTCTTAAAATTAAATTTAAAAGTTAATTTTAATCAAATTAAACATAACTCCTGGTGAAAATACAAATTTATTTAGGTTCGATAGTTCATGAGACTCAAAATCTTTTTAGGTTCGATATTTCACGAGACCCAACAATCTTCAGTAAAAACTATTACATGTAATATTATATGCCTAGACTTAACGTTAATATGTTTATACATTGTAGACATGTAAAGCAAATTTAAGACATGCCTGGGCCCGATGCTGATCTTCACCTGTGTTTGTGTTGCAACATGACCATTAGAGGTTTGAGCAACTATGTGCAGCATAGAAAATATGACTGTCTAGTACTGAAGAATCGGCAAGCTAGTTGTCATCATGAACCACTTCAAGACGACTGCAAAGAAATTAAAAGTTTATCTTTTGATAATAGTCTGAATGCCAGTGAAGAGGTATCAACAATAGAACTCGATAAATATTCAATATTCACCAATGAAATTGAAGAAGATTGTTTGACAACAGCCGATTTTGACACCTTTTTTCAAAGTCTGGAACTCCGGAGCAGTAAGTTGATGGATAGTTCTAAATGTCCTATAAAAGCTGCTGAAAATAATGATGTGAGACTTGATTTAAATTCACAGGTACAATTAGAGTCAAATGGCTGTTATGAAAATAGAAATTTTTCTTGTGCTACAGAAATGACAAGCAGCATAGTAGAAGAGTTCTTGAAGCGACGTTTTGAACTAAGTGACAACTTCCTTGACCAGAGGGTTGCGACTGTTTCACCTGCGTTCAGCGAATTTCCATTTGATACTAATGAATTCATTAACTGCAATAGTGATACTCAAATATTTAGTACTAGTAATGAAGATACTGTTGATAATATACAGGATCAATCGGACTGTGCTTCAATGAAAGACAGTCGTTCAAAAACTTCATCGAGTTTACTAACTGTTGAACATTCAAGTCTTTCTCGCGCTCATGGAACAAAATTTGTTTCGGCAAGGAATAACTCTAATCAAGATGTGTTTATAGTTGATTCAAAAAATGAATTAAATTATGAGAGGCGTTTAGTTAATATCAATCCATGCTTAGATGCTGAAGCGAGACAGCAATCAACTGCTTCATCTCGGAGAAGTGTGCCTGACGTTTATTACTTGGAACAGGAATTATATGCTGGCAATATGGAGGGTTTGCAAAATTCAGAGCAGCACACCTCATCAGATAAGCCTAAGAAAGATACTCTAGAGCCGTTCTTAGGAAAACAGAACAAAACTCGTCTGATCCATTGTAATTCAACTTATCGCCCGACTGATTTTAATCAAAAAGCTGCTAATCTGAAATCCGAACATAAATGTGATCTGTGTCAGAAAACATTCCATAGTAAATATAGCCTTTCACGCCATCTTGTAACACCATTTCATATTCGAAGAGAGAAATATCAAGAGACACATAACACGAGTACTACATCTGCCCCAGTTAATGACGTTTTAAATCTGATAGCTATGAAGTTAAAACTATATCAGTGTAGAATCTGCGACTTGTACGTAGATTTATATGAAGAGTTTGTTGATCATTTCACGACTGATCGACACTCCAGACAAATGAAGAATCTGATTGGTCCATTACTTTGTGTGCAATGTTTATTCACGTGCAGATGTAATCAGGAGATGATAAATCATATCAAATCACTAAAACATATCAACATGGTATCACTGACTCAGAAGCCTTGTATAGTAAAAGAGCAGCGTACGCGTGTAAAGTGTACACTGTGTAACAAACAGTTTCACGCTGCAGTGCAGCTTAGTTATCACCTAAGATCTAAACATCGGTTGAGTACTCAAGAATATAAGTTGTCAGTTAACACTAATGAATAAAACAAGATATTTGTATTTCATTACATATTGTTATTTTAATGTGTGTTAAACAATTTTATGGCATCCATGCTTCTACTCTGCATTTCTTTTATAACATTTGATTTTTTTTTTACTTTGTTTAGAAAGCATCAACAAATTTTGCCTCTTAGATACATTATGATTTTGTAGGTACTATATTTTGTAGGTACCCACTATCCACTTTAAGATAATAAACTATATATTAAGTAGGCCTCTAATCTAATACAATTACTATAAAATTATCATTTTTATCCAAACACAATTGAAGCTTAGAGCATTTATTTTCCGCAAATACAATATGTAGCCAATGAAAATTATATTAAGATTTTCAGAGTTCTCAGCGATACATTAGATTCAATTAGCTATCTTAGCCATCAATGACACACCACCCATTTGTTGAGAAACCGCTTTTAGTAATGGGCTAATATATCTTTAAATACGTCTGATGAAGCCAAATTGAAGAACTTTGCCACACCAGAAGAATACAGTCAGCGTAGAATAGGACTGTCTCACGGTCTAAATGCGGCTTGAAGCCATAGCCTCCTGCTTGTTAGGCAGCTATGCTTTCAACTCTGATATCTAAGCAGTTAGTGGCATTTACAACTGAATACGTATTTGCAATACAATATGAACACAGATTTACCAATATCAAATGTTTCCACTTTTGTACTGCTATTTATTTTTTAACTTACTCCTTCACTAATCAAAACCACGAAGTGAGGCACCAATCCAATCAACTGTGCTAAATTAAACCTGTGCACTATGTTATCCGCTTTTCTATGAAAAGTAAATAGTTAGTACTTTGAAAAGATAGCTCACACAATTCTGCGTCGTTAATAAAATCCAGTATTTACCAATAATTAACAATATCATGTTAATAATGTAGTCTTAATCCAATTAGTGTAACTGTTTTTCGATACTAAAATCAAAATTAAATTCTCCACTAGAAGGCTTGAAAATAGCTTTGTATTTAATCTGGTTCAGTCCATCCTTTTCAACGGAAGTTGCAGCTTTAAACAGGTGAACGGCTTGCCGCGTGTAAGGATCCCATTTCAAAGGTCTACCAATCTCGGGTGGAGCTAGTAGTCCAGTTGAAATAGTCGTTCCATCTGCAGCACTATCTTCCAGCTTGTACTCTATCCATAGAGCAACACCATTACAACTACCAGATCTGAAATATCAGAGCATTATAAATTAATATAATAACAACAATTAGAGTGCTACTGTCGTCCATGACAACATCAAGCACAACAGAGACATATCCAAACGTAAATAATAATAATAATAGACATGAATGTACAGCAATAGCAATACTGTTCACAAACAGTAACAGTATATAACATTAATTTGCAATATAAAGTAGAGCACTATGGCTGATATCAATATTTATTAAAGTTATCGAAATAGAAATAGCAAGAAGTATTTCTAGGAGTATCTGCTGGAAAGTAATATTTACTCATCATCATCGCCTTCCATTGAATCCAAGTTTAATTATGGTCGGCATACGAATAGATCCCCAATCCTTTCTGCCCCAAACCACACCACCTGTCAATCCCCCAATTTCATTTGTCTTAATTTTTTGTAGTAATTTCTGGAGCCAAGGCCCTCATCAACCGAATCCCCTTTCTGAAAAATGGTTTGGATTTTAGTCCTTTGTCACCCTTTAGTATTCGTGCAGTCAACGGTTGGTCTATTCTTCAGCAACCCAGATACTGCAAGAGCATGATATTAATATTCACTAAGGGCATATATTAGATATTAATAATTACTCAGAAAATGTAATTGATAGGAATATTAAAGGCATACAATTAGATATCATCATCATCTTCCCTTAAATCCCAGTTTAACCAGGGTCGGGATGCGAATAGACCTTCCCCAATCCTCCCTGTCCCACACTATATCATCAGTCAATCCCCTATTTTTCATGTTCTTCTTAATTACCGCATCCCAAGTTAATTATGGTCTACCTTTCTCTAGCTTGAAATCCAATTCTTCCCTCCAATCTCTCTTTACTACATCCTCATCTGCCTTTCTCACAATATACCCATACCATCTCAATCTCGAATGAGCCAACCTGTCCCCGATCCCCGCAACATCAAATTCATCCTCACATATAGATAATTATATCATATGCAATTAGATATAATATATTGATATTGAAATATTTACTAAAATTTTGTATTCATATTTTAACATGCTTAACATCCGCACGTATTAGAGTTCCTTTGCTTTGTTTCTATTTTTCCTGTTGTCAGTATTTCTTCCTTCCTTATACAAAGGTTGCTAGTAATTATAATCGTTGTCTTTTGAAAACATAAAATTCTTTTAGGCCACACCAAACAAGTCACTCAACAACAAAATTAATGCGATATTTTTGACTCTAGCCCATTTCCCAAATAGTTCTTACTTTTTGATGACAGTCTTTAACTCTCATGAAATCTTTCACTTTCAAGTATTCCATATTACATAAGGTAATTAATTAGATACCCATTAAATGGAACCGATCCCTCGTTTTCCACAGGATTAACGTCAACCAACGCTTTGAGAAAGTCTATGCTAAGGACGTCCATAACAGAGGAGAGGGGGTCAGCTGGATACTCCCATAGAGGATGAGGTTCTGCGTAATCATCAGCTATGTTCGATGAGTTCTGAAATTAGTCGATCAACAAAATCAATCAACTCCAATAAGAATAGATAGAATGCAAAGCGCTTAATAGAAGGCAAAGTTCTGAATGGAATAATTCTTGCGCTGAACATTAATTTTTAAGGGACATAGGAGAAGCACGAGTACCAGGCTGCATTCTGCTGGAATGGTTTAAGAATAATAAAGACAGCACCTTGCGATGAGGAAACAGACATTAAATACTGATTAAATTATTACAATTGTTTAGTCATATTATAATTATCATCATCATCATCTTCCCTTCAATCCCAGTTTAACTAGGGTCGGTTATATTATAATTATTTAATGAATTATATTAATCATAACAATTAACTATATTGCATTTCGTATAAAATATAAATGCATTTCAGATTTTCAGATTTAGGCTTTTATCCTAGTCTTGGTAACTAATTCTTGATGAGATATTTAATTATATCTGGTTGAAGACAAGTCAAATTTGTAGTACTAGGCTATATCATATCACCGATAGCAGGTACAAATACTCATTAACTAAAATAGTATGACAAATATAACCAAATCAATATGCTTAATTCAGTGACAATTATCTCTAAAAAGTAATAAATGTACTGTAATAATAATATAGCTAAAATACCTCAATCAGTCTATCAAAAGCCTGAAGGTTAAACCCCTCACAAATTTCAACGTCTGCTCGAATTTTGTGCTGAAATAAAGGATCAGTTATCATTATTTTGTTTGCTATTTATTAAACATTTTAAAGGTTCGATTTTGGGCTAGTCACTACGATAGTACAAATTGCATAGGCTTAAATGTGAATCCATCCCCTAATATTTGGCTGGCTTAATCTAAGAGACCACTTAAAATAAGAAATTAAAACAATAAAATAACTAAGCAAACCTATAAGTAATACTTTTCTTCATAAACCTGGTGACAAGCCCAACAACCCCACTGTTAATTCAAAGCATTGTTGGGTAAAATGAATTCTCATCTTTTAAGAAGTCTGTCTGCGGATCAATAGAGTTCAAATCCTCATTACAGCCATGTCTTTGAGACAGGAAACTGACGTTAAAGTAGGTTTTAGTCATTAACAAACTCGATCATTCTGCATTCAATAACTGCTTACTAACTAACAACATTCATTAACTAACTCTTTGGAAAACAACTATTATTAATCTTTGGACTGATTTTCTGGATCTTGAATTCGGCACCTTTTTGAATCCAAAAAATGCTCGTCTGAATGGACTTACATGGTTCAATAGTATTCGATGCTGTCATTCGCGTAGCATTCTAATTATTGTAGCTTATAAATCGAATTATAAACCACGATATCACACAAGATTGAACCTCCTTACCTATAAAATTCTATTTCCTAATAGACTGAGGCAAATCGAAACCAAGTCCTTGCGTTCAAATCATATATAACAGATATAAAAAATATTGTACCCTGTGAACCACAGTGAAAAACGTTCTCACAGAAAACTAAAAAGACTATAAGACAAAAAAGACGACTGAATAACGCTAATAACTGTAAATGTGACTACAACATAGCTGCAGTTTGGAAAATTAACAACCAGAAAAATTTGCCTACATATAAAACTTAACGAACAGCGGAAAATAGGCCCTGCAAGTATATTACAAAATATTTCTTCAAACTATCACTGATAGTTAGTAGGTATAAAATGTGTAGTACTGGTTTTCAAATTTCATTATGATGCATCTCTCTTAAGACTGAAAATTGCTAGTTTCAATCCTAAGACACTAGTAAATGCACTATTCAATGTCTTTCATTTACATACCTACAGCAGTAAAAGCTGTCAAATTGGAATATACTGGTCAAAAAATTAACTAATAAAATATATGGATTCGACAAAATTAACAATAAACAATGGAATTAACAAAGCTTCAGAAAAATTGTATAATAAAAAAGAACCACATAAAATAAAATGGTCCTACTAGATCCTTGAAAGAAACGGCAATGGCTTTGATGACAGCTCGTGCTGGCAGTATCGTGCAAGCAGGAGAAAGCATCGGCTGTAGCTCAGTGCGCGCGTACCAATAGTATACGCTGTGCCACGGCAAGTAACTCGAGACAAAGAATGGTTCTGAGAGCAGAAGCGTTATCTAATAAATAATTAGATAAACATTTAATTTTAAAATAATTAGATCCAGTCGCAAAGTCAGTACATTCCACATGATAATAGTAACAAGGGAATTTATATGAACACTGCTCTATGCAATATGCTACAACCCAACAGTAGCGCTAAAGTAGAGTTAATTATATGCACTATTGAATAAAACTGTTTAAAGCGTCTTCGGACAGCTCAGAAGAAATAGATTTAACAGTCTAGTCTAACAGGCAGATTGTTCCAAACAGTTGGCCCAGCTACAATGAAACTTCTTAATACGAAAATTTTCCATCTTGATTCTGGTATGTGGGATATAGAATATCCCAGAGTTTGCAGATCTAAGTGTTACTACCTGATACGGTAGAGGTACTGTGATTTCTCTTATATTTTTTACTTTGGTTCTAATAAACTTCAGGTAGGTGCGTAGGCATAGCTTAAATGCGCAGAAACTTGTTTATTAATTATCAAACATTCAAGGTTCGATTTTGGGCTCTTCAGTGCAATAATACAAATTGCATAGGCTTACAGGTGACTCCATTCCGTAATTGTTAAAATATTCATCTGATTCTATCTAAGCGACTGCTTAAAAGAAGATTTAAAGACACTAAAGTGACTAGACCAATGCCTCTGTCTTTCTATAACTTAATTTCTTGCATTCTTTCTTACTAATTCGTCTATCAAACAAAATAATGAAAACATAAATAAAAGAAACTAAGCTAACTATGCATAAATTATAGAATATTTACCTTGTTGCCATCCAGATCATCAGAATTGATCTCCTCAATAGGCTTTTGTAGAATTTGAACCAATGACTCTAGCTTATTGGCTCTACAGTATGAATGGACTAGCCTTGCAGACAACGGGTTTGTCTGGATGCTATAAACCTAATAACATTATTCAATGGAACAAAATATTAAACAAAACATCAGAAATAATGGGAGTAGGTTTCAAACAATGCATGAAGAATAAATGAATAGATATACAAATTTACGTTTAGAGTGCAGTTAATCCCTCTTCAGAGTCGACACGGAGGGGACTACATAGGAATAATTGAATAGTAATAATAACAATAAATGGCATTTATACATTTGGCGATTTATTCATTAGTTTATTCATTGGCAATAATAACTATTGATGTTTTGAGTTTCTTCAAAAACAAAAAGTTAATCTGCTGGTAGGCCTTATTTTAAAGGCATATATATATGTATATACTAAATCAAAGTATATAGTAAAAGTTGTTCATTACATTAAATATAAATAACTATATGGATAGCAATCATGCGTCGTCTAGGATCTGGCCAATGGGTCAATGCAGAACATACCCAAATGTATAATAATCATCATCTTCCTTCTTTCTCCTAAATGTATAATGTAGGTGCAAATAAAGAGTGATTAAACAGAAAATGAATTGGGAATATATATATATATATATCAGAAATTGTAATTACTCTTTATTTATTACGCAACCAATTTTTAAAATGTCATACTCTATAATATCTTAGATCTTTTATGTGAACAGCATCGAAGTGTTCTTCAGTGAGTAACAGAGAAGACCGTGTCTTAGACCTATAACTTAGCAATGAAATAATTAAATGACACAAATTTCATAATCTGAATCAATTACTACATCTGACAATATTAGATATTATCATACTTTATTAGATATAAGCACTTATAGTATTATAAGCTTCTTAAATAGCACATTAAAGTAGAAATCGTAAAGAATACTGAATTAGAATGATAATTTCAATTTATAATCTGACGCTATAGTTTCATACCTTAGCTGCTCCAAGCTTAGCGACAATGAGAGGCAGCAAAGATTCGTCACCAAGGCATAAGCACACTGTTTCGCTAGTAACAACCTAAATATTTAAATTTTACGTATTTTATCATTTCTAAAAATTGATGCTTTCATTTAGACAAGAGTTTTCGAGAACGACTAGCATTTGTTATTGCATGCTATGGCATTCTGAAAATCATCCAAAAATTACACAACTATAGAAATGAAATTATTACTAAGCAATTGTTAAGCAATTATTAACTAACAGAGCCAGTCAAATTTGCAAAATAGAATTGAAGCATTTTAACTGTTATGATGATCAACGGACAATTAAAACAAACACATATAAATTTGTCTATACTATTTAGCAACAACAAACAGAGAGAAAGCTGTAGACTAAAGACATGAAGATCTAAACCATCAGTTTGATTAGGGCATAAAAGAATAAAGACTGAAATTTAATTCACTTGCACAATTCTGTTGCTACAGTTTACCATACAAATGGACAGTTAGAGTAGTATAAAAGCACTAAAATTATATAGTTTCCCTTCAATATCCTTGTTAAAGCTATGCCTATACAGGTATTCTTTAAATACTCATGTGAAAAAATAAGATTTTAAAAATGGAAATACCGGAGTCAAAAAATACGATTTCATAATTGAGAAGGGCTTCTGGGATAAGAATAAATAAGATTTCACAGATGAAAAATGCTTCTAAGCATGAGAACAAATACAATTCAAAAAATTGTAACAACAAAGTAAAGTTAAAGAACCAATTAATAACTTAAACCTTTTTCAATGACTGAATGTAGCTCTCATTTCTAGTGGAATCATTGAGCATAGCAATCCTGGTTCTGCTACAAGCAATATGAGCTCCGCACACACAGGCTGGTAACCTGGCAGCTTCACCTCGCACTCTCCTTGTTGCATCAGATAGTTCCACTGCTTTATCTGGTAGTACGGGTGTGCTATCTGATAGTCTAGTTCCCATCTCTAAATCGCTCATTGGTTCACCACTGCAACAGATTATATATATATATATATATATATATATATATATATATATATATATATATATATAATTATCATCATCATAATCACCTTCCCTTGCCTTGAATCCTAGTCCAGCAAGGGTCGAGATACGAATAGGTTGTCTCAAATCTTCACTGTCCTACATCATAGCCAATTCCCTATTTGAGACTTTTTCATTCGTTTAAATTTTTGTAGCAATTTCTGGAGCCTAGGTGCTCACCAACCGAATGCCCTGACATAAGATTATACACATAATATTCTTTTATTATTATTTATTTCAATTACTGATTATTATTACTGATTATTATTGCTGATTATTATTACTGATTATTATTACTGATTATTATTACTGATTATTATTGCTGATTATTATTACTGATTATTATTACTGATTATTATTACTGATTATTATTACTGATTATTATTCCTGATTATTATTCCTGATTATTATTACTGATTATTATTACTGATTATTATTCCTGATTATTATTACTGATTATTATTACTGATTATTATTACTGATTATTATTACTGATTATTATTACTGATTATTATTACTGATTATTATTACTGATTATTATTGCTGATTATTATTACTGATTATTATTACTGATTATTATTACTGATTATTATTACTGATTATTATTACTGATTATTATTACTGATTATTATTGCTGATTATTATTGCTGATTATTATTGCTGATTATTATTGCTGATTATTATTGCTGATTATTATTGCTGATTATTATTGCTGATTATTATTGCTGATTATTATTGCTGATTATTATTGCTGATTATTATTACTGATTATTATTACTGATTATTATTACTGATTATTATTACTGATTATTATTGCTGATTATTATTACTGATTATTATTACTGATTATTATTACTGATTATTATTACTGATTATTATTACTGATTATTATTACTGATTATTATTACTGATTATTATTACTGATTATTATTACTGATTATTATTGCTGATTATTATTACTGATTATTATATACAACAATATATTTTCTAATCTCGATCCTAATTAAACAGGGATTCAAGGGAAGAAGGTGATGATGATGATGATTATACACAACAATATTGTCCTGCAGAAGATTTGAAAGTAATCATAATTCATGCATAGAAAATTAACAGATTAAGTACATTATCTTTAAACACCACTTTACGCAAAAACTTCCAATATTTAGTCATTCTCATGACATGATTACTAGAACGCCATATCAATATAAACAACAACGCAACATAAAAAGCAATAGCATTGATTTCAGTAATCTTACATTCTTATAGTCTTATAATAATTAAAAAATTATTCTGAAAAACATGTAAACAAAACTTCAAACATGGTTAAGCGTATATTAATTAAGGAATATAATTCTTTAATAGTGATTGATATAGTATTCTTAGGTAACGTATACCCAGAGCATGTTTATATCAATAAAATAAGAATAGTCCATACATTTATATTTTATATATTTTGTTCTATCATATTTTACTATTATATTTTATTATATTACATAAATTTATACTTTGTTGTCCTTACAAAAGAAATGCAGTAATTTCTGAGTTAACTTACTCTTCATAAATATGCATTTGTCGGTTCATACTGGTAGTAAAGAAACTGCCTGCAGTTGAATACTCCACCGTAATCGTTACTTGTATCGCTCTTACATGAGAACTAAAGACAGCACTGCGTTAAATCTTCAAAATATTGTTATACATTTCATATAAATGCCTACTAACAAAGCAAACATAGCTAAGCAAAAGAAACACGAGACGTACGGAGATAATTCGTTCACGTTGAACCACCAGCTGTACTCATCATGATTGCAGACAAGTTCAAAGGGTTGATTTGCCTGCACATGAAGGCGAGTAGGTGGGTAGTACACTGCCTGCATCCAATGATCGCGCCACTACAGTAGAAAAATCAAGCAAACTGTTAAGACATTGAAGAGCAAATAGTATCAAAATAACTTTTAAAACACACAATAGAGTGAGTGATCATCCATTTTTATATCTATCACATTTAATACCACATGTTTGGTAACATCGACCGGGAACTGATCCCTAGACCTCAGAGACAGCTTTTTAAAGTTTCATAATGCTACCTGATGCTCTACACACTAAGCTTTATTGATACATTAATGCCCCAATAAATTATTTAGATATAACACTTAACAATGCAAAACGTTTCGAGTAGCAACCAAAAATTAATACTAAGAGCACTATAAGATAGTATTACTATAACAGTATATTACTAGAGGCTTTCAATTGAAAATTAGACAAATTCATTAAAATAAAGCAAATTCATTGATTCCAATTACTTTAGGCATATCTGAATTTACTTTCAATAAATTTACCTTACTTATATTCATTTAAATAATATTTTGGCTTCTGAGATAATAGAATAATCACCATATACATTTTGCTCATTAAATACTATCACAGCATAATTTAGCATTTATAACTTTAATACAAAAATATTAAAGGATTGGATAAAGTTAATTGGATATAACTAGCAATAAATTTACACAAAGTTTTAATAAGAGTAGCAAACTCGTTCATTGTACTGCTTAACAACAGGACCATGGCATATAGATAACTCATTCTTCACCTTATTCTACATTATTTACCATTTTTATCTCCATATAGACCTACAACTGTGTAATCAGATGTTTCAACATTCCTTGCTTCAGTGCTCATCAAATCCACTTTCCTCGCATTTTTCCTTACATTACATCTTTTGCAAACTACAAACTTTCTTGCCCCCTTACGAACACATCATAATCTCAGATGTAGTCCATTATCGATAATTGTGTGACCAAATATTAGAAGCTTCCTACCTGTTCAAAATCTTGTATAACTTAGGGTGATTTTAACTTCTCTGAAATCTTTAGAGACACTTGTCACCTTGTCTTAAGATTAAGCCTCCACACTCAGTGCAACATCACTCAGATCATAAATAATTTGTTGCATTCCAGCAAGCAAATCGTAAAATAAGTTAGCGCACATGTGGTACACAGAACTACTGGTTCTTTCACTCAAAACAGATCTGTTACCAGGGATGCTATATGATTTATTAACAAACCCGCATACATAGGGATGAAACGAAAAAGCTGTGGCTAGAATTGACCTGAAGAAAGATTAGTTAGAAGAGTTATAAGCCACTGAGCTAGCCAGTACTCTGGGAGAATGAGAACAGACCTGCATGTTGTCGGGCGTGGGATGATGCCATCGAGGAGCAACACTTAGCTCCACCTGTCCAGTCACATCCATCTGAAGCACCCACCAGAAGAACACGGCGTCACAGTGACCATCTCTTTGAGCTCGGAGCTTCCTGTGGCATTCTCTATCAAACTCCAAAGGCTCCCTTCCCATGAAGTCAAATCTAATAACAGTGCACTCAAAAATGTCAATTTCAAAACTATCTTACGAGTTTAAAACATAAATTATACCGAATAAAGAATATATTTCTAATAAATCGATCAAGGAATTATACCGTCATCATCAGCATCATCTTCTTTGAAACTAAAAATTATAATAGTAAGTCATACTAAAAATAGAATAAATAGCATAACAGTAAAATAGGAATAAATTTTTAGTTTCGTAATATAATCACGGAAGACATGGTAACTATTAAAGAATATATTTCAAATACTACAACTGCAAAACAATAACAGCATAAACTAAAGAGCAAAACCATCAGTTAAAAAACACCAAGCTTTATAAGGTGATATGAAATCTACACGATAGAGATCCACTAGAATGGTGGTTTAAATGAAATAAGTAGAAAGTTATAGCAAAATTATAGCAAACCCACAAATGACAATCACCATTAATTACTGTAAGGTTTAATTTTATATAAAAGAAAAAAGCCTTGAACAAAAAAGGCCTTGAATGATTTTAATTTATATTATCATTGAAATGTTAATATGTCAGATTTCTGATTCCCATGGATTTTAGCTTTGGCTTTAGATTTTATAAGTATTTAATTAAGCATTGCAGTTAGCTGGATGATTTTATCACTGTATAGGCATGTTGTTTTGCTAAGCATTTTAATTTTTAATTTTTGTTATAAGAACTGAATTGTGTCTCAAATAAAATAGATTGATTTTAATTTATAATATTATTAACAGAGATTGTTACGAGAAATATGTTTATTTGTTCACATATCACACAGCACAGCAGTAAACATATTTCGAATAACATCATCATCATCATCATCATCTTGCCTTAAATCCCAGTTTAACCAGGGTTATTTCGAATAACATATAGGTACTTAATTAAAACGCAAAGACAGGCACTCTAGTACAAACAAAACCAGGCCATCAACGAGAGAGAATAACATCCCATGATACCTCAGAAGTCTTATAGGATCTGTTATTGGTTGAAACAAGTCCTGTGACACTTGATCCAGCTGCAGATCATGAACACCAGGTGATCCGGGACATGACAAGACTTCAGCGGGAGGAGAAATTGTGACTGTCTCCGTCTCTTTGGAGTTTTCCTGCTTTACCCTAAAAGATATCGGCTGAAATGAATTCCATTTCCTGAAATGTGACGACTGCACAACTTGTGCATAAATTACAGCACTTGACGGAATGACGATACAGTCTTTCTGCGTAGAGCATAAGCAATGACAAAGTTCACAGTATTGAAATGACTTAGTATACTCGGAAAATGATGTCACACTAACCTACTTATATAATTTATAACAGCATTTAATTTATAACAGCAAGAACAGAGTTGCATCAAAAAAGAATTGAAGAATAAAATGTAAAAAATGCAAATTGCCTCCAAAATTGTCAATCTCAACATTAGAAAAGTTTCCACAGAATTTTAATTCAACAACACATTACAATAATGCAAACAATACGACTATGCTCTGTTTCATACCTTATGAAACAGAGCATAGTCTACAAGCACATTTAAAACTAACCATGAGCAATTCATCTAAGGCATGCTTGAACGTTCCAATGCCACCTTCTCCGATCAACTCTGTATCAAATACTTCCGTCACCAGGATGTTACATCGTTCTGTTAGATCCCCATCTGTAATAAGAAATCATTTTCCACTTCCAAATAAATTATAAATTTGTTGAAATTCTATTCTAATATATTCGATATGTAGAAATTCAATGAGACAACTTTCATGTCATACAATACATGCTTCATGTGTTGTGTCTGAGACCCTGATGAATAGACCTACTGTATGATAAATGTGTCGTACTAGGCAACTGAATAAGAACAGAGGAAAGCAACGTGAAACCACCTCAGAAGACATATTTTTCCCAAGCCATAGGATACCTTAAGGTGTGGATAAGGCTTAGCCATCTGTGAAGGGGTAATCGATGATGTACTCGTAAATCGATGGTGTGCTCGTTATGGAGAGTGAAAAGCAGCATGTGAGTAGGAATATGTACCTTGGACCTGCATTTGGCACAAAACTGGAGAGGAATACATGCTTAGACCCCACATTCATACAAAAGACCCCACATTCATACACTAGACCCACATTCATACATAAGAACCACATTCATACACTAGACCCCACATTCATACATTGGACCCCACATTCATACATTAGACCCCACATTCATACATTAGACCCTACATTCATACATTAGACCCCACATTCATACATTAGACCCCACATTCATACATTCAGAACAATGAATATAATTATCCCTGCATTGTGTCATATTTTGAACAAATCCATTACAATGTAAAGTATAGTAAAAACTGCTAAAAAGAACAATCAGACTGAAGGAATGTCCTAATTAAAAGTATATAGTCCTAATACGGAAAAGTATAAGAAAGCATAGGAAAAAAGAATGAGTCAAACGTGTATTTAACAGTTCAGAGTAAATTTAAGAAACATTACAAAGATGAATCCTGTTGCAAGCCAGTTTTCCAAGAACTATGTCAGACGGTAGGTCAATATAAAATTTATGTCGATAATTATTTTCATCACTGCTTAGGAGTTAAACTCAAATAGTGGATTAACTCCGAGTACAAGCCGTCACAAATGACTCACAATAAAAATTCTCCTGGTACAATCATCAAATTCATGTTGTTCATCAGAATTTATTAGTTCACTGATACAGTATTTTAAAACTTCTTAGTTATGCACTGTAAACACCTCTCAATGACTAGAAATCTTAGTGCTGAACTGTCAAATCGCGCAACAGATTAATAACTGTAGAAACATTGTTAACATGCAATACTAAATGCAACAAAATTGCATCATAAAGTATAGAGCGTAATTCAGCTGATTCTACTGCACATAGTTAGATTCAATACTGAAAACTATAATGAAGTTTAGCAAGTACCAGGAGCTACTTTCAGTTCGGTTGATCGTTTTGGTATTATGCGAATCTTCCCTTCAAGCCCATTGTCCTTTATAACTTGTCTTGCACATTCAGCCATCGGACTAAAGGCCTGAAAAATCATTTGAAATGAAAATCAAACAGTTAAACAAATAAAAGCCGTAAGTAGACAAATAGTCCCCTTCATAATAATAATATCTTCTTCTAACAATGTTCTTCTTCTTTCCCTAACGGCCGGTCCATGGCAAATAAGTCTTTCAAACAATTCTATCCTCAGCCTTCCTTTTCACCTCTATATATGAATTTATCAAATCATCCAACACCCCATGTTTTGGTCAGACTCTTTTCCCTGCAATCTTCCTTCAGCAAACTATTCACCCTACTTAAACTATTTCATTCCTTATTACACAGGTCTATTAGCTGTTTCTCTGTACTGACACTTTCAAAAACTCCTTCGTTTGTTTAGTTCTGTATGCCATTTAATTACATGGTAAAATTAAAGATGAGGTGGGTCCCATTTGCATTCCTCAAAACCTGCCTTAGTCTCCTCTTACATACACGCGGCAGTTTGATTGTGATTGGCCTTCGCTTCAGTGGTCCCAACCACATCTGGAACAATACAGGGAATAATAATATAAAAGAGATTATAAATCTACATTGTATTTGGCACTGTTCAAATCAAAAAGAATTACAGTGAACAGTTACAGAGTTTTTAAATAAGAACCAGCAACAAAATAAAATTAATGTACCTAAATCAAATACTGAAATTTGCCATAAAATTGTGTAATTTTGTCACTTTTTTAAGTTATTTGTTCAAGACAAGTCAGGCTTCATAGGTTCATAAAAGCAGTGCAGCTGATGTTAACGTCAGTTTCTTCTCTTGAAAGCAATATCAGTGCCGGAAAAACCCAGGATTTTAAACCAAACAAAAAATTTAACGCAAGCGGCACCAAACTGAGAGACAAAGTCCAGAAGACAAAGGCCAGACATACCTCACAAAATTTAACGCAAGCGGCACCAAACTGAGAGACAAAGTCCAGAAGACAAAGACCTGACATACCTCACAAGCTACAATGCTATCAGCTCCATGTCTGGCAGCCATCATTGACAGTAGCCCAGTACCAGTTCCTATGTCCAGTACTAAAGCTTTTCTTCCACAACGCTTAATTGACTCAATCGCCAATCTTAATGCCTCTTCGTACTTAACGTTCTACAACATAACAAATTCTACTGACAGCTTACATATAATCTAGCGAAACATGAATCATCATCATCCTGCTCCATTGAATCCCAGTTAAATTGGGTTAGAAAATAGACCTTCTCAAAAATTAGAGACTTCCATTCGTTTAAATGTTTGTAGCAATTTCTGGAGCCTAGACGCTCACCAACCGAATGCCCTTTCTGACACTGGTTTCGATCTTAGTGCTGTAGTAGCCTTCTACGACATGTGTAGTAACCGAAAGGTCTACTCTTCAAACAACCCATAAACAATATGGGAATACATGAATAAATAGTAGCAATAAATATCAAAAGTAGAGAAAATCAAAGTTCTTTTCTAAAGAAGAGGCTGTGATACATCTAGTAAACTTCAATTATGTGATACTGTGATTAATTTATTTGCACAGCTTTCCTGGCAATGAAGAATTCTGCATAACAATTCAATATCTACATTTCATCACAGTTAAATACACAGTTAAATCTAAATTCAAATACCAGCTAGATATTGCAAATTTCATTTTGCAATTTTTTTATTATAATAATAATTACACAACATATGTGTTCTGCCGAGTGGCAGGTCCAATATACATATTCTCACTGCTTTTCATGCTCTATAAAGCGTACTCCATCAATCAACAAATAAATCCCAAACCCTTCACAAAAGGCTATGGCTTAACTATACCATGTATCCTATAGCTTGGTAATATTATGACTTCTGAGATGCATACATGTACATATATATATATATATATATATATATATATATATATATATATATATATATATATATATGTGTGTGTGTGTGTGTGTGTGTATAATTATATATAATTATACATATACATGTATATATAATATTATATATGTATATATAATATATATATATATATATATTTGTATACAATGTATATTTATATATATATATATATATATATATATATATATATATATATATATATACATAACCTCGACATACCCTTTCAGTATCGTGCAACATGTCGGCATAAGCAGACCTGAAACAAATGAACACCATCAATTAATAACAATATAAAAAATAAGAGAGAATAAAGTTAAGTATCGAATAATGGAAAGCTCTCAAAACTCATTGGAATAGAAATGTATTCCTAGGACATTAAACTACAAATACTAACGTAACGCTTTGTTTCAGCTGAAGCCTGTGGCAATGTCGGTAAGATATTCGACCGCAGATCAGTATGTGCGGAGTTCAAATCCTGGGCTCGCCGATTACTAACATCGCTTTCGAGTGAGGAAACTGGCTTTAGCATTAGCTTTTTTTACCAGCTTTAACAGAATTGCAGAAAACTATTAATTCATAATGAATATCGCATTTCCAAGTCTGAATGAAGGAAGAGGGTTGGTCGAGGAATTAGCTCTCCCACAACAAAAACAACTGACCAGTTAACAATTAACCAGTTAACAAATAACCAGCTACTAGTGGCACAGAATTGGCAACAAGAAATTTTATCAGAGGTTAATGCGCAGACTAGACACTGTACAGATAAATTTTTCTGTCCTATACATGTTCTGTTCATAATGCAAGGAACTGATGATGATGATGCGAAGTACAAGTATGCAAAAGTTAAAAACAAAAAATTGATAATTAAAATAATAATTAATTGATAATTAATTTAATAATTAATAATTGATTATTAGATCCAGTGGACAGACTGGTTTCAGTCTGAGCTTCCTTGGATTGAAGCTATTTTTAATTTGGACCAATGATCATCTCAGATTCATCTATTTCAGCAACCAAATCAGTTATTTTCAATTCATATGCATCTAAGTTAAAATAATATATATATATATATATATATATATATATATATAATTTATATTATTTATATATATATATATATATTATTTTATATATATATATATATATATATATATATATAAATAATATATATATATATATATATATAAATAATATATATATATATATATTTTAACTAAAAATTTAGAATTAATTTATCTACATTTCAATTCTTGATTTATAGAAAATAATTTCTCTATATTTTAATTAGAAAAAGACAAGACCTACCGAGCCACTTCCTGATGATAGTCATAATTATCCTCCTGCACAATCCACTCAAGCTTTCCCGTAACTGGACTGGTCCGAGAAATGAAAGTACTCATATTATACAAGTGCTTATACACGCATTTATGAATAGTGAACCTTAGAGTTCCAAACTTTATTCTTGTCAACATACAAACTCTAATTCCCTAAATTTGAACCTTAAATTTTCTAGGCTAGAATAAAGTTAAAGCAAGCAATATTTAGTTAAATATAAAAATTTACAACACAAAATAAATATTCATTGCAAAATCCTAGTAGACTTTAACTTTAAACTTAGGGTAATATTATTGAATTAGATTGATGGATTAACACATGGCAGAAATGAATGACAGAAATTGACTGCAGTGGTAAGTAGAATAAAAACATCAACTCAAATATTGATATTTTAAATAGCTTTTCTCCTCAAAGGTCGTGTGTGTTCCAAGCCTTTGTGGTTATGGTCATGCTCCTCCAAATGTCTCCATCCATTGTTGCTCTGATCATTTCTGTTTTAGTTATCGGCATCCATTTGCTTAGACTCTCAATGAACGTCACCCGCTGCCGACTCGCTTCGTTTTAGCCTTCTAGTTTTCCTGTCACTATGATATTTTCAATTATTTAATTCCGCATTTGACAGTTAATGACAAATGACAGTTAATCCATTACAGAAAAGAGGAAGCCAAAGGGAAACCACCTCAGAAGCCATATTATTCTCAAACTATAGACTACATTAAGATGTGAATAAGGCATAGCCATTCGTGAAGGGATTATTTCGTTAATCGACGGTGCGCTCTTTACGGAGCGTGAAAGCAGCATGTGAGTACGAATATTTACCTTCGACCTGCCGCTAGGCAGGACACTATAGTGAGAATGGGAAACGCACTCCATATATAAAATTTGGAAGCAAATTTTAAAAATTTAAATAGTAAGATATCATCGCAGATAAATGTGACAACAGAACCATCTCAAATATTTTACATACACATACTGCCGCCATGTGAAGCTTGTTTATGTTTGTAACTTCTATATTAACGCTCAATGTAAACAATCAATCTTTTCAAGTTCTGTTATTTTTTACACTCGTATTTAACCTCACACACTTGTTCTTAACCTCATATCAAATCAAATTAAACTATTTTTATTTCAGATACATATACAGGTTCATATCACAAAACAACAGATACTAAAGTGATTGTAGATGAAACTAATCCCTAAACACAATCTACATAAACAGTCATAAAAAAATTATATACAATTAATTGATTATCTCAATAATACCAGACTCCTAATCCTCGAGACATGGTCTTGATCTCCAGACCGCTTGATACCAGGTTTTAACATAACTTAACATGACCTAATTTTGGCGGTTAAGTGCCCCCCCCCCCACTTAACCGCCGGCTTATACCCTCCTAGCCAAGGCTGTTTGCACCACTGCTGCGGGACAGAGTTCACATTTTTACTTACACCCTCCTTTCCTCTTACACAGTGGCTAAAGTGAAATTTAAGAGCTAGTGAAAATATCATAGTATACCAAATATGGGCCCCTAATCCCATATTTGAGCTAGTGAAACTGAGTTCCCTCTTAATTTTTGTACCCCCCCCCCCCCTCCCCTCTAACCACTGCCCTTAAAAACATATTGACACAAAGAAATTGCCATAGAAGCAATTACGAAAATTTTAATATAGTTTAAAAGATTTTATCGCCGGGCCTAAGGGGCCCAGGGGCCCGGGTCCCCTGGATCCGACACTGGTCAAGGACAGCATCAAGACTCTTCACAGAAGAAATTGCATGGTACCTGTAACTGTAACATCTGATGAGATATCTATATAGGGACACCGCGTTTATAGTTTTGAAAGTTGCTGAGGTGTTCCAAAGAGCACGAACTCGGTCTTAGATGGATTGAGTGCCAAGAAATTAGCAGACATCCAGGACGACATATCGACTGAAGGGATTATATTGCTGTAGGCAGGCCTTCGCATCAGGATAGGGTCGAGTTGGGGTAAAGCATGCGTACTTTTAGTATTTAGTTTACTTACGCAGAATTGTTTCTTGAACTTTCTTCCAAATGGCGGAACAGTAATCCGACTAATTAAATGAGAAACTGCATGACGAACTATATTTAGTATTTGATTTGAATATCATTTATTAAAATAAATATTTAGTTTTGATTTGATCTGTTCGTTTTTTTTCTTAAACGGTAGTCCTACCGCATTTGAGATATGGACTTAAGAATGCCGTGAATAGAAGCTAAATTTAATTCTGCTTTGTTTAAACCAGTTTTTATTAATAAAGAGGTGCATAAATGTGCACATAGGCCTACCCGGCGAGCAATAACCGTATATATATCTCCATATCTAAGTGAGGCTTATAATAATGAAACGTAAAACGATAAACAAATTTTGTAGAATCGATAGTGCATTAGGTGTGAATTAAAAATTAATTTAAGGAAATTTGTGTTTTCGACTAAACAAACAAGAGAGCCTATTACAGCAGCCAAAATCTAGTCTGTGAAATCCAAGCTATGAAATTTATTAGTGATGAGAGGATAAAATTGTTTCAAGACATGGCTTCTGTATTGATGATTATCATCTAAGTAACTGATGTAATCGTGAAAGTGAAGCCGTCATCATTATTTACGATAGCTTGGGTTTGACACCCTGTGTATGATTTGATGATTACAGATGTCACGGCTTCTTACAGTTAACAGCTTATCGAAACGGCAGGGCAAATCAAAACGAATTTGAAATCAACTGTCAAGATGGTAGGCTATAAATTTCAGTGGATTACCAATTCTATTTCATTTGTTCTTAGAGCTCGCACTACATCACATCGTTTAAAATATCAATTTAGTCAATTAAATTCTTAATATAATTTCTTAATACAATTCTTAATACAATCTAGAAATGGAAAACAGGTAAGCCTATAAGCCTACTTTGTTACTATCCTATAATAGTTCTATTCAAATGCTGCGCTTATATTTATTTGGTAGATAATTTGTAATTTTAAAGTTAAATTTTGTATAAATTATTTAAAAGGTTATAGCTTAACCTTTAGTTTACATATAGCCTATGTTACAAAGTATTCTTACTGAATTAGATTTGTTTTAGTCATATAATTTATATTATCCGCTCAAAACGACCCTAACATAATCATTAGGCAGTGTTATAAAGTAACGAAGTAAAAATACTTCGTTACAGGTGAAAAGTACTCAAGCGATACTTTTACTTGTAACGAAGTATCCTATTTGTCCGGTTACTTTTTACTTGTAACGAAGTAATTTTTGTAGTACTTTTTACTTTTACTTTTAACCGATTAAGTGAAAAAGTCGCGTTACTTAATTTATGAAAACTGTATGAATATCTATGGCCAAATTTTATAATAATTAATAAATTTTTTACTACAAAGAGAATAAGAAAGTAATACAGATTCATCGATATCATATCTGTACGCTAACTAGCGTCCGTAACTGCCCTAATAAATCAGGTGTATGACGTAAATCAAAGCCTAAGATCTACAGTTTACGTGGGTTGACTGATTTGCCTCTAATTTTGAAAACTTTTGCAGAGAACTGTGGGTTTGATAGTAAAAGTGATGGAAGATAATTATCACATATAAAAAAATATATTTTATTCATATATAATATTTTTGCTCTATTTAGCAATGATAGCATAAATAAAAAAATTAAATCATGAAACTACAGCTATATATTGTAGACCTTGCCAATATGTCTATGATTGTTTTCTCTTAACGAATCTGAGTTATGTTGTGTTCGGGAGACAGAAGAATAAACCGTTCATAAACTGAATTTATCTTGAGAGGCTATCGAGTTAGATCTGAGAACGACAACGGAAAACCAAATCAGAAGCCATGTTATTCCTATTGAAGTTGTCGGCAAAATTAAGGTGTAATTCATAGGCATTTGAGCAGGGATTAACTCGTTAGTCGGTGAAGTGCTCTTTAAGGAGAGTGAAGGTAGTGAAGGCAGCATGTGAGTAGGAATATGAACTCATTGGACCTGCTACTTACTTAATAGGACACCGTAGAAGAGGCTGAGTTGACCATATTAATTTAACTTGTGAATTCAAAATTTTCCCGTGTTGTGTTCGGGTTGTTTGAAGAATTGACCAACCCAACCGGTGACTGCACATGTCGTAGAAGGCGACTAGAGCACTAAGATCCATACCAACGTCAGAAAGGGCATTCGGTTGGTGAGCGCCTAGGCTCCAGAAATTGCTACAAAAATTTAATCGAATGAAAAAGTCTCAAATAGGGGATTGGCTGGTGGTGTGGTGTAGGACAGAGAGGATTTGAGACAGTCTATTTGTATCCCGACCCTGGTTAAACAGGGATTCAAGGGAGGAGGATGATGATGTGAATTCAAAATTTAATCTAATGTAACAATTAAAAATCTAATTTAAGCCTACGCAGTGTGAGTCGAATATTCTTGTAGTTCAGAAGCTTCAGACACTGAATTTAAAGATTCCGTTCGTAATGTGAATTAAATCGAGTAACTAACTAAACTAATTTAAGAACGTGTACAACTTTTCTATCAAGGTATAATTTTTTTTCTTAAAAATTCAGAGTACTTTTACTTTTTACTTAAAAGTACTACTTTTTTGTCGAGTACTTTTACTTTTTATTTAAGTAAAATTCTGATAAAGTACTTTTTACTTTTATCAACCATTTACTTTTACTTACAGTGTTTTGCTAAGCACTTTGTACAACACTGTCATTAGGATAGAAACCGGCCGTTAAGTCTTCACTGTATTTAATTGTTTAGAATGGACGTCGACAATTAACGATCCCTTGGTTGCGGGTTTGGGACAAGCAATGTCCAGTTCTTAATGTCTTTTGAATGTTTGAATGTCTTAATAGCGCAGGGGTAACGTCATGAAGTTTTAAATGACAGATCCTGAGGTGAATTGAACACTCGTGGGTTCGAATCCCAGCCTCGCTGATCAGAGAGTAAAATCTCGGACATTCAGTAGACTGGTTACACAGAAAACTTAAATAACTTGCCTAACGGTTTAAATATGTGGTATTAAAAAGTGATAATCTGATAGATATCAACATGGTTGAAAATTTCACTATTATGCGTGTTTACTTTTTAGTTCTGTCACCCCGTACACGGATGCCGTCATGACAAGGAAATGCGGTGATAAAATCAGGCGACCCATGAATGCGTTCATGCTATTCGCCAGAGAAAATCGCCTTGAATGTTATAGAAACAACACTACGGACAACGTGGCGATTAGTCGTATTGTAGGCATAGCATGGAGAAGTCTATCTCGAGCGGAGCAGCTCCCGTACTACGTCGAGGCTGAGAGACTTAAGGCTCTGCATCAGCAGCAATACCCGGGGTACAAATACGTCCCGCAAAAGAATGGACGCAAGGCTGGTTGTGGTGGAGGCAGACTTGTTGATGGAGATTCTACAACAACGGTCTCGACAACTACTGACCACTTGCTGCACCTTACCACTACGACCCCATCAAATCCCGTTGTCGACCAGTCGACGGACTTAAACGAACCTGCAACACTTGCTTCGACCGCTAGATCAGCTGACTGCCAACTGAGAGCCGCGGATACCGATCCCTTTCAGGATTTTGAGTTCAATCCTTTAAGAATTATCGACGACGACGAAACATATCGCTCGCCGAAAGTCGATATTTCCGTAATCACAGGAAAAGATGTGTTTTTTGGTATATCACTCCAGAAGCCATAAATTTTTGTTATAACTGCCAACTGGTCAATTCGGCCTTGCTATGCTCAATGCAAAACAAAGCAGAAAATATATATTTTGGATGTATAGAGCACTGATGAATCAAAAATTGTCTAATCTGCCGAATGGTGTAAGCGGTTGATTGAATACAACAGGTAATATACTGTCATGGAATATAATTTTTTCCCTAGATTGACATTTCTTGCAAGGGAGTAAGAAGTTAAAGTGAAAAAAGAAATGAAATATTTCAAGACAAGAAGTGGTAGCGCTGTCGTGTTGTTAAAAATATGATAAACTAGTGCGACATATGCAGCGGCGTGCAGTTATTGTTGATATTTCTCACATTTAATGTCATTGAGCCTAATTCTGCCTAATTCATTCGTATAATTTCCCACAACTTTCTAAGACGAATCAACAGAGATGGCAGATGATAACGTAGATGAAGGTAATCTGGACGATTTCTTTGCGAAAAAGGACAAAACGAAAAAGAAGAGTAAAAATAAAATCACCGTAGATGAAATTGAAGAGAAACTGGAAAGAAAATTGAAGAAGGGAAAGGCAAAGAAATCGGATAAATCAGGGAACGGCAGTCAGGGCGGTGTTCTGGATGTCAGGATTGGAGAGGTTTGTAAAGCATTTTGTATCGATTTTCGTGAATCTCTAAGATATAAAAAATACAATTGTTGTAGAGTGATCTCAACTATTAATATCAGCTAATGCTGGTATTCACTTGTGAGATCATTCGCGGTTTAAACTTCAACAGAGGCGTAAACTGTGAATTAGTCACAATTTGATATTCTGTAAGCTTTAAATCGTGGTTTAACTTAAGACGCAGCCTGTGTTTTTACATCACGGATTAGTTATACCGACGATTAGGAAATTTGACCTCTTTAAAGTTCATAATTAGGCTTATTTAATAGAATATACATTAAAATAAAGGTAACGATTCGTGTGTTTTTCTCTAACTGATGGATCAGGAACAAGATGTCTCGTCATACTTTAGTGCTGCGTTAGTTTATAAACTACCTGTTCTTCCAATTTGCTTCGTGGACCTGTGGTACTAATGTTTATTCTTTTTTCTCACTTCAGACTTAATACCATATGCACATATCCGTAATGAATATTTTTGATAAATATAAATATAGAAATATTATTCAAAGGGAGTTGGCTTATGATATCGATATCTAATTTTCTATATAAGATTAATGGCTTAAAGCCATTAACTATTAACTAATTATACCTGAAACTGCTTAAAAACTGTTTTATGCATAGTTTAAAGTATAGAAAATATGTAATTAAACATTTATTCGTAACCTTTGTTTAGGCAATGCACAAAACTATCCATTGCAGGTTTTGAGTAGTTTAGCTATATTATGACTTTATTCTACCGGGCTACTCGACCTTCACTGTCCATTCAGCGCATCTGCATTTAGCATAGAGCGGCTCTTTATATATGTACTTTAGATTGATTAGATTGATATATGTCTAATTTCCCCAACCTTGTATTTATCTTTCATTGAACTGTGCTTTTGTTTTTTGTTGTTGGTTGTTAATAAATAGTGATAGGTATTAAAAAATACCTATCAAAAAAGTACCAAAGATGATGTTTGCTTTTTGTAAATATATTTGCTAGGATGATGGAGAGTGGAAGGACATAGAAGAGGAGGCAAAGGCAGATCTTTCAGGTCTTAGGATACAGAATCTACAGATTTCGTTAGTAGGATGCCTATATTGTGTGATGAAGTAATTGACAGAAGTAGCAAAAATTAACTGGATTTCTTCTGTTGTTATTTGGAGCATTGACAAGACAAGCTAAGGTTATGAGCCAAGCCAAAGATGCCGCTCAAAAATTCAGAATACCAGTTCGGTATTTGGACAGAAACGATAAAACTTAATGTACAGTTAGTGCTAAGTGGTATTGATAGTAAAAGATTCATGTGTGACAGTTGGAGTTGATTTTTTAAACATTCTATTGTTTCTGAAAAAAAGATAAGTTCAACATCAGTTTCCTCATTTGAAAGCGATGTTAGTGACGGGCGAGTCCAGGATCTGAACTTTGCATATACTGATACGCAGTCTTGTATCTTACCAACACCGCCATTGGCTCCAGCCAGTTTCTGTCAACTAATGTGCTAATTCTGTCAATTAATTGAATTAATTCTAAGTTTCGTATTTTAAAAATTATTGAGCATGTTAGGCCCCTACTAGTTTATACATTTTTTTGAATACCATCTCAGACGCTATTTTTCCCAGGCGATCTACAGTATACATAGGGTATGGATAAGGCATAACCTTTTATAAAAGGAATAACTTGTTGAACTGTGGAGTGCTCTTTATAGGGCATTTAAGCAGACTTAAGAATATGTGCCTTGGACCTGCCACCTGGCAGACTACAAAAGAGAAAAAAGTGATAGATATGGGTTTTAAATTAGGGAACAAACCTTTATTTTCCCACTAATCATAAACCTGATAATAAAAGCCATTGTTGATGGTTTATTAAAAGTGAAGATATGCTAAAGTTACGTTTCTTCTGCTACTCATGACAACTTTTCGTTGTTCTTATTTCTGTACTGGCTCATTTTTTCATATACATGTATTATTTATAATTGCGATTATCTTTTTTTAAAGATACTATACAGAATTTAAAATATACTGAATAATATAATCTTATTATATTATTTGCGTTTCAGGCAGAAGGAACAGGAGGAGAAGGATCGCCTGGAGAACGCTCAGAACGGTGAGAATGGAGACGACCCCGACAAATCATCAGCGGCTAAAGGGCCGTGGAAACAGACTACCATCAAACCAGTGCCAGTCTCCATCCCTGCCTCAACAACGCCCGGTTAGATATCTTCCATATCAATCGCCACAAAAATTAAAATTGTGCAGATTTGTTGCATTAAATGATTTGTGGATTTGTAAGTCCTCTTGACTTCAATTTCTCTCTCATTCTCTTCTTCACAGTCTTCACTGGCTCCCTGTTAATCAACGCATAAAATATAAAATAGCTCTATTAACTTTTAAAACTCTGCGATTTGGCAGTTCTCTTCTGTTCCCCTCACGTACACTTCGCTCCACCGATGCCAGTCTTCTCTCAGTTCCAAATATTCTCACGTCATTGGGCAGACGTTCATTTTCTTACGCAGCACCCACAATCTGGAACTCTTTACCTGCTAATCTTCGCTCTTGTGTTTCTCTTTCAACATTCTCTAGCAAGCTTAAAACTTACCTTTTCCCACC
Organism: Enchytraeus crypticus; assembly: GCA_905160935.1. Lineage (NCBI taxonomy): Eukaryota > Metazoa > Annelida > Clitellata > Enchytraeida > Enchytraeidae > Enchytraeus > Enchytraeus crypticus. The sequence continues at coordinate 255,513 of CAJHZI010000182.1, forward strand.
ATAGACATAATCAATCTACCTTGACCATTTTTTGATCGGCTTTCGTTTAGGACCTTACTTCTTCTCAACACATTTCTTTCACAGATTGGTCTGGGTTAATTGATCTGTAGTGATATGTGCTTTTGGGGACATCCCTGACATCATCCCTGGATGAGGAAACAGACGTTAAACCTTTATTATTTATTATTTATTTATGTAAGTGATATACATGTATATATATATATATATATGTGTAAAATTTCTCACTATAAATGTTGGAAAGTTAAAACTTTAGTGGCTATTTATTGATAATTATTGTAGCACGTGCTGTATGTCATGTGTGTAACTATACGAACAAAAAAATCTAATTAACACATTTAGCAATTATTACTATATAGCAAGTACAAATTTATGATGCATTTTCATGATGATGTTATGAAAAATTAGATTAGTACTAACCGTAAAGTAGTTTGAGTCTCCGTAAAGTATATTACTCAAGATTTCTTCTCGCAAAGTCCTTTCATCATCATGCCTTTCCAAATAATTATAACTAGTAGACAGTTATTAGAAGACACTAGTTACAAGATTAGTTTTCTTCTATTTCTTACACGTTCTAATAGATTTTCCTCATTTTTTTGTTCACATACATTTGTACTCAGAGTCTCCTCTTTCTTGATGTTAAGCTTGGGCTGGAGTAGGGTAGTGTTTCTTGAAAGAGCTGCAAAGTTAAATTCAATTTTTCTTAGTAGCTTCGTTAATGTAACAATAATTGTATTGCATCATAGTATATTTTAATTGTTCGTGTTGAACAGTGTGCTATGATGTTTTCTCTCGGTTGTATGGTCTGGTTGATGGCATCCTTATAAACACCTATACAAGCATAGGCTATATTACTTCAGATTTTAACATGGAATGACAGTAAATTGGTAGCATTTCCTGATGAAGGTTTATATTATTTGTGATTCTGCCTGTCTTGGTTGTAACTTTTGAGCAATGAATCCTCTGTTCTCATTATATTGGTGGGATTTGAATTTAAATTAACTTTCATTGCGTAAATTGACTTTTTGAAGTTCTTTTTTGTATCATTAGCTTGTAATACTAATTTTCAATTGTACAGCACCAGTAGAAGAAGTTAAAGAAACACCGTCTAGCAAAGATTCTACACCCGGCTCAGCTAAGCCGGCTAAATACGTTCCACCGGCTGCGAGAGCTGGCGCAAGAGCAGTAGCCGCTGCCACAGCTGCGATGAATACACCAGTGCAAAGTATCGGTGGGGGACCTCGGAGAAAGAAAACGGCTCCAAATGTTGACAGCCAGGAGGATTTTCCCAGCCTTGGTGCTGCTATCGAAAAGTAACTAATGCTTATATACATCAGTACTAGGGTGACAATAAAAACTGAAGTTGTTATTTTTAATTCTCACACCCTCTAAATATGTTCAATTCTATGCAAAAGTTAAATTAATTTTTTTTAATGAGAATCCATTCATATTTAGAGGTTGCACACAAGACTCGAATATCATATATAATGTGACCTACTTATTGAAAACACTGTCAATGATTAAAAGTTTTCTTGACGACCGTTGACTTGTTTGAGTCAGGATAATGCAATCTATGATTCTCCACAATCTGTAAAAGGCACTGTTTCTGTTCTTCTTCGTTAGTAAGCACTCCAATGAACGATTGGCAAAGCGCAACACCGCGCTCAGCAGCGTCATTCAGGACCATTAATTGACCTGCCTTTCTCCAAGCTTTAATGTATACGTCATTAGTGTCCCATCATCCCATGTACTTGGATCTTTCTCTGGAAAATCATGATCCATATCTAGAGCTGGGAACAGCTTCCTAGTGTTCCTTGTTTCGAAATCAGATAGTTTTTCTTGGTTATTTTATCGTCAACAATAATTCTGCGTGGTGGATAGTCACATGAACCTTCGCTTTCAAGCGCAATTATCATTTCAACTTTTTCATCAACAGTAACATCTGCATGAAAAAAGCCAGTCCAATCAGAGTCTCACTTAGATACCACATGTGGTTGGAGAAACTCTTCATTGCTGCCGATGCAATAGATTCATCCAAGGACTTGTATGTCTCTATGTCTCTGAGCAGAGACAAGTCGTTGCGTGAAGCTAATGTTGGACATTGTCGTAATTGGACATAATGTTAATGTTGGGCAGGTAAACCACGCTTTCAAGTACACCTTGATCACAAAAACGTTGAATCGACGGAGTCCTATATATGATCTTTATTTCACCAAAATACATGGCAGTATAAACAGAACAAGAAATGAGAAATAATGTACGAACTGAGCAACAGAAACCAAGGATTAACCATCAAAGAGTCTACAAATAGAGAAATTTAAACTAAAATCGCCGTTTATCTTAGGAGTTCTAGCTCTGTATACCTCTATACCTATGAGTTCTAGCTCTATCAGCTTAAACTGAGATCGGAAGAGAAAAATCTTCAGAGAGTATATCAGCTTGGCCATCCACCTTGCCCGATGTGCAGCACCAGGTTGATGGTTAGTAACATCTTCCAAACTTTCAGCTCCAAGAAAGAGTTGAGACAGCTGGAGAAGCTCTCTATAGTCATCACGAGGTTGCAACTGAGACAGCTGCCATGATATGAAAATCGGCTACTCATCTTTCAAACTAGTGCCTATCAATGGAAGTCCAGAAGTCTGCAAATCTCTGAAAGAGTTTAATTTTTGGTCCGCTTGATGTCTCCATAATCGAATCAAAAACTTTTGTGACTATTAACTCAATCACACGATGTCTACATGGCAAGCTGACAAGATTGCGGCCAAGCTTCTGTTCGAGCATACAAGCTCCACTTTGCAATCCCGTGTTGCTCGCAGTCGTGTCAATTGACATGAAACGTATGCGATCATTCAAATTCCATTTTTGAATTAAGCTGAAGACCGCCATCGCTTGGGCTTCACCAGTACTATTGTGTATCTTTGGGACAACAAGAAGCTTCATCGTACCTTCACCTGACACGAGACTAGCCAATCAATCAACAGATTCCTTTGATTGTAGAGCTGGCAACAGTTTACCATCCCAGTGAATCATTAACGAGGAATCACAGGTTAAAGAATCTTTGACTTCTTTAGGTATTATCGCTCTATTTTTTCTTCGAACTTGCCTAAATGATTCCCGATTAATGGTCAGTTTATTAGGATCTATTCCCAGAGAATGTGCAGTAGCTGCCAAAACATATACTGCATTTCTGTCGCTTATCTTAAATCGATCTAAAGCAGCAGAAACTTCAGAACTTACGATCGCAGTAGTCTTCCTTCTCTTCGAAGATACACTAGTTTTCACCGATAAGCCCAACACATCTTCCTCAGAGCTGCTACCTTGATTCTTTTCCTAGTTGTTGTTGATTACGCTATTGAACAGGTTGTGACTCAATTCTAGAACGATTTTCTTCATTTCTCTGTCTTGCTTAAAGTAAGGTAGTTGACCTTTGTTTTAGACTACTTAGTAAATAATGAACCATATGCTTTGTGAGCTATAATACAGGAAATTAACTCTATAGATAGTTGCTATTTTACTTAAACTGAATCTGTTAGTATCTTAATTGAATTTAAATTATTCAATAAATAGCGAATAAACTTTGAATACTTTGGAAAAAATCCAATGGCTTGATAATAGATGAAAACTTCAGCGGTCTTGTGCAACCTCTAAATATCAACCAAATCCATCCTAATTTTTTTTATTACTCATTTGTACCAAAATGAAGAACCTAAGAGGGTGTGAGTGATAAAAATACGAAAAAAAATTTTCCTATGTATTTCGCTGTCACCCTAATTAAGTACCCTTCCATCGACAAGTAACTAATGCTTATATAAGTATCCTGCCGTCAACAAGTAACTAATGCTTATATATAAGTACCCTGCTGTCGACAAGTAACTCATGCTTATATATAAGTACCCCGCCGTGGACAAGTAACTCATGCTTATATACTAGTACCCCGTCGAGGACAAGTAACTAATGCTCATATATTAGTACCCTGCCATCGACAAGTAACTTATGCTTATATACAAGTACCCTGCCGTCGACAAGTAAATAATTCTTATATACAAGTACCCTGCCGTTGACAAGTAACTAATGCTTATATATAAGTACCCCGTCGAGGACAAGTAACTAATGCTCATATATAAGTACCCTGCCATGGACAAGTAACTAATGCTTGTATATATAAGTACCCTGCCATCGACAGGTAACTAATGCTTATATATAAGTACCCTGCCATCGACAGGTAACTAATGCTTATATATAAGTACCCTGCCATCGACAAGTAACTAATTCTTATATATCAGTACCAATGTTGTTTGAAGCACCGATACTTCTATTTTTGCTAAGAACACAGTATACAAAGGTCAACTTTTCTGGCTCTAGTGTCACTAGTGTGAATTGAATTGACCATAGAGCGTTTTTAGCTAAGAAACAAACAGTATAAGATAGAACACAAGAAGCTGCTCAGCAGTGATTTCATCTAGTAGCTATTTACAATTCAAAGTATGACCATCCACTACAATGTTACTAAATCAAAACTATCGAAGGCCTTGGTCCTACAGTTAATATAATGTAGTTTACTTGTATATTAATATCACAATCTAAATGTAATTGTTGGATTATAAATATATTTAGTGTATTTGTTGGACTGTTCGGGCAAAATTATAGTTGGTCTTGTCGGACCAGTTTAATTTTTTACTTAATATAATTTTTTATTTTGCTTTAAAGCAATAGATTGTCTCAATAGTTTGAAATGGTTGCAGTTGGAGTCAGGCTGTTGGGGACTTTGCCTTCTGACCTTGACTTAGTTATCATATTGGTGTTTGATTGATTATGACATTGATGATTTGCATCTCGAACTGACTGATTGATTAATTGCTGGTTCTTGAAACACTCTAACCATGTACTTGTCAAGTGAAACTGTGTATTTGTATACTGTGTACTTGTATACTATGCAGATGATTGACTATGAGTTGATTATCATCTTCTATATCTCTCTTAGTGCTTTGCCTACTGGCAGGTCCATGGTATATAATGCCTCTACTCATCTCTATTTTCCATCTTTCTCATCATGTCCACATACGAGTGGATCTTTAAATAATTTAAAACATTCCTTTTGATATACCATTATTCTTGGGGGATTCTGCTTATGATGAGATGGGCCACCTATGCCTTCCTCAGCTTTAACTAACTGGGCCGGGACGTCATTCCCTGAGAAAGCAATCCTGTTTACCCAACTCCTTATATATCTTATATGTCAAGTGAAAGCCTATCCTATGCAGATGATTGATTATCGGCCGATTATAATCTTATATCTTATGATTTTTCAGCGATGGGTCGATGCAGGATTTTGAGGCTGTTCGCAGTGGAGCCAGACAGATGGAAGACCCTGCCCTGCAGACTTCTAAAGTCTCTGTGGACAACAAATACAAGGCTCTGAGTGGAAGCAGCAGTTAGAGGCTTAGAAAGATTTGACTCTCTAGGAAACGTTAGAACTATCTCTCGTGAGCAGACAATTTAATGATAATGAAGTGATGGTGTTTGTGATAACATTGTTACTTGATGAAGACGTCGTTAATTTCACTTGTTTTTTTTCTCTGTTTATCGAGCAAACGCATACCTGGCAATTTGCTTGTACCTGTCTTTACATACTGCTGCTTAACGTTTTAAATAGTTATAGTTTTAGCGAATGACAACAGTAAATAAAACATTTTTTCTGCTTTATTGATTATATGCATAATGTTGCATAATAATAATACAATGTTAAATGTATTTAAAAGGCTATGAATAGAGGTTAATTATAATAACAGTTATAATAATAATATAATATGTAATAATAATAAAATGTGCTGTTATAGTATATTGTTGGTTTATAATATTTCATGAATTTATCCTAGCTGAAACATTGTTTAGTCCTTTAAAAAAAGTGATTGATCTAAAGCTGTCTAACTATTGTGATGTGTCGACCATTAATGAGTATTAGTGGGAAAATTTGGAAATGATGATTTTGGTGAAACATACCTATTGTTATAGCATTGAGTGAATTATTTAATGATTGATTGAATGGCTGTTATTGATTCAATGATTAATTCATTATGTTCTTGATTGATTATGGTACATATTCCTACTCATAGTTTGCTGCTCAGTAGAGCATGCTGTTGATTAACAGATCAATCATAATGGCTAAGCCTCTGCCAGACGTTGATGTAGCCTCCTACTTTTGAAAATGTGGTTCTGAGGTAGTTCTTGTTGTCATCTTCTGTTATGTACGCTACACAGGGAATATATTGTAATGAATCTCCTATGTTGCATCATTGAGTGGGTTCATTTAATGAAGATCTTTTATTCGTCAATTAGGCAACTAAGAAATTTAACAAGTGTCTTACAACGACTGCAACAGTGCAGAATATAAAACACAAGTGCGAAAACTAAACAATCCTACACTAGAGCGTTTCTACAAAAATTGTTATAGACATTTTGTTTCATATATATATATATTAATTACAGAGAAATACCTGAAGTGATCAATTCATTAATTCGCTGTATTACATCCTCAATTGATTACTTAATTAACATCAGAATCAGATTGTATGATAACCGTTCATTATATTGATGAGTGACTGCTGGAAGATAGACTTCTTTGAGCCGGAGTCATTCCTTTGATCCCCCGTAATTCTTGTGCTATACGTGGAAGTGAAATGAATTTGAATAATAAGAGTATTAACGAATGCTCATTGACCATTTCCTCATTCAAGGGTTTTGTCAAGGATTCTATAAATGTATTAAGTTCTGTGTTAGCCTTTTAATAATGAATATACAGCAGCAATATGATGATGAAGGTATTATACACGTTTTATCATTTAGGATGTTACTGAATTGCATGCAGTGACTAACTTTATTGCAACAACATTGATTTTTAGTAATGCTACGTCACATTTTGCAATGCAGGTCAATAAAGTGATTATAACAACATTGATTTTTAGTAATGCTAGGTCTGTGTAGTAATGCTAGGTCACTTAAAGCCTCTCATCTATGTTCCATAGGTTTGTGGTTTTATCTCAAGGCAAGTCACACTTGCAGTGCCTTGTAATGCTAACCAAAATTAACTCTTTTGTGGTTTCGTGTACTTTGAAAGCAAACAATTGTTTCTTTTTTAATACTATTTTTACATGTATCACATGAAAATGCTCTCATATCACATGTTTATTAATTTGCAACAAGGGTTGATTAATAAATTACTTTACAACTCGTTAAATTAATCGTATTAGCTTCTTTTAACCCGTCAGCGCTCTATAACAATAATTTGCATTGGTGATTGCTAGCAAAACGACTATTGTACTGAGTTTAAAATAAAATGTGGAAGGAAATAAAATTGACACTCATTCTATTGGTGCTCTTCTCATAAAAAATTAATTTGCTATTATGCAATAGCTAAATTTATAGCCATAATATTTTGAAGTAAATCGATAAATTTTTATTTCGTGTTTGAAAATATTTATTTGGCAAAGCCTTTGCAATAGATTTTCTCCATTTGCTACTTGATTTGCACTTTCTAGAACATTCTTAAAAGTTAACAATTATAAGTAATGAATAAAGAAGATAAGAAACAAATATAGTCCATGAAAGCTTTTCTGATCTACTATAGTGAATGAACATGCGGTTATATGAACGTACAGTACTATGAACGGCGCGTGAAGCTAGAATCAGAATCAACTTCTCAGAGATTGTTGTGTCTCTGATATCGACATCAGATAATGAAATGGACGTTGAAATTAGAACGTTAAAATGTTAAATAAATTGATTGAATTATTCACAATTTTATGAAATTTCAGGGTCAAACCTGTTGGTTAGTCAACAAGTTGAAACATTATTCCATCAATTGACTTATTTTATCATCTCTTACCTTTATTTTCATTTTACCATCTTGAATAGGATGTCGTTTGCCGCAGAAAATACCACTGACGTGACTTTAAAAGGTCTTCATTAGATTGTTTTAACTGTTCAGTTAACAATGTTCAGTTAATATTAAGGTAATGTTCAGTCATTTTCATTTCATTGAATCACAATTAGTAGCACTTTTGATACAATTATATATTATAGTATTAAATAATAGCAACTCTTACATAGCTACATGTATACAAAAAATGTAGCTGATCTTCAGGAAGCAGGTTCATCTACTCATAGTCTTCCACCTCGCCCAACAAAGAGCACTCACAGATCAGTCAATAGATTTCATCACTAAGATGTCTTCATATGTAACCTTATTATTATCTTTAGCATAGCCTTCCGCGATGGACTCGAGTGTATCTACGCTTCAGTATCTACACTGGTTGGCTCTCAAGCTCGTGCAGTACTCGGTACATCCATTCCCAAGCGTCCTTATTCAATACGAGAGACGCATTCCTTCAATACTGATAAGTAGAATGATTAACATGAATAAGCAGAGAGTATATAGAAATAATATAGCAGGGAGAATACAGGAATTTTATATTAGAATGAAATCTTTAGAATATTTTATGTACGAATACCATCCTGTGGCATCCGCTGACCAATAGTATCACAAACTCGGAGACAATTAATAACGATGCGAAAAATTAATATAGGCTTACGATTGTAATCACGGAGTACGACATACATATAAACACTAGACATACACACAAGTATACGAAGATAACATTAATGTTAAACACGTCTGCACTGCAGAGACAAATAAAAAGCTGGGAAGAAGAAATAACGGAATAGCAAATAGTTACTTCTTTATACAGGAGATAAAATTAAAAAGATATAAAGCTAATAATAACAAATAGTTACTTAATTATACAGTAGGTAAAATAACAAAAGCTATAAGTTCAGTTATTCTAAAGATTCCGTTTAATTAAAATCATTTTATTTCCTTACTAGAGTTCTACAGTCAGAGACGTATTTTCAACCCCTAGCATTGTGGTCAAGAATCAGTTCAGTTTGCTGTATTTACAATAACTTTGAATAATAGCAAAAAGGTTACGAATTTTGCCTCAGAATCAACAAAGCCGATACATGGATTCAAACTATAGTCTAGTCGATACAACAAAACTCCAGCACAGCTGATGATCGTTGTGTAATCGAAGGCTGAAAGGTTAATCATGTATCTGCGCAAGGCTACCAATAAGCGCTGCGTACGCACATACAGGATTGACCACTACACAAATATGTCTGCTCAGTAGATATTACAACAGTATTTACACTGAAGATGATATATTAATATCAGATATTATAATATCAGATATAACAACAATATTACATATAATAATATCAGATATAATAATATCGGACACAATATCAGATATAATAATAACAGATATAATAATATCAGATATAATAATATTAGATATAATAATAGCAGATATAGTAATAGCAGATATAATTATATCAGCTAAAATAGTATTAGATATAATAAATAAGATAAGTATATAAGATACAGGAGCCTAATAATAGCAGATACAATAGTATCTGATGTAATAATATCAGTTATAATAATATCTAATATAATAAATGAGAAAATAATATCAGATATAATAATATCAGATGTAAGAATATCATAGTGTCCTCAGCCATTTTAAATGTAGCCTGGACCTGTACTAGCATAACAGAATTTATTCCGAGAGGGCGGATTGGGAAGACAGCTAGCGTCACGGTTAAAATGTTCACCTCAGAAGCAAGTATCTTGGTTCAAAACTCAGATCCGTCAGTAAGAAAAGGATATCCTCTAGGGATACTGGAAGATAAATCATGTACCGAATTTGTTGCAAATTGTTGCGATTAACAGCAAATATAGGTATTACGATAAATCATGGAAGCAGTCTCAAAGACACCGACTATGACGCTGTTATGGAAATGGTCTTTAAAAAAGGCGAGTAATACAGAATCAGATGAAAAGCATATTTAACAAAGAGTTTTATTTTATACTCAGATGTCCACTAAGAGCAGGCCTATTAAGAACCTACACTACGATACTCATAGGACCAGCTAGAGTTAACAAATTGTCTATTCAGTCAGGCTATTCGATTTTAATATTTTTTATTCCAGAGATTTTTTTGTTAGAATACATTCTAACATGGGTTGTACATAGAATTCTTACCTCGGACCTGCCATAAGGTACTGAATTGCTTACATAAATCAGCAGAGGATAGACCTGCTATATAACAATATATACACACAGAAGAACTAAATCAATTAAAAGAATTATCACTCAATTAATACTCTGCACAGCAGATTTTACCATTTCAGAACTAAAAATTCAAGACGAAATTTGAAGTTTTATCAAAGACACACAAATAAAACCCTCATCAATGTCACTCGCTAGATGAATCGCGTTTAAATTACAATCAATCAATAAAGAAACCTATGGTATAGTATAGGTCTCATAGGCAGGAGACAGATTAATAGAATAGCCCAGCTATTTACCAATGCCCTAGGATAAACACCATAATATAATATTATGTTCAATATACAAACTGATGTGCTATGACGAAAAAATAAAAACAGATATTTAAATCTAGTTATTACAATTTTTCTCTCCGTGGGGAGGTATTTTAAGAGAGCGCAACTACAGTTTTCTTTTTCATTTTTCAATGACGCAGAGCCTACATTTGATACCATATAAAAATTAAATGATTTATTCAAACATTTAACAGCAGACAATTAATGGCAAAATATTCTCCTAATAAACATTAGACAAGGAGTGCACCATCGAACAAACACTGAATATCGACTTAAATAAAGTCATCGTCATCATCGTCTTCCATTTAATCCAAGTTTAACGAGGGTCGAGATTAGACATTTTTGTAGACATTTCTCGAGCCAAGACGCTCACCAACCGAATGCCCTTTCGGATGTTGGTTTAGCTCTTAATGCTCTGTCGCCTTTTACGGCACGTGCAGGAAACGTTTGGTCTATTCTTCATCCACCCAAACACAACACGGTATCGATTTAAATACAGTACAAAATAATAATCTCTGTAGTTCCACCCTCGAACGTAGATTACATCTTGCATTTTAGATACCTGTAAGTGAATATTAGTTTTGTCCCGTAAAGAATACATAGAAGCAAGTCTCAAACTAAAATAATTATCAAAGCAGTCAAATAAAAGTAGCATTTAAGACAATTTTAAATGCAAAAATACCATAACCATGAGTTCCAGTCCATGAGTAGACTGTGAAAGAATCTTGTTTGTATTCTGGTTTCAACTTCTAACTACTAGCAAATATGAATTATTTACCATTGATGGACTAACCAGTGTCATGGATACAATAAAAATAATAAACTAGTTAAGCAATAGTAAGTTTTTCAAAGCGATATACTAAAACGCATCTCCGCCTACATGTGCACATCCTAACATGTGCACGTCCTAACATGTGCAGGTCCTAAAATGTGCACGTCCTAACAAGTGCACGTCCTAAAATGTGCACATCCTAACATGTGCATGCAGGCTTAAGTCAGAGATACACAGAGGTACACAGCAAATTATTGTCAACTTTGAAATGAATATTCACAATAATAACTGTTGAATTACCAACTTCAGCAGAATTAGAAGTGGTTATGAGACAAAAGTAAGTCTTCCATTACATTCATGCAGTGGAGATCTTTCATACGCTTTATAGCACTTTTTTCTGCTGTACAATAAGATCAACTGCCACTAACACTTGCAGTACAACCAGTGCTAACAAAAATTTAATATTTGAAGAGAGGTTATATTTGAACTATTTTGTAAATTAGGTCGAATATGTATTCAAATTTAACCATATTTCGTAACAATTTTGAATTAGCATTTAAACTTGATCTTTACATCCGTCAAATAGTCATCCATAATCCATCCGTCTCCTTTATTTTCAATTCGATTTAATACGGATATCCCACGTCATTTAAAATTTCATTCACGTTTAAACGTATGGCTAAAAATGGAATAATATACTATACTAGCACTTATAATTAGTATTCTGTGGCGTAATATTTAAACATATTTTACAAACTGCACATCTATTAACACATTTCTTAATGATCGAAAGAAATCTACACTTGATATCTATCAGAAAAAATAGCAAATTATTTCTAATTATGATATAACAAGCAATATTCTAAAACACGTGCAGTTTAGATCACAGAGAATTTTTCTATGCTCGTAACGTTATCAACTGTTACTTTACAATTAAGCTTTTAACAATTTAATTAAACCTAAGTTTAGTGTCCGTGGCTCAATATGAAGAGATACTCCCAGAGTTGATCCGACTGCTACTCTGCGGTCTCTGGGTTACCAGGCAAGAGTGCTATCAATGCAGCCATCTAACTGGTATACAAAAAGTAAACTGTCACGAACTGCATCTTACGATGATTTACGGGATAATTTACAAGAAATTCATAAAATCAGAAGAAAATATAGATACATATGCAATATTGTTTACAACGTAAAATATCAAAAACGAAAATTAATCAAGAATAACGTTTATCTGTCCAGCAGCCTTTAAATATTGAGATAAAGGGTTAGCGTAGAAACCAGCTAGCAGAAATTTAATTGAGTAAAAAACTGTGAGGCATTGGAGACATTATAAAATTAATAGAAAGTCTTGTATCAAAGAAAAAAGCATGGCCAGATGTAATCATTTTAAAATCAAGTTCTTTGCCACCAAGACTATGCAGTCAACATAAGATATACTAAACAAAACAGTACAAAAATTAAAGCCTACATTTATAAAATCGTAACACTTAATACAAATGACACAAATCGACCTTTCTCTTTACCAACACAAGAAATAGTAGACTACGAAACATGGCCTGGGCAAACAGTTGTGAATATCAAAATTTTTATCAGTAACAGTACATTACGATGACAAGAATAGTAATTAAATTAAGTTAAACTTAAGTAATTGTACAAATGTAAAGGCCCAACAAAACAACTAAATCAAAGATTTAAAGGTTTCATTAAGAAAATGTGAAACATTCAAACTGCTCATAATTTATGGTCAAAGCTATACATCATATTCGAAGTTAGCAGTTTGTCCACGACTAAAAAATATTTAATCTATTATTGCAACTGGCTCCATCTAAGTATGAAAAAAGAAGTTATATCTTAAATTCCTATTACTGGGCTTATTATTACTAAACTTACAAGATTATCATCATCATCTTACCATAACTCCCAGCTAAGCTGGGGTCGAGATTAAACTAAGTAGATTCATCATCATCATCATCCTCCCTTGAATCGAAGTTTAACTAGGGTCAGGATGCGAATAGACTGTCTAAAAATCCTCTCTGTCCTACACCACACCACCAACTAAGTAGATTAAAGATTAATAATTAATAGGTGGAATGAATAAATCTGTATAGAATACAATAAGGCAGATAGAACCAGCCAGAATAGAAAACAAAAGGAATATTTTATTCCAGGAATATTATGAGACGCAAACACAAAGAAGACGCATAAATATCACAATAGGTCACTGTTGTTGTTGTTGTTGTTGCACGGATTGTCTGGCACCATTTCAGCAGAATTGGTATTCATACCTGAAACCACAGAGACGTTCAATATGAAGTTCAAGGTGATACAGACGTTCAATATGAAGTTCAAGGTGATACAGACGTTCAATATGAAGTTCAAGGTGATAGAGACAGTCTAAGACAGAGTATTTATTGCGACTAAGTATGAAAGTTAAAGAGCCTACACTTTGGATATGTAATAATAAAATATAGGAAAAATTTGCCAGAAAAGAATATATAATAAATAAAACTAAAACTGAATTATCACAAATTATTTTCCACTAAGATACAGACTTATCTTTCCTATTAGAAATAATGAAATTATAAATATTCTCTTGCACAACACATCAGAACTATAACGTTACATTGAAATTCAGATGACCATGCGAAAATTTCAGACTACCTGCTGGACAACCAGTATATGTATAAACTAAATAAAAATATTTAATAGGATTTAAAATACTGAATGATAACTTTATTAAATTTCTTTATTTAAATTTAAATATTTATAAAGATAGTAATTGCAAATCTAGTAGAATAATATCTTGATTCCACTTATATATACACTAGTATATACCTTCGGCTTTCATTTATTGACTAATTATTTTATTATTTAAATTAATAATCAAGAAAACGAGAAACTACAATAGTTGTAGCAAAGGCAAAGTCTTCATTTGAAACAATTGTTTTAAATTAAAGTTTACTTTTTGAAATAAAAATAATTACGATTTATTAAATTCCAAAATAATTAACCTGCAATTTTAAAGTATTTATTTTACCGATGAAATTTACTTTTATTTGAAACTTAAAATAAAGATAAAAAAGAAGACAATAAAGAAGAAAAAGAACTGACAACCTGCAGTAGAACTGGAACAGCCGAGAGATCCCAAATCAATCAGTAGCTTATCGCCCCAAGAGCCACTGCTGCTACTGAGGTGATTTTCCATTGCATTACCTGTGCAACTAACGTTTTCAGTTAGATTGTCTGACTCAGAGTTACCATTCCAGGTTTTTTCTTTCAGAGCGGCAGCTTTTCTATCCTCTCCGCCCAGCTCGGAGCCTATTCCACTATCAGATGATTTGAGGTTAATTCCCGGGGGTAGCTTCGGCTTGGGATGCTCAGGGGTTAGTATGGCTTGATGTTGATCATTGGTTAGGCTTGGCGAAGTAGAAAGTAAATCAGATTCCGACGGTATTTGAACGCTACTGACTTTACAAACGCCTCTGCAGATAATATCGATTAAAAATATACATCAGTAATTAATAATAACAGATAAGCTTATTAAGCAACAACTAATTAGCAATATTTGAAAATCTAACAATTTTCTTCTAAACTGCATTATATGATTTTCATGTATACGCTTATATATATATTATACATATATATATATATTTATATATATATATATATATATATATATATATATATATATATTTATATATATATAATTATATATATATATATATAAATATAATATATTATATTATATATATACAAGTATATACATGTATATATATATATATATATATATATATATATATATATATATATATATATATGTGTATAGTTTTGCTGCAACAAACTTGTAGACAATTGATAAATATGATACGAAATAAGAAGAAGAGATGGATAGGCCTTGCTTTGAGAGAGGATGGTACACTAAATTAGGAAATTGAAGGAAGAATGCAACAGAATATGATTAGAGGAAAACCGAGACTTGGGATGCTAGATGATTTGATAGCTTTGATATGCTGATAAGAAAAGAAAAACAGATCAGAGAGATACGTAGAGGAGTTGTAAGCCTTTGATCAGCAAATACATCTTAGTACTAATATTAATATAATAATAATAGTAAAATAATAACAATAAAAAAATTCAATCAATGAAAATGTATACACAAATATTCTTTTACATATATAGAGAGACAGAAATTAACAAGTTTAACTAACTCATTCTGTTGTTGTTGTTGCTGTTGTTGTTGTTGCTGTTCAAGTTGCTGTTGTTGTCGAGCTGCTCCGTACCAGTAGAGGGCATCACTGTTGATAGAGGCGTCACTGCACGTGCTGTGCGAGTCCATCATTGCAGACATTATGCTCGATCTATCAAATCAATCAATCAATCAATGGATTGATCAATAAGTATATTTCAAAGATAAATACAGAAATTGATATATTTTAAACAGAGAATTCAATCGATCAATTTATAAATCAAAAATTATCTTTCATCAATGAACTCCATCAGCAAGAATCCTATTTGAAGAAAATTTTAAAGGATTTGACAGCTAATTAGTGCGTTGATATGAAGAGAAAAGCAGTGGATAGATACGTGAATTAGTTATATGCCATGGACCTGCCAATAGGATGTGCTCTAAGGAGAGACAGCTGCACTATTTGTGAGTGTTGTATAAGCTACTACGACGGAACTAAATAATAAATATCAATCATAATAAAACCACTAATACATATATATATAACAGCTTAGTTTATTGATCAACAAGAAATTTAGCCATCAACTATTTGTCAATCTAACAATTTTAGTAAAAGCTTCATTATTTTATGTTGTGCCTGGGCCACTGAAGTATACACCAACCGTAAATTGCCTATATCGAAAGAGACGCCTCAGCAAGAACAGAAATTTCATTCAAAGGGAAACCATCTCAGATACCATATTTTATCTACATATAGTTTTTTTAGATTTCCCTTGCCTTAGTCAGTTCTTGCTCTGTCACCTCTAAAAGCTACAAAAAGGTACAAGCTGTATTAAGCTGAGGATAAGGCGCAAACATCTGAGAAGGGATTAATTAGTTAGTCAATGGAGTACCCTCAAATTATGAAGTGTGAAAGCAGAATATGACTATGAATATCAACTTGGACGAGTCATTTTGACAGAACACTAGAGAGAGAGAGAGAGAGAGTGAGAGAGAAAGAGAGAGAGAGGCAGCGAGAGAGACAGAGAGAGAGAGAAAGAGATAGAGAGAGATAGAGAGAGAAAGAGACAGAGATAGAGAGAGAGAGAAAGAGATAGAGACACAGAGAAAGAGAAAGAGAGAGACAGAACACTAGACAGAGACAGAGAGAGACAGAGAGAGACAGAGAGAGAGAGAGAATGAGAACCACGACTAACCTATCACTGCTCCAGGTCCCATACTGCTGCCACTGATCATAACCCATCGACCCGCTATCATCCAGCTGCCACATCTGACTCGTGAACAATCTCTCACCTTCCAGGTTAACGCCCTCAATCAGCGGCCATGTTTGATTGACCGGACTGACCTTGTTGTTGGGCAGCACTGAGGTATCGCTCATATGCTTGCCCACTCTCAGCTCATCCGGGGTGACGTATCCGGGACTGCGGACTATGGGATTGTGTTGACCATTGATAGGAGAGCTGACGCTCCCCCACAGAGGTTTGTGGGACCTGACTTGAAAGGAGCTGGACATCAGCGCAGAGTCTGCACTGAGTCCAATGGACTCGTCAATGATACTGTCCTTCTGTGATGACGTGGAATTGCTGGCCGATAGCAAACCTGGGCTTGGTTTAAGTCTATCCCGTGATGATTCACGTCCTTGATGATCCTGTATTGCAAGATTTCTACTAGATGGATGAACTGGGTTGGAGATAAAACCGTCTTTTGAATTTTCATTTACTTCCTTTGTGCTAGGGGCAGATCCCTTAACGAAGCCATCCGATAATCCATCCAGCCTTCTCACAGCACTAGACTGCTGACACGTCACCTGACCGCCGGATTTATCGGTACGAGATGATCTCGGAGGAGCACGCGGAGAGAGGCCGGCCATTATTTCACTAGCGGGTCCGTTAGCCAATCCTGAAGAAGGAGGAGGCATGTTAGAGGGGTAGGTGTAGCTAGGGGGACGGGTAGAGGAGGGGGGTCGTCTAGACAGCATCTTTATGACGAGATCGAGATCAGCATCAGTAGCAAAGTGGCTGCTACTTAGTGATCCTGCTGCTCTGCTTCCTGGTAATAATAGTAACAATAATAAAGGTTTAACGTCCATTTCCTCATCCAAGGATGAAGTCAGGGACGTCGGGGACGGTAAATTACAATAGAATGAGATAAAACTGATAAAATGCCATGCAATGTAACACAAATAAACAGATAAAATACAATGCAATAGAACAAAATAGGTAAAATAAAATGCGATGCAATATAGCTAAACAGATAAAATACAATGTAATGTAATATAACTACACAGACAAAATACAAAGCAATGCAGTACAATGCAACTACACTAGATAAAATTCAGTGTAACACAATACAACTAAACAGAGAATAGTTTTTAAATAAAATTGAAAACAATTTATTTTAATATTAAAAATAATTTCAAGTTACCAGTTACATTGTAATGCATAACAAACATACTAGAAAATAATTTAAATAATGTTCATGATTTAGCTGTAAACGGTTGGAAAAACACTAAATAATATTTATAAAATAAACTAAAGCCGTAAGCTGGTCTATAATAAAATATTTAATAAAAATTCAACACAAATGGCTAAGAAATAACGAATACGCACTTAACATATAATAGCTGAAAATCAATTTAATATCTAAAAGTAAAATTTTTTAAACAGTTTTAGCATTATAAGAAAAATTATAGACAATACGGTCATAATAATAATAATTTTAAAAAAGGATTTAATGTCCGTTTCCTCATCCAAGGATGATGTCAGAGACGTCTCCCACAGCAAAGATCTCTGAATATCAATTACCCAAACCTATCTGCAAAAACATATGCTTAAAAGAAAGTCGAATTAATCGACTATTCAATTGTAAACACCATCGGTTGATCCTTCATAGTTTCATATTTCAGAACTCCAATATAACACTATATGCAACATCAACTAAACGCTTTTGACGTACTCAATGGTATAACCAAAGTTCTTAATAGTACAACCAAAGCTCTCTTACCAGACTGTATCAACTGATCCGACTGAGTCCTGTAAGCCGGTCCCCTGGCTAAAGCCGCCGGCTGGCCTGAGCCGGTGAGTGACGCCGCAGTATTCGCGTCACTCACCGCAGGAACCCTCAGATTCTCATGTTCCTCAACTGCCGGCAGAGTCGGCATCATCTGCTTCTGTAGAAACCCCTTCGACTGGTGCGAATACATGTGCCTCCCTCCCCCCAGTGCCCCCCCTCCCTTTGCTTGATTTCTTTTACCCCGCTCCTCAAGGTCCACACGCCCCCCTTGGCTCCTATCGTCTACAGAACTTCTACGTTCCAAATTTTCAGAATCGAGCGGAACGTAAAACGTTGCCTGACCAGACGGAGTTTTCTGTCCGAATAGAAAATGACGTAAAATGGACGGTTTTGCAGCGGATGCTTTCGATTTTGTCATATCGGATGTCTCGATAGATTGACTTGTATATCCTGGACTTACAGAATAACTAGGTGATACATCAATGGCAGAAAATTCTGAACCTCCAGAAATCCCTAATGAGGATCCAACCGCAGCAAATCCAGATATGCTGGAAGAGCCAAGTGTAGCATATCCTGGGGTACCGGTGGAACCGTGAAGACTATTGTTTGCCAGCGAGGATCTTAGGTGCTGCGTAAGTGCTGCGAAGAGACTTAATTGAGCCTCTACAAACTGAACCATGCTCTTCATGATTATCTGTCAGAAATATTTCAGAAACATTTTTGATACTATTTAATATGAAATAGTGTAAATCAATTGATATAATTTACTTTTAATACACAATTATCTGTCAGAAATATTTCACTGTATTCCACGTACTGAGTCCGGGTTGGTTGAAGAATAGACTAACCGTGTAAATATGCACGTACATTGCGACTAAAACACTAAGATTCAAACCAACGTCAGAAAGGGCATTCAGTTGGTGAGCACCCAGGCTCCAGAAATTACTAAAAAAACTTAAATGGTTAAACTGGGATTTAAGGGAAGATGATGATGACGATGACTAAATGCACTGTATATACAGAATGGATATCTCTTTCATAATATCTACAACTTTTGATACCAAAGAAATATATAGTAAGTGTTACTGATTCGTCAAAAGCCCAGGTCCTACATTTTAGTATCCAACACTTTACTCTCTGTTCCAACTGACCAAGAATAAAATCTACAAAAGTTCCATTCTCCACAGCTTATTAAAAATTAAAAAATTTAACTTAATTAAATTAAAGATTAAAAATAAAATTACAAATTGTCATTAAAAATATTGTGTCATTAGCTAATATTGCTATAGATACTCTAAGCACTAAGCTATTTGAATATTTACATTAGTATGATTATTATTAGCAAACCTCATCTGGCCTTGCAGATCTTCCACCTGTCTGTTTCTGCAATACACTGCCATCAGCGGAGGAATTATAGTTTCTGCTTATTCCAATCAAAGACCAATTCGACTCAATTGCCTTTTTCATTTGTAACACTTCTGAAGCAGCAACTTTTTCCATCATCTTTACGACAGAATGTAAATGTTCTGACGCACGTGCCAATTCCGATTGAGAGAGTACAGCAGAAAATCTTTCTGTAGTTCTCCATGCTGCCTCGCACATACCCGTGACAGATTCACAATACTGGTTGACAGCCCCTTTGCAGACATCTGTTGGGTTGTAATAATCTGCAGGTAGATCGCAGTGAAAGACGGACTGGCCTAATTCTCTGGACCTTTGACTACACGTGTTATCCTTACTATGATGCATATCATCTCTATGTTAAGTTTCCAATCATGGGTATAGTGCTCTATATTACAGAAGAATTTCAAAGTGTCCATAAAATAATTTTTTTAATAATAAAAGTTAACTCCTGTCTTAAGAACTTATCAGTGTAATTACGATGTTGTTTCAATCAGATTCTAATTCATGCAATAGTCTGCTTTCAGTTTTACAATAACATAAAGGATCCAGCCTGCAGAACAAAACATGATTGCCAAATCTTAAATATATTGTCAACTTTAATTAACAAACATGTATTTAATTAGAAAAAATTAAAAATTAATATCTTTATAAGGTATAAGACTAGTTCAACATCATCAACTTCGTCTCAAAGCAAATCTGCAAAGGGCGATTCAATTTAATCGCAAAACACCTACCACAACATACGGCACAACTTCATTAAGCATTAACGCATGAGTCATTTTCATTCGAAAACAGTTAACAACTTGACACCTTTCATAGACAGCTCGACCTACCTGAGCTAACAGTTAGACTAGACTCTTGAAACAATCATATGATTCCAATCAAGATAACGAAAAGTGCACACTTCGGCCTATATGCATAGCAGGTCACCCACAAATGAATGTTGATGTAATTTATTAACCACCAAAACACATAAGATTTTTACAATTAATGACATACCGAAAATATATATTAGAAATGTTAGACAGAAAGAATTAGCTGCCTAATCTTTAGAAATATATTATACGATCGAGCAACCAGGAATATAATAGTACTTAATCTTGTTATTGTTTTAAATTGAGGCCATTTCCATTTGGTATATAATAAATATCATTGGTGTTCGACAAAGTAGTGTTATCACGTTATCCTTCTTAATTCATGTACATAATATGAAGTCTTAATATTGTGTCAAATTTGTAATACCAAAGTGAAATATCCTCGTATCGACACGCCCCCACTGCGCTAAAGTAATACGGCTACCTTTAACCGTAGATTATAGTCCTTACTTAACTCTCTCTCTCTCTCTCTCTCTCTCTCTCTCTCTCTCTCTCTCTCTCTCTCTATCTCTCTCTCTCTCTCTCTCTCATAGTGTACTGCCGTTTTAAAACTCTTCTCACCAATTCTTTTCTCAGCCTTACTTTTACTCTCTATATAATTATACGAATTTGTGAATGATCAAATCATCCAACATTCTCTTAATTAGTCTGCCTCAAACTCTACTCGTTTCTCATACGTTCTTCCGTCTAATTACATCTTTCAGCAAGCTAACATACTTCATAAATAATAGTATCCGGGATGGGTGATAAGTACCCGGTGTACCCACCCCCGGGATACCCCCCCACCCTGGGGTACCCACCCCGAGGGTGGGTGGTACCCACCCTCGGGGTACCCACCCCTGCGGTGGGTGGTACTCACCCTGGGGTACCCAACCCCCGGGGTACCCAGGGTGGGGTACCCCGGGGCATGACATGAAAACAGGAAGGGCAGACGCTCCTTCATGTTTTCTGCTTCGACAATATGGAACTCTCTGCCACAAGGTCTTCGATCTTGTAATTGTGTTGGTAGTTTCCTTGGCAAGCTAAAAACCCATCACTTTCTATCATAGGTCAAAATTTTGACCCGCTTGCCTTGGATCAAGAACTTGCACAGTTTTGATCTCGCATTCTCTTGTGGTCTCTATGTACTTAGTCGTCATCATGTGGTGCTTTGTCGCCTGTTTGTGTAAAGTCTGCAAGAGATGTCCCTGACGTTGCCTTATGGCAAGGAACCGGACGTTAAATTCTTATCGATTGATTATTGATTAAGACTGAACTGCAATAATAAGATAGTTGAAGTTCAGTCGTTGTTTCTTCGTGGTAATTCGCTACCTGAATTAGTAGCCCGGTTACCAGCCTACAATATCCTGGGTAGAACCCGTAGTAACAAAAATTACCCTTCTCTGACTAAGTTAGTCGGTCTCTCTCTCTCTCTCTCTCGGTCTCTCGATCTCTCTGTGTCTTTCTCTCTCTATCTCCCCCTTATCCTTATCGCACATACCCAGCATTTAAAAAGTTGGTGGCTCTTAAGTAACAAGATTTGTGTTAGATTAGGTAAGTTGGTTGATGAGGAGGAAGAAGCAAATAATAGACCGTAATTTATTTAAAATGTATAAGTAGAAACATTGTGGTAAAATTAAATGGGAATATCAGTTACATTGTGAGTAATAGGACGTGGAATGTGCAAATCGGAGTATTGACTAGTTTTAGAGTATTGACTAGAATTATAGTATTGACAAGAATTAGAGTATTGACTAGAATTAGAGTATTGACTAGAATTAGAGTACTGACTATAACTATAGTAGGCCTATAACCGTGTGTCGAGCAGGAGCGAAGTGCAGTTGAATAGAGAATAATACAGTTTTTCTGCTAAATACACAAAGCACGGTCTGCTTAACTAATACCTGTGACTGAGTTTCGTATTTCAGAAACTCTAGACAAAAGTAACTGAACATTTTTAAACTGTACTGAAATACTCTTACACTGACTTTCTCACAACTGTAATAAGAATTAAGCCAACGCTATAAGGGTCACCAAACAAGATACAAACAAGATAATAAAAAGTAATACTAGGAAAATGACCCAAAGGCACGCTTCCATAACTATATCTGTCTATGGTATCTATTTGAAAACGTTAATTATCTACTTGCACAATATATAAAGAATGACTCTACCAAGTTACAACAACTTCAACAGTAATCATAAAACGAACGTAGGAAAAACTAGTATACTCGCCGTATCTTTGAGTGTATATGTCATATATATGAGTGTACTTGTCATATATATGAGAGTACTTATCATATCTATGAGTGTACTTATCATATCTATGAGAGTACTTATCATATCTATGAGTGTACTTATCATATCTATGAGAGTACTTATCATATCTATGAGTGTACTTATCATATCTATGAGAGTACTTATCATATCTATGAGTGTACTTATCATATCTATGAGAGTACTTATCATATCTATGAGTGTACTTATCATATCTATGAGAGTACTTATCATATCTATGAGTGTACTTATCATATCTATGAGAGTACTTATCATATCTATGAGTGTACTTATCATATCTATGAGAGTACTTATCATATCTATGAGTGTACTTATCATATCTATGAGAGTACTTATCATATCTATGAGTGTACTTATCATATCTATGAGTGTACTTATCCTATCTATGAGTGTACTTATCATATCTATGAGTGTACTTATCATATCTATGAGTGTACTTATCATATCTATGAGTGTACTTATCATATCTATGAGTGTACTTATCATATCTATGAGTGTACTTATCATATCTATGAGTGTACTTATCATATCTATGAGAGTACTTATCATATCTATGAGTGTACTTATCATATCTATGAGAGTACTTATCATATCTATGAGTGTACTTATCATATCTATGAGAGTACTTATCATATCTATGAGTGTACTTATCATATCTATGAGTGTACTTATCATATCTATGAGTGTACTTATCATATCTATGAGTGTACTTATCATATCTATGAGTGTACTTATCATATCTATGAGTGTACTTATCATATCTATGAGAGTACTTATCATATCTATGAGTGTACTTATCATATCTATGAGAGTACTTATCATATCTATGAGTGTACTTATCATATCTATGAGAGTACTTATCATATCTATGAGTGTACTTATCATATCTATGAGAGTACTTATCATATCTATGAGTGTACTTATCATATCTATGAGTGTACTTATCATATCTATGAGTGTACTTATCATATCTATGAGTGTACTTATCATATCTATGAGTGTACTTATCATATCTATGAGTGTACTTATCATATCTATGAGTGTACTTATCATATCTATGAGTGTACTTATCATATCTATGAGTGTACTTATCATATCTATGAGAGTACTATATCATTCTATGAGTGTACTTATCATTCTATGAGTGTACTTATCATATCTTATCATATCTATGAGTGTACTTATATCTATGAGGTTATCATATCTATGAGTAGTGTGACTTATCATATCTATGAGATGTACTCATATCATATCTATGAGTGTACTTATCATATCTAGTGTACTATGATCTAGAGGTACTTATCATATCTATGAGTGTACTTATCATATCTATGAGTGTACTTATCATATCTATGATCTATGTACTTATCATATCTATGAGTGTACTTATCAATCTTATCATATCTATGAGTGTACTTATCATATCTATGAGTGTACTTATCATTCTATGAGTGTACTTATCATATCTATGATTGTACTTATCATATCTATGAGTGTACTTATCATATCTATGAGTGTACTTATCATATCTATGAGTGTACTTATCATATCTATGAGTGTACTTATCATATCTATGAGTGTACTTATCATATCTATGAGTGTACTTATCATATCTATGAGTGTACTTATCATATCTATGAGTGTACTTATCATATCTATGAGTGTACTTATCATATCTATGATATCTATGAGAGTACTTATCATATCTATGAGTGTACTTATCATATCTATGAGAGTACTTATCATATCTATGAGTGTGTACTTATCATATCTATGAGTGTACTTATCATATCTATGAGTGTACTTATCATATCTATGAGAGTACTTATCATATCTATGAGTGTACTTATCATATCTATGAGTGTACTTATCATATCTATGAGTGTACTTATCATATCTATGAGTGTACTTATCATATCTATGAGTGTACTTATCATATCTATGAGAGTACTTATCATATCTATGAGTGTACTTATCATATCTATGAGTGTACTTATCATATCTATGAGTGTACTTATCATATCTATGAGTGTACTTATCATATCTATGAGTGTACTTATCATATCTATGAGTGTACTTATCATATCTATGAGTGTACTTATCATATCTATGAGTGTACTTATCATATCTATGAGTGTACTTATCATATCTATGAGTGTACTTATCATATCTATGAGTGTACTTATCATATCTATGAGTGTACTTATCATATCTATGAGTGTACTTATCATATCTATGAGTGTACTTATCATATCTATGAGTGTACTTATCATATCTATGAGTGTACTTATCATATCTATGAGTGTACTTATCATATCTATGAGTGTACTTATCATATCTATGAGTGTACTTATCATATCTATGATTGTACTTATCATATCTATGAGTGTACTTATCATATCTATGAGTGTACTTATCATATCTATGAGTGTACTTATCATATCTATGAGTGTACTTATCATATCTATGAGTGTACTTATCATATCTATGAGTGTACTTAATGTACTGGTCGTACCTATAAGTGTACTTATCGAAATGATAAATCTGATGTACTGGATTGTAATGATAATAATTAGCAAGTCATCGATTATCACAATCAATCATAGAATATGCAGTATATGTAAATTTTACTAAAGTTCAATTCTAATTACATTACACTATCACACACTACGTTGCAAAAGCCTACATCATATGCTACAAAACTATAACACAAGTATATTATACAAATGCATTAAATTTAATTATAAGAAGTTTGTACTAGAAAAAGAGGAGGCACATTAATGCACATAGATATGGCAAGGCAACAACCAATTAGATAATATCAAATAACGAACAAAAGTGTACAAAACAACAAATCTATACATAAAAAAATCGATCGATATGCTTCGATTTTAAAGCCTTGCAAATTAAACATTCTATCTACGTGCATAGTAGCATGATAATTGTAATTTGTTTACCATCCTGTACAGCTACACACATGACATACCGTACGTTCTAAATAGTTTTCTTTCTTATTTGCTGTTTTTGCAGTTTTCGTTATTTTCTTCTTCCTCTCCATGGTTATTAGCAGTAGTTGCCTTTTGTTTGGAGCTCCAACAGCAGCCGGCGCGGATTTTAGAATAACCTCCAATACCCCGAATTATTTACATTCAAAGCTTGACACTCGGTCTTCGAAAGTGGTGGCCCACGAAGTACTAACTGCGCGCAACGTGATATTACTTCGTTCAATTGACGCGCAGCTTAACAGGCGCTAAATCCCATCCCCAGTTTTAAAATGATGTGCATAGCATTAAAAATAAATTTAATCGAATTGTTAATTTAAGTGATCCGTTCATACCGTTTAATTGTTCTACGTTCATGATTTAAAAGAATAAGCTAACTATAATTCTGAATTAGATAGATTCAAACGAGCAGCGGTGATGATATAATTGACTGATTCTTAAGGCATTTCAGCGGAAAACTGACTGCAGCGTTTTTCTCAAGATTCTTGCTTTAAAGTTAATTGCCTTAAATGCCTTTTCAGTTTAGTAAACTTTAGTAAGTTTCTAAACACTAGTAAATATTTTCAGTTTACGATCAGCGTTGAGATTTCTGCGTAATTACTTTCAACAGTCTTTAAAACATTAAACTAGATTAGCGTCTCTAGCCATAGAGTAGAATTTGCTGGTTTTGTCGTTCAGAAGATTCGCCGGTGAGTCGAACTCTGATACTTCTCCGGCATTCATTACTAGAATTCTGCAAAAAGTTACCACGAGAAAAACCCGGGTTTACTGGCAATTCAAAGATCAGAATAATGATTATACAAATAGAAGTTAAATGTAAAATTACATGTTGTGATAGTTTTGCTATAAA
The DNA here is from genome assembly GCA_905160935.1 of Enchytraeus crypticus. NCBI lineage: Eukaryota > Metazoa > Annelida > Clitellata > Enchytraeida > Enchytraeidae > Enchytraeus > Enchytraeus crypticus. The sequence goes on from CAJHZI010000182.1 coordinate 282,367, forward strand.
TTGATATGAATGGTATAAATTCTTTGAGAAAAATATTTAAATTACTACATTTATAGTGAAATAAAGTTTATATAAAATATTAAAGGAATATCAATTAATTAACTAATACCTAAAAAAAATAATTCCTTCGCTTTGTCCGGGTTGCAAAAATAGACCAACTGTGGACTGTATGTGTCGTAAAAGCCGATAAACCCCTAAGAGCCAAATCAACGTCAGAAAAGGCATTCGGTTGGTGAGAGCTTAGGCTCCAACAATTGATTTAAAAGTTTCTAAAATGAATGCTAAAGAAGGTCTATTCGAATCCAGACCCTATTTAAACCGGGATTCAAGGGAAGATTATGATGATGACGACGACGATGATGATGAGGTTGATGATGAATACACAAAAATAATTAATTAATATTATAATACTTGAAGAATGATTTGAATTCAAACCTGTCGTAGTCCATGATGGTATTGAGCCTGTGAGCTATAGCAATCACCGTGCAATCAGTAAAGTTCTCACGGATAGTCTTCTGGATAAGTTCATCCGTCTCCATGTCCACCGCTGCTGTCGCCTCGTCCAGGATTAGAACCTTCGTCCTCTTGAGCAGAGCACGAGCCAAACAAACCAGCTGTCGCTGACCAACGCTGTTAACCAGTTATACAACACACCAATCTGATGGTATTAGTTTATCAGTCGTTTAGTCATTTAGTTGTTTAGTTGTTTAGTTATTTAGTTTTTTAGTGATTTAGTTGTTTAATTAGTTGTTTACTTGTTTAATTATTTAGTTGCTTAGTTATTTAGTTATTTAGTTGTTTAGTTATTTAATTAGTCATTTTAGTCATTTAGTTATTTAATTGGTTAGTTAGTTATTTTATTATTAAAATAGTTCCTTAGTTAGTTTATATCAATAGCACATCATAAAAATTCTATTAAAAATTAAAATAGATGATTATTTTGTTGCCTATTCGAATATAAGTTTTTACAATAGACGAATATATTCCAGGATTGTCTATTGCTAGAAAGTTTGCATAGCAAGCAAGAGAGGGAAGTTAGATTGAGCTGGAATGAGAGAGAAAAATAGATAAAAAGAGAGTCAGAGATATTGAGAGAGAGTCGTGTAAAAATGTTGAGATACAACTGACCTTCGACCACATCTGAACTAATGCTAAATCAAAATTAAATTTGTTACGGTTAAGGACTGAGCCGGTGTCTTGTTGGCAAGTTCTTCGACGATTATTCAGTAAGCAGAGGGTTCAATTCCAGTGCTGTCACCGTCACTGACATGCTATTGAGCAGTAATCTGACGTTAAACGTGACTTTAGCTTTTTGATTAATTGTAATTCTAAGTTAGACTTAATTCTTAAGTTAGACTTAATTCTTAAGTTAGACTTAATTCTAAGTTAGACTTAATTCTTAAGGTAGACTTAATTCTAAGTTAGACTTAATTCTAAGTTAGACTTAATTCTTAAGTTAGGCTTAATTCTAAAGTTAGACTTAATCTCAACTTAGACTTAATTCTAAAATTAGACTTAATCTTAAGTTAGACTTAATCTCAAGTTAGACTTAATCTTAAGTTAGACTTAATCTCAAGTTAGACTTAATTCTTAAGTTAGATTTAATCTTAAGTTAGACTTAATTCTTAAGTTAGGCTTAATCTTAACTTTAAGATTAAGCCTTAATCTTAAGTTAGACTTAAACTTAAGTTAGAACTTAATCTTAGACTTAATCTTAAGTTAGATTTAATTTAACCTTAGAGTAAATCTAGTCAGAGGTGACATATAGATTGAGGTTAATTATATCTCACCTGAGATTAAGTCCACTCTCACCGCACTCATAATCCAGACCGGAAGTAAGATCCAGAACGAAGGATTTAAGATGCGAGTGCTCGAGAGCCTTCCAGATCTCACTGTCGCTGTAACGTCCCAATGGATCCACGTTCATCCGTAGCGTCCCAGCAAATAATACCGGATCCTACAACATGTCACAAAAATATTTAAATTTTTTACAGTATTTGTTCAATCAGTAAATAAGTTTATATTTAAAACGTAGCTCTTCATATATAATGGTGGCCTCGAATAAAGACAAAGAGTTGAGTAAACTAGTAAACGAAACGGCATATCCGATGAAGAAAATTAAATACCCGGGTTAGATACCTCCTAGAAATGTGGTAATTATTCTAATACCAAGTTCCCTATCCTTGTTAGTCATCTATTAAAACATAAGCAGTTGTCTTTATGTTCAATTTCTTGAACTTGCACTGTTTTAATCTTGCCTATCTCTTGTGGTCTTTGTATACTCTCTCGTCATCGTGTGGGTCTTTTCGCCTGTTTGTACAGAGTCTGCTGGAGACATACCTGACATAGCTTTATGGCGAGGAACCAGACGTTAAATTCTATTTGACTGATTGATTGATCAATTGATTGATTGATTGAGTGATTGATTAATTGATTGATTGAGTGATTGATTAATTGATTGATTGAGTGAGTGATTAATTGATTGATTGAGTTATTGATTAATAGATTGATTAAAGAGTATGGCACTGAGGAAGAACTACGTCTATCACCTGAGGCAGTATGGTGATGCTGGCTCGGAGCTGATGAAGTCCCAGGCATGAGATCGGCTGATCATCGATATAGATCTCTCCCTCACAGCCCTCCAGAATCCTGAGCAACGCCAGGGTTATAGTGCTCTTACCCGCACCCGTGCGTCCTACAACACCTACCTGAATATCATCAAATCAATCAATCAATTAAACAATCAGTCAATCAATCAATCAATCAATCAATCAATCAATCAATTAGTCAATCAGTCAATCAGTCAGTCAATTACACAATCAATCAAACAAACAAACAATCAATCATTCAATCAATCAATAAATTAATCAAACAATCTCGTAGTCAATCAAGCAATCACTCAAACAAGTGATTAATAATAAATAAATTAAGTATGATAAGATATTCGACTGCGGATCAGTATGTGGGGGTTCAAATCCTGAGCTCGCCCGTCACTGACATCGCTTTCGAGTGAGGAAACTGACGTTAACATTAGCTTTACCAACTTTGTATGTAAGTAGGTAAGTAAGTAGGTAGGTAGGTAGGTAGGTAAGTAAGTAAGTATTTAATCAATCATTCGATCAGTATAAAATATACATGTAGTGAATTTAATATAAACTAGCCAACAAACCAATTAACTACCATCTTTGAAACAGTATTAGGATATTACATAACGAAGTAGTTAGATTTAGGCCCATAAACGATATCACTAAAAGCTATATATGTATATTTCTACAGATACACAGTTCGATATATAATAAAAATATAATAATAATAAAATAAATCCTATTTATTTTTGATAAAAAATAAATCCTGATTATTAGCCTTCATCAACTGCGCTATCTCACCCAGGCCTCGACTGAATCTGTTGAGTCAAAATTGTATTTGTCAATTATTTCCTGAAATATTTTAAAGATTATTTTATATATAATAATACCTTTTCTCCAGGATTGATGGTTAGTGAGAGCCGCTTCAGAACTAGATCCAGTCCGGACCTGTACCTTGTCGAGTATCCGGCAAATCTTATCTCACCTCGTGGCGGCCATGTTGAATTCGGCAAAGATCCGGCAATCATCCAAGCACTCTGGAATCAGCAAGAGATTCTCATATTATATAGAGTCTACGATTAGGATTGCCTGTCAAAATAGCTCACTGCGTAGAGAGTCAGGTAACGTCGTGAAAGTAGAAGTAGTCTATCCTGAAGCCCATTTCAATAAATTCGCGAGTGAGGTGTAGAGAGACTAAAATTGTGGAAATCGATCATGAAAAGCATAATATAATAATGGAAAAGTTGTAGTAGTAGTTTTAAATGATAATGGAAAGTAGTAGTGAAAATTAGTAATTTAAAAAGATAAAAAACTAAACCGCACAATCATTTACGAATGATGGTAATGATGATGATAGATGGTGATGATGATGATGATGATGACGATTTACAGATGTGGTATTAAAATAATAGCTTTCACCCTTAGGCATGGCCTTGAGAATTAAAAAAGAATAGAATATTAAATTCTATTATGTCTTATTTTTATTTTATCTTTGAAGAAGATTTTACTTGGAGGAAAGAGCATCTTATTTTTACTACAGTAGAGTGCCCAGATGTGCCCTGTTTTCTATACGGTCATTGATAACTTAATGCGAAACTTAATACTGAAAGAGCCATTTGTATCTTTGTCATATTTCTAATATTTTCCTTATTTCAGTATTTTCCCTGTCAAAATAAAGCGACGGTTGTAAACGACTGTAAATGTTTTATTAATATATTGTGTATTTCTTCATAACGCAAAATAATCTTATGAGTCTATGAGCAGGTTGTGAGTATGAATATGTACCTTGGATATGCCATTTTGCAGAACACACTGGAGAGGTAATATATAAGTAAATCTCACCTCAGGCGTATTTCCAGTATATTCTTCAATCCTTTCCACTGAAACCATTTGAGCTTCCATCCAACTCGCTATGTGCACCATGAATTCCAGATGATCCGTTAACTGTAATACATACATGTATTTTACAATTTTTTCTGTTAATCATAAAAATAGATTAACATTTAACAAGAAAACCATTTCTTTATTATTTCAATACGCCTAGTTCATATTACGCCTAGGTATGAATGTGCCCTGTGCTACCTAGTGTTTACCTGTTAATAATAAATATAGAAACTGGATGACTCACTTTGCTCTCTACATTAAGACCACAAATTTTATAGCAGTGTCCACGTTTTCACAATTTATTCTGTAAGTCAAAAACAATTTCTGATAATAAAACTCATTTAACTCTTTCATATCTATGCCATTGCGTTTGCTAGAAAGAAGCTACATGTCTGATACAGGAGCCAGTGTAAAATTACTAATAGTGAAGTTTAAACTGGTTCAATGCAGTATTTTCATTAGAATAACTTAGATTATAAATTCGTAGGATGCGACTAACGCAGAACTTGCAGTAAAACGGAGTGATTCATGGTGTGCAAAGTACGCTTGAGACGACCCTGATATTTACTAAATCCTTATTAATTGATTTATGATTGACTAATTAATGGATGGATTGATTGTTGGTAGCTCTAGACTAACGGACGCTCATGTTTCAAAGACACAGAAATCTTGTTTAATAGGCTGTAACCAGGAGCAGTCTCGACTGGGCTGCATATCTTTATACAGACCCACTCTGAGAATTAGTAAGTATAAAAACCTATATGTATACTGATAAATTGAACAATCTACTGATATATTCTTCTATACCTGAAGAGCATACGTTGTCGCTAAGCCCACTAGCCCAGCACTGATGCTGCCTCGTCCTATAACCGAGAAGAGAGCCGTAGCTAGCACTATGATAGCGCCAAGAAATTGCAACCATAGGCCTATCCACCTAAAAATAGCAAAGTTATCTGCAATGTATATATCACCATAGTGCGCCAAATGTACATGTATATTATTAATTCCTTGAAATGAATGAATAATTAGAATGCATTAATGAATAATTAGAGAGTATAAATGAATGATTTGAATGAATGGATGTTAGCAAGGAAAGAATAACGCTAATGAGACATTAAGGGAATTCCAGTTGTTTCAGTGTTCACGAGTACAACGATATTTCTACAAGATATTATATTAACAGATATTTCTACAAGATATTATATTAACAGATATATCTATAAGATATTATATTAACAGATATTTCTATAAGATATTATATTAACAGATATTTCTATAAGATTATATTAACAGATATTTCTATAAGATATTATATTAACAGATATTTCTATAAGATATTATATTAACAGATATTTCTATACGAGCAAACGATGAAGCTGATCAACCGTCCATAGCCTTCATTCTTACTGTCTCTTGTTCTTCTTGCTTGATATTCTTCTTGATCTTGTTATATATCTCCTTTTTTCTTCATCTTCTTATGGCTGACGGGAGCCAGTGGCCATGTCGCTATGATATTCGACCGCGGATCAGAATATGCAGGGTTCAAATCCTGGGCTTGCCCAACACTGACATCGCTTTCGAGTGAGGAAACTGACGTTAACATTAACCTTAATATTATTATTATTATTATCACTATTATCAATTTTAACTTTTATTACTATTATTATTGTTTTAAATTTATTAATATTTACATTTTTACATTGTATATTAGAATTGAAGGTAGAATGGAGGAAAAAGAGACAGAGGCAGGCCGAGATTAAGTATGTTAGATGACATAAAGACTCACATATATGTGGACGTGAAGAGGTAAGCCGAAGACAGAGAGGAGTGGAGCGTTATATACCATGGACCTGCCAGTAGGCAGTGCACTAAGAGAGAGAGAGAGATTACAATTATTTGTTCTTGTTGCCACTGTAAGTTACCTGTTGGCAGACATGTTGGCGAAGTTGAAGGACACGAAGTAGTTGACCTTGGCCTCTGACTCGTCGATGAACCTCTGCTGGACATGGTAGGCTCGAATGGTGCCCACACCTGACAGGGTCTCGCTGAAGTGAGCGTAGATAGGAGACCTCGTCACCGACATTATCCTCTTCAGCTGCCGAGAGGTGGGCAGGTAGATACGCTGCGACAACAACACGGAATTAGAGTGCTACTGTCGTCCATGACTACATTGAGCAATATGGTACCTAATTAAACTAAATAGAATCTATTTAGGCCATCTGATCAGTTTTTAGAGGATATATAACTTAAACACTGATCACTAAATTACGGTATAAGAAGATATCCGTCAAATCATATCTCTCCAGTTAGTAGTTCATTCAAGTTCAGTAATACATTTTATCCTCCATCGTGAAAAACTAAGCCTGGTATAATGATTAAACGGGAACAATGTAATGTCAACAAGTAATCGGATGATGTTTAAATAGAAACAATGTATTGTCAATGTATTGCTTATTAAAAGTCTTAGCAAATGGATGCAGTTAAGTGAAATATAGATGATCAGAGCAACAATGAACAGACACATATGGAGGAATATGACCATGACCGCCCAGGCTTGGAACAGGCACGGCATTTAGACAAGAAAAAAACGAAGAATTGTTAACAAGTAATCGAGTGATGCTTAAATAGAAACAATGCAATCTCAACAAGTGGTGGGATGATGTTTAAATAGAAACAATGTAATGTCAACAAGTGGTCGGGTGATGTTTGAAACTAAACAGTGTTAAGTAAACAAGTAAACGGGTGATGTTACTAAACAATATTAAGTAAACAAGTAAGCGGGTGATGTTGGACCAACCTGAATGAAGAAGTAGACGACGCAGAGAGGAACCAGCAGAATAAGGAAGAGCGGAGAAGAGTATGAGATGATGACGGATGTGGAAAGAACCATCAGACTCGTGATGAACCAGAGCTTCACACACATCGGCAACATGTCGTCCACGGACTCGATGTCCCTGGAGAATCGGTTGAGGACTCTTCCGGTGGGTGTAGTGTCGAAGAACGAGAGCGGAGAGCGCAGGATTCCAACGAGCATCCCCTTGTGGAGTACCTTAGAGGCTCTCACGAACCCCAGCACGGATAGGAGGGAAGCGAAGAAGAAGAATGTAACTGAAAGTAGATGTAAATGAATGGTAGATAAATGAGCGACGTCGTCTAAGCGAGATATTATAATTGTAAGAGAATTTGAATGAGAGTAAAGTTAAAGGTATATAACTGATATAACCTTATAACCGGCACCGTTTGGGAAATTTTTCTTTCTCTTCAGCACATATTTTTCAGATCGCTTGGGGATGAATCGATTTGTAGTGACATGTGATGGGGGGCGCCCCTGACATCATCCTTGTATGAGGAAATGGACGTTAAATCTTTAATATTACTATTGTTATTTTATATATAACAAACATTCAAATTCAGTGGTTGTACTGTTGTTCCGTAATTGACTTACTTCCAAGACAGGAAACAAACCTTAAACTCAGCAACATATAGCCTTTAGACATCAAATTTACGCCACCCTTTTCAGGTCAAACTGAATACACACGAGCTTTGTTTTGAAGAGAATTTCTAATCTTATTCGTAAAATAATCCGAAAAAAAGTTTACATTCATTGTCTTATCAAACTAGTTAATTTGGGACAGTTGCAAAAAGCTGTTTACGACCTGATTGCACAAAATGACAAAATAAAATAGATTAAAGTAAATTAGATGCAATATATTTAGCACAACAACTCGACTGCATTGCGAAATCCCGAATATACAATATACAACAGTAAATTTGTTACTATTAAAATTAATACCAAAACTTCAAAGAAACCTTGACATGCACCAAAAGCCCCATAAATAGCCAGGTAGAATCGAGTCTGGTCCAGATACGAGCCACTGTTTCCCAAGAATTCGTTGTTAATTGTGTCAGTTGATTGGTTGCTCATTGTGTCAGACGATTGGTTGTTAATCGCGTGCCATGATAGGCTGTTAGTCGCGTGCAGTGATTGGTTGTTAATCAGAGGAGTAGTTGTCCAATGGGATAGCCAGATGCTGGCTGAGACTGAGGATACCTCGCAGAAAGTGTAGGCTAGGCCAGACAGGATGGTGACCACCAGCCCCATAGCACGGAAGTACTTACCGTATACAGCGAGTTTCACCTTAAATATAACAATAAGAGTAAATATTTATATTTATTGCGTGCCAGAGACATAGATCTTTAAATAAATATTTACCTAGAGGGTAAATATTTATTTACCCTCTAGGTAAATATTAGGTAGTTGACTGTATCATATGCGTAAATTTTGAGTTGGAGTTATTTTATTAATTTACTTGTCATTGGAGTGATTTGATTAACTTGCTTGTCATTGGAGTGATTTGATTAACTTGCTTGTCATTGGAGTGATTTGATTAACTTGCTTGTCATTGGAGTGATTTGATTAACTTGCTTGTCATTGGAGAGATTTGATTAACTTGCTTGTCATTGGAGTGATTTGATTAACATACTTGTCATTAGAGTGATTTGATTAACTTGCTTGTCGTTGAAGTGATTAGATAAACTTGCTTGTCGTTGGAGTGATTTGATTAACTTGCTTGTCATTGGAGTGATTAGATAAACTTGCTTGTCGTTGGAGTGATTTGATTAACTTGCTTGTCATTGGAGTGATTAGATAAACTTGCTTGTCGTTGGAGTGATTTGATTAACTTGCTTGTCATTGGAGTGATTAGATAAACTTGCTTGTCGTTGGAGTGATTTGATTAACTTGCTTGTAGTTAGAGTGATTTGATTAACTTGCTTGTAGTTAGAGTGATTTGATTAACTTGCTTGTCATTGGAGTGATTTGATTAACTTGCGCAGTTTCAGTGCTTCATTAGAAACACTGGGGCGTTTCTAGCTCAGTGTGCTCCGTAATGTCACGAAATATATTATTGCCGCTTCAGCCTCGTCTATTTTGTTCCCGTACCAACAAATCAGGGAATATCCTTTTTGATACTCGGAAGACCAATAACAATAAATAAATAAAAACATGCCTAAAGATCTTATACATGTAGCATAGAAGTTGATAGATACCATCACGGATGACCGTTTTACTATAATGTGTATCTAATCTATCCAACTAACCGATCCCACTGACGTTTGCTCATCCTCTATCAGTCTGTCGGTTACATCAGCTGACTTCTCTTCTTGTTTATCGTTGTAAGCTGTGTAGGACGTTTGACGTGAGGCCAGTCGACCGTTAGACGTACAGTGGACGTCGCCTGACGACAGCGACAACTGCGTCCTTAATCTGTATATTGCATCAGTCAATCAATTGATCAATCTATCAACCTCTCAGTCAATCAATCAATCAATCAATAAAGCAAGCAAACAATAAATCAAGCAAGCAATAAAACAATCAATCAACCAGTCAGTCTGTAAATTAGTCGATCTATCAATTAACCTATCAGTCAATTAATCAATAAAACAGTGAATCAGTCAATTAATCAAAAAAACAGTGAATCAGTCAATCAATCAATCAATTAATCAATCAAACAGTCAACTAGTCAATCAAACAATGAAACAATCAATCAACCAATCAGTCAATAAATTAGTCGATCAATCAATCAACCTCTCAGTCAATCAAGCAATAAAACATTTAACCAGTCACTCAAGCAGTCAAACAATCAATCAACCAATCAGTCAGCAAATTAATCGATCAATCAATCAAACAGTCGATATTGCAAATTCAATCAATTGAATAGACAAAATAAAAATGCTAAATATAACTATAAAGTTGCTCCAAATTGCAAAATTTAAAGTATTAAATGAACTGCAACTAAAATAATTCTCAATTTATTCAAAAAGTAAGCCTAAATTGCTATGTTTAACACGAGCTAACCTTTACGTCTTCCATATTTTTCAGATATATTTAAGTCAACTACACTTCATATATATAACGTCTAGTCGGCCTACTGCCATGTTTAAATTATTTCACGAAAATTAGGTAATTTCATATAACGATAAGCCTTCAAACGAAGTACACATTACCTGTTACTGCAGGAATTAGTGGGACTTCCTGGATGGATATGGGACTCATATTCCTTGGAGTTGAGTCTTTTCAAGTCCCTCAAAGAATGGACCTCCTCAACTACAATATATGTACATGTATATATATATATATATATATATATATATATATATATATATATATATATATATATATATATATCACTGACACAGTGTATATACATGAAGTTATGTATATATTCGTTGTTTTTCTCTTATGTTGTAATGTGGACCATGTTTGTGTGTCACTTTTGTATTGATTTGCTGCCTTTTGGTGAAATAAAGATTGATATATATATATATATATATATATATATATATATATATATATATATGAACTCATTCGAGAGTTGCCACATTGTGTAAAAAACAACACTGCGTGCAACATGCTCTTTCAAAAGACAACGGCTATTACTAGTGAGATAGAGAGAAGAAAATACGTACAAGTTCGAAATTCAATAATTTGACCAATGGAACTCTGAAAAATATGTGCCATTTGTCATAACCCGTGTTGTGTACATGTTGATGAGAATAGACCAACCGTGGACTGAAAAAGGCGACAAAGCACTCAGATCTAAACCAACGTCCAATGTCTGAAAAAGCATTAGGCTGGTGAGCGCCTAGGCTCCGGAAATGGCTACATAATTTTCTAATCCTGACCTTAGTTGAACTGGGATTCAATGGGATTTTGATGATTACGATCATCACATTCATCTTAATTGTAATGACTATCATGATCAACGAATAAAACAGTGTACTAACCCTGATCCTGCTCCGAGGCGGTGTTTAGATAGGTTCTAAGTAATTCAGCAAAAGGTCCGTCATGACTGCGCAGTTCTTCATAGCTGCCCAACTCTGAGATCTGACCCTCTGAGATAACCACAACACCGTCCACAGAGGAGAGCCACTGCAAGCCGTGAGTAACTAGAAGTATTGTCTGAAGATATCAATCAATCAATCAATCACTCAATCAATCAAGCCGTGAGTTACTAGAAGTATTGTCTGAAGATATCAATCAATCAATCTATCGATCAATCAAGCCGTGAGTAACTAGTAGTATTGTCTGAAGATATCAATCAATCAATCAATCAATCAATTAATCTATATATTTATCTAACAAAAAAAGCTATGGTTACCGTCATTCTCCTCACTCAAAAGCGATGTCAGCGACGGGCGAGTCTAGGATTTGAATTCGCACATACTGATCCGCGGTCGAAAAACTTACCTAAAATATAAATATAATTTACCGACATCGCCACAGGCTCCAGTCAGTGGCGATGTCGGTAAATTACATTTATATTTGTATTGAACTCATATTTATATTAAATTTGATTTATATTGAAATATTACCTTATGTTTCAGCAGAGCGTTGGGCCCGGCAATGACCTGGTCGAAGATCTCTCTGCCCACGTGAGCGTCCACGGCGCTCAGAGCGTCGTCCAGCAGGTAGATGTCCTTCTGCGAGTACACCGCCCTCGCCAGGCTCACACGCTGCTTCTGACCCCCGCTCAGGTTTATACCCTGCAACAATTCAAACAGACTCTCGGTTAACAGCGACTGGCTAGAGTCAGTGACGAAGTCGGTAAGATACTCAACCGCGGATCAGTAGTGAGGGGTTCAAATCCTGGGCTCTCCCGTCACTGACATCGCTTTCGAGTGAGGATACTGACGCTAACCTCAGCTTTAGCTTTATTCTTTTGGTTTATTCGCCTTTATCTCTTCAGTGCACTGCCAAGTGTCAGGTTCAAGGTAAATATTCATACTCAAAGTCTGCTTTCTCGCTCCATAAGAGCACTCCTTAGATCAAGAAGTTAATCCATTCACAAAGTCAATGCCTTATCCATACCTTATGTATCCTATAGCTTTGGAAAAGGATGGCTTCGGAGGTGGTTTCCCGTTGCCTTACTCAGTTAGATGGATTAATTACCCTTTAATTCCGGGGGAACAAATATCATGATGGGTCCCCTCTTGCCATCCTCAGCTCCTGCCTTAGTCGCCTCTCCATGACGCATATCTGCTTCATGTCCATGAAGTACATGAAGCAGATTGTTTGCCGTCGCCCTATTATGCAGTGGTTAAATCACCCCCGAGCACAACACGGGAAATTCGCCGTCGAAAACTTGGTATACCGAACTTATTGCAGAGTTTTCTTGCTTAAACTTCTGCTTTTGTAGTTTTCCTATATTATCATCATTTACCTGATTATATTAACCGTTGCTTTTTTGATAACAACCGTACAAAATATAAATAATACTGTATGTTTACGCTCCCTTTCTTATAGAAATACAGTATTCAAATTAATCGCTCAATCAATCACTATTTTAAAGTAGAGTTTAAGCAAGTTTTAGCCGTTTTATTAAGGTTATTAATTATGTACTGTCATGCCTTTATGTCAAATTAATATAATTTTAAACTGCGGCGTTATATTAAGCATTTATAGGTAGTATTCTTGCCTTTTCTCCGATCTCCGTCATGTCTCCACTTGGCAGAATCTCAAGATCAGGAAGCAGCGCACATGCTTTGAGCACTTGCTGATATCTCTTCTCATCGTACGGAGATCCGAAGAGAACATTGTCCTTTAACGTCATGTTTTGAATCCAAGGTTGCTGGGCAACGTAGGCTATGCTACCCTAGTAAGTTACAAAATATAAACGACATCAATTTTTATTTTCATTTATTTATTGAAATATTGAAGCTATTGCAGTAAAATCGCAGAATTGTTATCGAAACAAGTTAACTAAAGATACATTGAATCTGCTGTAATATTTCCAACCCCAGTAGTTTCGTTGTCCATATTATTCAGTTTGGCAATGGTATAGAACTATGCAATATATAGGAACAATTTAGAATACACTTGCCAAAATTTTCCATGGGCTTCGTAAATTAATACCTGCCACCGTTCCCATTCTACATTAGTCCTGATACTCCTGCTTAATATGAGGTAAATCTTTCGCATGCGAGACTATGAAGTAATACAAACTGACCTATCCGTATAACATGCTATTTTTATTTTCATATTAACGAGGATACGCTATTTTTCGCAGATACAGGTATAGTATAAGACATCGAGTAATAAAGTCTTTCTACTGAAACTAAACATTATATGTCACGAATTTTAAGCAATCAGGTTGGGTGTCCAAAAGTCTCAATATCATTTTAGTGATTTACTCCTGTAATTAAATTGATATAATAACATAGAACTATACAATTTACAAGCAAAATATATCAGTCGGATATAATTGATATTTCTTTAACTAAACAAATCTAGTATCAACTGATACAAATGTAAATCTGATATTGAGGAAAGTAATTGGAAACAATTGTTAGTCGCCATATCTGCGCAAGACTAAAGGTTTCATTAAGTTTTATAAATCAGAATCCTTTGTGATGAGATCAACTTAATCTGATGGATTGCTATATACTTAAAAATGTGAAAGCTGTCAGGGAGTAGGAATATGTACCGTTACCATTTATCCTGGGCTCGCCCATCACTGACATCGCTTTCGAGTGAGGAAACTGACGATAACATTAGCTTTCCTTTACAACCGGTCTTGTGAGAGCACATTAAAAGGAGATAGAAATGTAGATAGAAAGTGCAAGTGAGAGAGAGAGAGAGAGCGAGAGGGAAGGAGAGAGAGAGAGAAGAGAGAGGGAGAGATCAATCTGATGATCAGTACAGACCGATATGTTAATGCTCCCCCTAAGCTTCATCATTTCTCCCAGTACAGCTGAGACGAGCGAAGATTTTCCACTTCCTACAGGTCCTACTACTGCGTAGAGCTTGCCCAGTGGCAGGCGCAGGTTAATCCTGCGTTAATATATAAGAATGTCATAATAGCGTAGGGGTAACGTTGTGAAGTTTTAAACGACAGATCCTGAGGTGAATTGAACCCTTGTGGGTTCGAATCCCAGTCGCGCTGATCTGAGAGTAAAATTTCGGACATTCACTTGATTGGTTATTCGGAAAATGGTCTAAATTGCCTGACGGTTTAAACATATGGTAGTAAAAGTGATAGATATCAACATAATTGATCAGTTCACCATATAAGAATATATACATGTATATTGCTCTAAATAAGAAAGTAAGGATATGTTTCTGACATTTTTCTTTAAAGACAATTGGACGTTGAATCTATATTCTATCATAATTGAATCAAATTATTTAATATCAGACACAATCAGGTCTGTATATATAAAACTCTGCGCGACGTCACTCGGTGGATACCAGAGCAGCCTCCTCAACCCTCTGCCTCCACTTATCACGATCCTGTGCAAAGTCATAAACATCTCCCTGCATAAGACTGAATTTGGTATCTAATTGACTTATATCATTATTATATTGCTTAATTAATGTGTATTTATTTCCCATTCCTACCCTCATTTTATTGTTTAGTAGTCTATAGTTTAAAGCTTTTCTAATTGGAGTATTTTCATTTAGTCTTAGCATATGGCCTATCCAACTGTATCTTTTTTTCCTTATGATTTGACTCCAAGGAGTCTCTTTTGTTCTTTCGTATATATCTATGTTACTAATTGTGTATGGATAGTGAATTTTTAGGAGATTTCTTAGTAATTTTCTATGAAAAACATCTATGTCACTTTCTATGCTTTTTGTTACTACCCATAACTCACTATTATACACAAATACTGATTTAATATAAGTGTTAAAGAATTTTATTCTAACTTTAAGATTTAGTTTTTTATTTGTTAATTTCAATTTATATTTATTAAATGCCATCATTGTTAATTGTTTCCTATGAATTATATCATTTCTGTATCCAACATACTACCTAAATATTTAGTTTTTTCCACTTTACGTTTTCGTTGTTATTTGATATTACTATTTTCTCGGTCTTATCTTTATTTATTTTTAGATCCCGTCTTATTGATTTACTTTCAACGAATGTTATTAATTCATCAGAATTGTTTTGTCCAATAAGAATCCATCTTATATCATCGGCAAATTGTTGATCAATTATTTCTGTATTACTATTTCTATTCCAGTATGTGTGATCATTAAGTTCTTTAGGTGCATTCTGTTCTGTTTCTTTTAGCGACATTGCAAGGTAGAAAGTAAACAGAATTGGACTTAGACAGTCCTCCTGAGGTACTCCTATGCTGGTACTGAATTCTTTACCATGACAGGTCTATATAACAAAATTAAAAAGTTATAATCAAGCTAATTTAGGAATATAATATATTATTATTATAGCGTACATTATTCATCATCAACATCATCATCATCATCCCTTGCATCCCAGTTTAACCAGGGTCACGATACAAATAGACTGTCTCAAATCCTCTCTGTCTCTCTGACACCATCAGACAATCCCCTATTTGAGACTTTTCCATTCGTTTAAATTTTTGCAGCCATTTCTGGTGCCTAGGCTCTCACCAACCGAATGCCCTTTCTGACGTTAGTTCGGATCTTGGTGCTTTAGTCGCCTTTTACGACACGTGCAGCCACCGGTGGGTCAATTCTTCAAACAACCCGGACACAACACGGGGAATATAGAGTACATTATTGAATAACATTTTAAAAAGAGGCACAGCTACCCTCTGAGAGTGGGTTCTGACTTTTCACCTTCGGAATTCCACGTAAAGGTTCCGTCCTCAATCTCTATGGCGTAAGCTGCGAAAAGAACAAACACTAACTTTTGTATCTTAGAGAAGACTATTTGATTTGCTCATTTAAATTATAGATTTTAAGACGTTTATTGTAAAAAGTAACAATTATATTTCTGTCACACTGAATTAAATTTTACTTTGGTGCCCCTTTCGAAATGAGAAAATAATTACCGAAAAAGCTGGTAAAAACTAAAGTTAACATCAGTATTCTCACTCGAAGCGATGTCAGTGAAAGGCGATTTGAGTTGATAGTGAATGACTTCATAATATTTACATAGTATTTACAGACATTGTTATGCCTGAATTATTTTAATTGCGAAATAAGCCAAAAAACCTAATGTTAACGTCAGTTTCCTTACTCAAAAGCGCTGTCAGTGACGGGAAAGCCCAGGATTTGAACCCCGCACGTACTGATCCTGACGTACGTTTTGGTAGAGTATACTTTACCGACATCGCCACTGGTTCCAGGCAATGAACTAAGCAAATCATCTAATTAATCCAAATATCTGAAAACGTGATAGAAAAAAGATGACGGCTTACTGTTACTCTTCTTGTGTGTTAGTATGTTGTCGTCAATGTCTTCCGTTAAGAGGAATTCACGCAGTCGTTTAACCGATACACCCGTCTATGCAAAAAATAAGATTACACGATAAACGTTCTATCATGATGTTCTGCCAAATGGCAGGTCCAAATGCTGCTATTTTGTAGATGATCTGCCATGACACTTATCTAAGAGCGCCCACGTTGATCGGTTTATCCTATCACAAAGAATATTAACTCTCTCATATATTGCAGACACAGTTTTAAAATTACGACTTGTCTTATGAGGTGATTTTTCTTTGTCGTCATTCATCAGCTTAACCGCAAGTTGGCTTTTGGAAATTAGCCAGTTCTCTTTTAATTTTTATGCCTACAGAATCTAATAAGAAATTTATTATAAACAAGCTAATTTGCTACCAATAGTTTTAGTGTTTGTAATATAGCCTATTTGAAGTTTTATATAAGAAAAATAAAGCTAACGAATTATATTAACTGTGAAAGTTATACACAAAGGACGAAGAATATGCCGTCAGGCACAACATTGAGTGAGAGAGGAAAATTTATTACAGATATAAACGATTATTAGTTGAATTTTAAATAATTAATCCTATCATACAGCGTATTAACAAATCTCGAGAAGTTCAATTTGGATTTCTCAGCATTCTTAGCAAATACTCTGTTTATGTTCCTGCATAAGCCAGGAAGCGTATATCCTAAATTCAATAATCATCAAATATTCATAATCAAATTAATAATAATAATTAAATGTAGTATATACTATGCATTATCAATAAATAAATCTTTGTACCTGCTTAATGGCGGAATGGATAGCAAGATTACATGAAAAGCTAGAGATTAATTACAAAACTAAAGATAACAAAATAAAGTATTAAACCATGCATTTATAAAAATTAGACACGCCTACCGTTACAGTATAGGAGAGGATGACGGGCAGTTCGCACATGGGAGATCGTAGGATGTTGATCAGAGACATGGCAGTGAAGGCCGTGGAAGCATCGAGGATGCCTCCAGTTACTACGTACGTCGAAAACATCACCAACATCATCTAATCATCAATCAATAAATCACAATTTGTACCTGTTTTATGACAGAATGGATAACAACGACGTCGCCGTTGGCTGGAGCCAGTGGCGACGTCGGTAAGATACTCGACAGCGGATCAGTATGTGCTGGGTTCAAATCCTGGGCTCGTCCTGTCATCGCTTTCGAGTGAGGAAACTGACGTTAACCTTAGCTTTTAGCTTTTACAAGATTACCTGAAAAACTGGAGGCCATCGGTTAGAATATCAGCGGGATCTTTCATAGGAAAATCGTTTACGATAGGAAGAAACCATAGAAGTGTAAACTATCATGTAAATTATAGAAACTTGAACTCAAAATTATCTCAATACACTCGGACTTCCTTGGCACCACGACTAAGACACAATGTTCAAGATTTGGTATCATATAACAAAATGTCCATTCTGCAATTGTAGAAAGATAGAATTTGACCGTGACAACTTTTATTTCTGTTCATGAAAGAAATGGAACAAACGTTTATAAAGCATAAAACAAAGATTATAGTATATCAATCCCCAGAAATAGAAATAGTCCAACACTGGTGGCACTTATTAGAGTCAGGGTCGCATGGGTATTACACTTACTACAGTCAGGATAACATAGGTAATACACTGACTAGAGTCAGGGTCACATGGGCAATATGGGTATCACACTTACTACAGTCAGGATAACATGAGTATAACCTTGACTAGAGTCAATATCACATGGGTATTACACTTACTACAGGTAGGATAACATGGGTATTACACTTACTACAGGTAGGATAACATGGGTATTACACTTACTACAGGTAGGATAACATGGGTATTGCACTCACAATGAAGGGAGCCGTTGTCCAGAAGAAATTCTGAACAGCGTGAAGGAAGAGCAGAGTACGAATGTGTCTCAACTCCTTGCGTCTTATCGCTGAAATCTTCTCTTCAAAAGAAAGTTCCCACGCGTTCAGCTTCACAACCTGACAGTTAATTAATTAATAGTAGTTAGTCATATAAATGTAGTACACTTAAATTAGTTCATAAAAAGCTCGTGCAGTTTTACTAATTACGTAATAACTTGAATAAAAGAAAACAGAACGTGTTTGCAGAAATCAAATACGCCAATATTGGGGAAACAATAGAAAATTACATCTGATATCATGACATTTAATTTTCAAAGCTGGAGCTTTAAATCCTACATGGCATCTTTACAGTATATGGACCAGGGGCGGATCCAGGAATTTTTTAAGGGGGGGCCGAAATTATTTTTGGAGAGAGTACACATTTCTTGTTTACGCCCGCCTTCTTCGGGACATGTGACGCAACCAGAAAAATGATGTAGAGTGTATCCCCGTATCTAACCCCCCCCCCCCTCATACACGTACTAAAGTGAGAGGAAAACCAAAATGCCTAAAATCCTACATTTGTTGAGGAAAAAAGTAGGCTAATGTTTTTACCTCTGAAGAAACTCAGCGTATCTGGACCAATTACAAAAGTGACATAACTTTGGCGAAAGGTGGGGGGCTTAAGCCCTCGATCCCAGCCAAGGGTATTTTCAGTTTGCACCGCTGGGCAGAGTTCACATTACTTACTTACATCCTTTTTTCTCTTATAGGCTACAGTGGTTAAAGTGAAAATTGAGAGATAGTGGAACGGTTAACATTTTTCGAGCACCCTTCAATTTTTCGGGCCACTAGTGGGGCCCATATTTGAAAAAATTCGAGGTAGTCGGACTGTTCGAGTTCCCTCACGTACACCCCTCTAACCCCCCTAACGCCCTTAAAACATATTTACACCTAGAAATTGCATTGAAACAATGAAAATATAGTTTAAACTTTTTTATCGTCGGGCCTAAGGGGGGCCCCGGGCCCCCTGGGCCCCCCTTGGATCCGCCACTGATATGGACGACCGAACGAACGATAAATGAATGAACAAATAATTTGACACTAATCTGCTTACAGTACTATGCAAGCCATTTCAGTCATTCATTACGGTAGTTAACCACATTTAAAAATAATAATAAAGGTTTAATATCAGTTTCCATATCCAGGGATGATGTCAGGGACGTCTTAGTTTAAATAACTTGATATCATTATTTAAAAACTCAAATCTTAAAATTAAGATATATAATGAAAAATATTATTGTCCCCCCCTCTCTCTCTCTCGTTGTCAGCCAAGTTGCAGATTCGAGGCACATATTAATTTTGTGAGTAGGAATTCCTACTCACACGTGGCTTTTCACGCTCATAAAGAGCACACCACAGATCAACGAATTAAATCCTTTCACAAAAGGTTACACCTTATCCACACCTTAATATAGGCTATAGCTAGGGAACGATATGCCTTTTGAGATGGTTTCCCGTTGCCTTGCTCAGGTCTTGCTCAGTCTTCGCCTCTTACGAAACGTGCAGTTTACGGTCAGTCTATTGTTCAGTGTCCCTGACGCAACACGAGAAATTCCACTATTGCCCAATTTAATATTAATCACTAAATAAAAAATCTTGCGTATTGTACATTGTCACAATGTAAACGTTTTCATTGACTGAAATTACCTTTATTCCAGCCAGCAGTTCGTTTATCAGCTTGATTCTTATATCTTTCAGGTCCATCACCTTTGTCTACATAGCAAATTAGCAAAGCCAAAAAATGAAATTAAAGCTAATTTCCTGTCTTGAATGCAAGTTAGTAAAAGGGAAATCGCTGGATTGAACTCTGCACCTAATGATTCGCAATCTGCTAAGTAAACGATCACGCCGTTAGCTCAGCCTAATTGATGTACAAATATTTTGGCTTAAGAATAAATATTGATCTTTCGCAGTTAAAATTTAAAAAGTAAAAAGAAAGAATTGATATTTAACATTTAACATCTGAATCTTACAAAATATATTTTTTTATGAAAATCTTCACTCAATGACCACGTCGAGAGATTTTATTATCTCGTATTATTATTAAGTCCAATATTAAATTTTGATTAATTCGGTGGCATCCAATGCAAGCGTTCTATTCATTTGGCCATCCGACAGGTGTTATTAATTGTAAAATTGTCTAATTTACTTTTTTTTCTTATTCATGTAAGTGCTTCTGTTTGGTATTTACTATTTACAATACTGATACTATTTCTGTTTAATATTCAACTCTTTCTCTCAGTACTCTGATCACATAACTGATTCTTTTCATTAGAATTAAAAATACTAATCTGTTACAATAATTAGATGTTAAATTTAGCATATGATACAATGTTAAAAATTACGAAATTCGGATTAGACCTCCCTGACTTTGCCTTATTGCTAGGAGCTAGACGTTAAATTCTTATCAGTTGATGGACTGATTGATTTATTAAATGATTGACTGGTGGATTGATTGATTGATTATACATACGGCATTCATTAGCATTTTAGCTTCTGCCATCACTAATAACAATTAGGCTTATTATAAACGGCAAGATTGACTAAAAATGGTAGTGTACAAAAAACATTGCAGATGTTTTCAGTGATTATATTTGTGGTCAGATAAACAAGTGAACAAGTGATACCTTAGTCTCTCTTAGAATTTTTCTATTTTTTACCTTGATCTCGCATAATCTTCGATATTTGTTTACTAGTAATAATAATAACAACAATTAGAATGCTACAGTCATCAATGACAACATCGAGCACAATTGAGACAAAATAAAGCCAGCGAGCAACAGGAAGGTCCAAAAACGGTGCAAAATCCAAAATCCAGAAAATCAGTCCAAAGTCTTCATCGTGCAGTGCATTGACTTCCGTTGGTGCAGAGAAGTCCCTGACATTACTCTATTACGAGAAATCGGACTTTAAATTCTTACTTATTGATTGATAGAAGAAGATACCCACCACGAGTCTGTTCTGAACCACCGCCACGTATCCAGTGATGGGAGAGAAAACAACGAGTATGGCCATTCCTGAGAGGACCGGAAGTCCGAGAAGATCATAGAGGA
Source organism: Enchytraeus crypticus (assembly GCA_905160935.1). Lineage (NCBI taxonomy): Eukaryota > Metazoa > Annelida > Clitellata > Enchytraeida > Enchytraeidae > Enchytraeus > Enchytraeus crypticus. The sequence continues at coordinate 304,041 of CAJHZI010000182.1, forward strand.
AGTAGAAAGCGAGACAAATCTGTAGCGGTGCGGACCAGAGAACCCACAAGTCACTGGAATAGAATACAATAGAGTAGAATAGAATAGAATAGAATAGAATAGAATAGAATAGAATAGAATATAGATAATATGTATATTTTTCAGCAAATACACAAAATGCATATGCGACTTAAAATGCCTCAACAGAAATTCCTACATCTATTGCGAGAAAAATTGGTCGTCAGTGAAGATACAGAGTATCTTATCTAGCTGACTACCATGATAATTACGATATTTTCAGTTCTTAATAAAGCTATTATTAGTTCATAGTTCATAATACATACAAAGATGAACTTATCATCTACATGTATAAGCAGAGCTAAATAACTAATAAAAAAATAAAAATAAAAAACCTGGACAAGTCAAACAACCGGTCCGCGTCCACTGACATCAAGTTCACTATCTCACCCACAGTCGTTTTACCACGGGCTGCGTTGCTAATTCTAAGCGCCTGCAATAAAGCATGAAATAAAATTAAAATAATTGAAAAAGTGGTGCTATATGAAAAGAGAATTAAATCACGTTTAACTGCAATAATAACATATACTTCTGTAGTCGGTAAGATACTGGACCGCGAATCAGTAGGTGCGGGTTCAAATCCTGGGCTCGCCCGTCACCGACATCGCTTTCGAGTGAGGAAACTGACGTTAACCTTACCTTTTTTATCTTTAGCTTTTATTCGTTTATTTTCGTTCACTCTGACAACCGCAGAAAGTTACAGTACAGAAGTTCCAACAGACACAGCATAGCAAATTACAGATATAGCATAAACAGTTAATAGGCTAGATATAAGAGAGATGAAACTAAAAATTGTTTTCGATAAATAATTTTAATAAAATTGTTCGATAAATAATAAATTGTTTGCAATAAATAGCAGAGAAATGGAAAGGATAGTATATTTGTCAACTGAACTAAAATTTAAGTAAATTAATCAATAAAAGAACAACAAATAGAAACTAAACTGAAATCGTAATCAAACACTAGTTAATCTGGAATTCAAGGAAAGGTGTAGATGACAATGATGTGCTTATATTTTATTTTAATATTATTCCGTAATTATTATTTTAATAATTTTGAATTCTCTGGGCTTAATAGGGCCCTGTGGTAAAATATGATCAAAAGAGACTTTATTTAATTAAAGGTAAAAAATGAAGCGGTTAAAATAAATTCTCCACACTATTTGAAGCCGCATTAGCAAAAGTGCCATAGAAATAAACAACATTGAAACGCTGGAGAGAGAGAGAGAGAAAGAGAGAGAGTGAGAGAGAGAGAGAGAGAGAGCTATGATTATTTATATACACTCAAAATATACAGTGACACACAAACAAGCCGCCAAAGAGGTCACAAGTTACCTATCTAGTTGACCACCCCTCAATTATACAAATTGACAAATAACTAGGCAAAAGGAATAAACATGCAATACAAGTACAAGAAATAACAGTTGCTAAAGTTTTAAACAAGTAAAAGAAATAACAGTTGCTAATGTTTGAAATAAGTAAAAATAACAGTTGCTACAGTTTGAAATAAGTAAAAATAACAGTTGCTACAGTTTGAAATAAGTAAAAGAAATAAGAGTTGCTAAAGTTTGAAATAAAGTTAAAGTTTGATAACAATTTTTAATAACTATTGTAAACCTTTTTGTAGACGGCAGAAATGAGAGCTGACCGGACGTGCAGTCCCAGTACGCAGCCCAGCTGGAACATCCGCTCATACAGGACGGTGTTAGTGACTGTCAGGAGGAAGAATACGGAGGCGTAGAGGTAACCCTTCCATATCTCCACGGACTCGTCCTCGACATAGTTGATCAGCAACCTGAGAGGCGAAACAAGAGTGAAAAAATACGATCATCATGACCTATGATTGAAAAGATTTTCACATCTAATGGATTTTTACTATAACCTATAATTACAAGGATTTCCACATCTAGTGGATTTTTACTATAACCTATGACAGAAAGGATTTCCACATCTCCTAGATTTTTACCATAACCTATGAGTAAAAAGATTTCCATATCTAGTGGATTTTTACTGCGTAGTTTAAACTCATTCGTATTTAAAAATAAAAATGCTATATAGATCAGGTCTGCTATTTATTGTAAGTATACTGTAAGAGACTAAGGAATTTCTAACCCTTAGCCTCTTGCTCAGTTCATCATTTAGTTAGTAGAATACTAACGATATAATATGCAACTACAGCATAAATGGAAATTGAAGACAAGGTATTTTGACAAAAAATGATAGCCTCTAAGGCTTTCAAGAAATAATGAAAGATTATGTTTTTGTCTGAATTCCATACATAATACTGCATTCTAGCATTCATGATTTGATTCTTATTTTAGTGCTGATCTCAGTGATTAGAGACAGATCTACGGCACATAAACATATCCCTTTCTGTCACCTAGCTAAACCAATAAGTACAATTCTTCAAAAACACATTTCATCATATAAAGAATAAGCGGTTTTAAAATTATAGATATAAATAGTATTTTTAATGATTCAAAATGTAGTCTTGTGAAGTTATCTGTCATTCTTTGAGGTAGCACCGGTTGAATGGTGGAGTTGATGAAAGCCTGATAAGCACAAGCCAGTGTTGTCTCCGACATACTGTAATTTCTTGAAGTGCGGAGTCGAACGTGAAAGTTAGCTTTACAGCTACATGTATATTTAATAGATACTGAATCGTATAAAGCGGTTTATTCAGTTATGTGTCTGACTGAGGTTACTAATAATAACAATAACAACAATTAGAGTGTTACAGTCATCAATGATATCATCGAGCACTATGGAGACAAAATTACGCCGGCGAGCAAAAAGAAGGTCCAAAAACGGTACAAAACTAGATGCAAGGTTCAACTGCAGCGCTTGCCCCGTTAATAATAAATCTTTGAAAACTGACGTTGAACTAGGCTTTATATATCCTGCCTTTAAGAAGCTTACCTTTGAACTATAGGCCCAGTAATGATGACAAGGTCCTCAATGAATTTATATGAATGAGCCTTCAGTAGCTGCAGACCATATCCCCTAACCAAAGCTCTAAACAAAGATGGCGACTTTGCCTTTTTCCCACTCTTTATTTCTACGACATTATTGGCATCGGGCTTTAGACCATTCAAAGGGACACCCTCTTCTGTTAAATTCGTATGATTCAAATGAATTTTTTCTGTAGTTGCTTGCGCATTGTTTTTCCTGAAAGAATATAATGATTTAATTCGATGTTTGCATGCACAATATTGACTCAAGTTTTATAAATTAAAAATTACAGAAGTTTAAAGACATACACCAGCAGATCCCGTAGTTGCCAAGCTAATTGATTCCGTGTTCACAAAAAGCTGAAGACTTTAACTATTTCATCTTTAGAATACAATTCTGCTTTCCTTAATTTACAATATTAATTTCGAAATATCGTAAATTTAATTTGAACATAAAATGATTTATCGTTTCAAAAATAATTTAAGCTAATTTGATATATTTGAAGAATTTAATTACAAATAATTTAAGTTATCTGTTAAGTAATAAAGAAATGAAACTACGGAAAAGATAGGAAAAAATAGTGAAACTACAATATAGAAACTATGCAAGCAGTAATTAACATATGTGGTTGTCATGTCTATAAACAACCATAACGAACAAAACAAAAATTAAAACCAATGCTATAGAACATTAAAATAAAAATAAGGGCTGAAGCCAGTGACGATGTCGGGAAGATATTCGACTTCGCATCAATATGTGCGTGGTTCAAATCCTGGGCTCGCCCGGCACTGACATCGCTTTCGAGTGAGGAAACTGACGTTAGCATTAGCTTTTTTAAGCTTTAACCTGAAAGAAATAGCAAGTAAAAGTAAACTACAATTAAGCTATGAATACAATATACGTACACTAAAAGTAAAAGTAAACTAAAGTTTTTGTACTAACTTTTTGGCTAAGCTCAGTTCAGCAGCCCATGCTTTCTCTAGATGTGGGGCGACGCTCCTCGTCAAATCTCGTGGGTTGGGCAGCCAAACGTCAATCTCCGTTATTGTCTTCTTGAAGCCCATTATCATCAAACTGGGAGAATTTAGTAACAAGAATAAGAACAAGAACAAGATTATACTTTCATACGATGCTAGTGATAATGGTGATGCTAGTTATAATGTGTATTTTATCCTATATTGCTTGTTTTACTGTAATTGCTGTAAAATATAGAGATGCGCTTTCATTATATACTCCATCTAACATCAATTTGTTTAGTAAATTTATTTTATTTAGAAAAAATCTGATAAAAGCAATGCTAGAATTAAATAAAGAGTTAGACTAATTTTCGCAAAAAAGCCAAATTTAATACCTAAATTATGCTGACTTAAATTCTATTAGGAATAATTCATACAAATAGCGACGATATACAATTTTATTTACTTACATGTACATATATTTATAAATTGTCGCTTTCTAAACGCATATTTTGTGTTTTTGAGCAGCTGTTATTTGTAGAATCTATTTTTTAAGTTTAATAATACGCCATTGTCTACTGCTATGGAGTAGGGGCTACATGTAGATCTTAAAGTTCTCTATTAGAAAGATTGATTTGGCTTGAAACTATTGAGTTATAAATTAAAAAATTTGAAACAAACACCATTTTGTGCAAACTAAAATGAGATCTTGCAAAGTTATCGATTCAAATATGGTTAGAATTAGACAATCTGCAAGACGACATCGAGCTCTTGAGCGAATGAGGAACGTACCTGTTCATCCACCAATATGTTAATGTGGACAAGCAAGATGCTTCAACTTCAGGACAAGGTTCCTGTAAAAAGAAATCATAGCAAAATCTGTTCAGAAATATGCATTGGAATAGTCCCTGATATAAATGTATCTTAGTAGTTAAGAATTGATATTTATTATAACTAATTTACGAAAGTTGCTTTTAAGGTGGTTGCATTCATTCGGTGAAAATCAGCTAATCTCAGAAAACATATACATTAGAGATACTGGACATGTTTAAGATATTGGTTAAAATATTCTAAACACTTTTCTCTGACCGTAGTACGGCGCCTAGGTGATAGCAAAGTAGCTACAATTTCTTAAAATAGTATGTTGCTATAATTCCGCTTTCATCTTACTAATATATCTAACAGTATTGGGAAAATGAGCCCTGCATTTTATACTTGATAAAACTCGTTTAAGAAAATCTTATCCATATTGAAGAAATAGACTAAATGGACTAACTAGAATAAATGGACTAAATGTAATTACAGTATTACCTTCTCCGTTGGTTCCTTGTCCTTAGCACTCTTGTCAGATGTTTTTCTGACATCAGAGAAGCAGTAGAGAATGAACTCTGTTAATATCGTACAGTAGAAGAGAATATACAAGGCGAAATCAAAGCGCTTCTCAACATAGCGAGCCTGTAGGTAACAACAGCAATAAATGTCAACGATTACCATTTAAATAGCTTTAATGCAATCATCGAGCGTTTAATAACTGTAATTAACCACATAGTAATTGTTTTATAATATACATGTAATCATAGCATTCAATATTATTAGCATCACGAAAAATGCTGTGAGAGACGGAACTGATGTTGAATTCGACTCTAACCCTGATGCGTAGGTAGCAGTATTATATGGATAAATCCACTAAATTACTAAAATGAAACTTTGTATCTCTTGAGGATATTAAATTTATGTTTAATATTTCAATATAATAGAAAATTGCAAGCCATGATATTTTCATGCTTTAAAGAATATGTATATGTATATGTCTAATCTGCTTATTAGCTGTCTAATTTTAATTATTACAGAAATTAACTACAACTACAATGAATTTCATTTAAATATCAGTAACATGCAAACTAAGCTAAGTTTAACGTCTGTTTCCGTATAGGCCTAATAGTGTAGGCCTACTATCAGGAATAGTAAGGAGTAATTTGAACCCTTGACTTCTTGCTAGCAGGCAAGCGTGCTACCAACTCTGCCACGAGCCATTTTACAATTTACTAACAATTATTTCATAATATTAGTATTAATATCAAATTTTATAAATTAATAAATCTTCTTAAAATTACTTATTTAACTTTATACAACTTTGAAATTCTGTATTTAATATAAATTAAAGTTTGGTATCATTATTAAATTTCATATTAATTTAGATTTGTACTGTGTCAACATACCAGACTAGCTTTGAGAATAAATGAATACAACGGAATGAGACCAGATATCACAGATATGAAGAAGAACAAAAATAAGATCGGCGAGCTGTGTACATTCTTGAAATGTTCTACGTTGATCAAATATAAAATCGTCATCTGAAATGAAAATCATTTCAACAAACGAGTTAATCATATTTCATAAGTAATGAAATTCTTCAGCTGACATGAATGAGGCATATTTATTTGTCCATTCATATTTATTTCTTCATTCAGCGCTACTGTTGCATTTAGAATACAGCGGCGCTTTATAAATATACTTTTTCCCTATTGATTTATTTCTATGAAATTTATTTTTAAGTAATTTTAAATTAAAAACAAATTTAGTAGATAACTGAAGAATGCCAGTAATTCGTTTCGGTATAGAACATATCTTGACATTAAGCTTACTTTAGCAGAATTTAATAGGTTATGATAGAATGAATTTAACCGCATAAGAAAAGTATAGGAAGTGGCATACGTATAGGTTACAATCTTTGTTATACTAAATTTTATCTGGAGATGCAACTCTCAGATTTCAGCCTAATTTATCAAAAAAGTCATCAAGCATTGAATTAAATGAGAATTTGTGAGTTTTGACACCCTTACTAAGGGACAGATTGCTCGTTTATACGCAAACAAATTTAGTAAGAGTGAAATTCTCTCTTCTCTCATTTGCGTTCTGATAATTGCCGTGTACATGGAACATATTCTTTCTCACAGTCTGCTTTCAAGCCGAGAAGAGCATTCAGTTGATAGAGAAGGTGATCTTATCGAAAAGCCTAAGACCTCACAAAAACTCAGCTTTGTGTTTAAATTTAAATAAGGTTCATGTGGTGGTTTGCCATTGCATTCTTCAGTTTTCTGAGTAGTCTCCTACGACACGTGAAAGATATATATACAAATAAGATAAACATTTCATTTGCGTGTATTAGAAATTAAATATAGACCTGCAGATACATGTACATACATAAGTTATAAGCTGCAGAAAGGGCGTGACAACCGAAGACAAATGCACTTTATCTAGTGTTGTGAGATCCTTGATGCCTCTAATACAAGATATTATACTCGTAATAGTCAGCAGTGCTACCCCAGCCTGTAATGAAAATCAATTAGAAAATCTCTGTCATCTAATCATCATCAAATTATAAACAAGAAGCCTAATAGTCTATACTATCTACATTATCGTACAAAGATATATGAACAAGCTTGAATAAATGCACGGTTTAATAATAAGTTTCTTTTATTTGAGATTTTTCCATTATTTAAAAGTTGAGTAAGGCAAAATAAAAATTGAAATGTATTGTAAGCGTTATAATATTTTTACAAAGCTTTATTAAATTTTTTAGAAAATTAATTTGTAGAACTCGTCACTGAGTTAAGTTCACCAGCCGGCTGAGTCTTTAGCCTAAGTTGAACCAATAGCCAAAAATGAGCAGTTAGTCTAAACCATTAGCCTAAGCTAAACCATTTGCCTCAGCTGAACCATTAGCCTAAGCTGAATCACTAGCCTAAGCTGAACCATTAGCCTAAGCTAAATCATTAGCCTAAGCTGAGCCATTAGCCTAAGCTGAATCATTAGCCTAAGCTGAACCATTAGCCTAAGCTAAATCATTAGCCTAAGCTGAGCCATTAGCCTAAGCTGAACCATTAGCCTAAGCTAAATCATTAGCCTAAGCTGAATCATTAGCCTAAGCTGAATCATTAGCCTAAGATGAATTATTAGCCTAAGCTGAGCCATTAGCCTAAGCTGAATCATTAGCATGTATAAGCACCATAATCATTAGCCTAAGCTGAATCATTAGCCTAAGCTGAATCATTAGCCTACGATGAATTATTAGCCTAAACTGAGTCATTAGCCTAAGCTGAACCATTAGCCTAAGCTGAACCATTAGCCTAAGCAGAACTATTAGCCTAATCTGAACCATTAGCCAAAGCTGAATCATTAGCCTAAGCTGAATCATTAGCCTTAGCTGAGCCATTAGCCTTAGCTGAGCCGGGTAGACATTCGTTAGACGTCTCGACTTTGTACCATAGAAGACTCCATTGCTAAGAATGCAAACCACTGTGGCTCATTGGTTAAATCGAGCTCTAAAAATCACCAGCTAGATATCCGAAAATCTTCAGTATGCGAAGAGTCGAAAAATCCGTCTGTGTTAACATTTAAAATGTATGAGTTTTTCTAAATGTTATGAATTGTTGACACATACCAGTCTGGCAAAATGGAGCTTGGACCTTCGCCCTGGCACAGTGGGACTGCGGCAGAGGTAGACTGAATAGAAAGGCAGCGTGATCCATAGGAAGGCGCACTGGGCGTAAGTCAGGATAGATCGTTGAAAACAATCCGTGAAGTCGGGTCGATTCGTATTCCACGTTAAGTTAGAGTCCTATAGTAAGAAATTGGCACAATGACAGTGACAAGATTGCGTCATGATTTCATACTTTAGAAAGTGAGCGAAATCTTCTACTACAAGTATGCAATTCAATTTGAAACCTTCAATATTAATGAACAAAGTATTCATCAATGACATTATAACAATAATTTATTAATTTACATTAACATTATTTAAAACATTAATTGATGAAATAATATTACAAATTAAGTGAACAATTATTTTTTAAATCTTGTTGTATGCCTCAGAATCGAATATTTGATTATCAGATCTTATTTGTATACAATGTATACAATATATTCATACTATGCATGTCACAACATCATTGGCATACAAATTTCATATAGGGGATACACCCACAAAAATTTAATTTTAAATGGTTCAAGTTGAGAACAAGACATTAAAAATATTTAATGCATTAAAAATATGTAATACTTACACATAGTATTGCAACTCGATACAGTACAATAGGGTACACCACTTCATAATTGTAATATTTATGCTGAAGAATTCTACCAAATACCGATAAAAATGTGATTAATCTTTTCAGCTTTCTACACAATATTCGATTAAATACTTTGCTACTAGCGTAACAGCCACTTCCTTTTTACAACTACAGCACTGTATAATGTATATATATATATATATATATATATATATAATATATTATATATATTATATATAATATATATATATATATATATATATATATATATATATATATATATATATATATATATATATATATATATATATATATATATATATATAGTAACTTATATCTAGACCTATATATTAATTAACAAATGCAAACCATAGTGTTAATATTCATCAAATCCTAAGACGCCGATCTTAGCAAATACCCAAGAGTAATTAACGACATTTAAGCAATCAAGTAGCCACTAACGTACACACTTAAATATAATGTACCCACTAAATATAACGTCTCCAAACGAGCACGCTGTTTCTACCAAGCATACAGTTTGTAAAAATTAAAGTTGAGAGTAAAGACAATGCAAAGCACAGAATACACTGAAAATACAATAAAGACATTATAACAGTTGCAAGCAGTTAACCATACTTACACAGGACTAATAAAATTTCTGACTCAACTTTTCGGTTTAATATAGCCTAATCAACTGATTTTTTGCACACTTCATTCCGTAGGTAAAATCTATTCCAAGAACAGTCTTTCCTCATTGCAGGTGCTACCATCCAGCCTCTTGAAGAAAAATATCTATAAATGGGGAATACGGTTTGCCTCCCCCCCCCCCATTGCTCCTTCTCAAAAATAATGCCCCACAAACCAATTAATAGTACTGAGGTCGCATTTGTCAGCTGAAAGAAATAGAAATTTGTTTAAGTATAATATTAATTTTATTTCGTGTACCATGAAACTGTTATTTACATGTATAGCTAGAACTGAAAAAAGTTTGTATCTAAGCATTAGTATCCACAATTGACCCCTTACTATCGTTAGTCCCCATTAAGATAAAATACTCACAACTTACCCAAACCGGTCCGCCGCAAAATTCTTCTAATTTACTGTTCTCCATGCTGCGCTCAATATGAATCAGAGTAGTAAAATAACATTATCTAAAGTATTAATAATTCAATTATCTAAAGTATTAATAATTACATTATCCAATTACATTATCTATGATATTATGTAAAGTATAAATAACGATATTATATGAAGTATTTATAATTACATTATCTAATTGCATTATCTAAAGTATTAATAGTTACTTATTGCTTTATCTAAAGTATTACAATTACATTATCTAATTACATTATCTAAAGAGTTAATAATTACATGGTCTACAAATATTAATAATTATATTATATAAAATATTAATAAAGTATTAAAAGTATCAATAAATGATTCAATATGTAGGAAATAACTGAGAGCTGGCTTTAGTGGAATAATTATTTATTAGAACCTACTAATCTAACTAACATTAATATTATAACTAACATAACTAGCAATAGCATAATTCGGCAGGTTGTCTAAAAACATCTACACGGAGGAGCTGCCATTTGATAGAAGACTTCGTAAGAGATAAATACAAAAATAACCAGTATATGACATATAAAATAATATATAGCTAATAACGCTTTTTTCTAGTTTTCTATATTTTCATTTCGACGATCGAAACTTTTCATTACCGTAGAGATTACACGGAATATTTCTCGCTTTAGCTTCCTTTGCACTGATTACTTCTCGCTTTAGCTGCCTCTTCGTGCTCTTTAATATTGCTGGTTGCTGTGCATTCTTCTGGAAACGTCCAAACATCGTCTTTTCAAGAGAAACCGGAGTTAAATCTCTATAGATTGGTTTATCACTTTAAATACCGAAATCTTGCATTTATATCAAACAAGTTTGATAAGACTATCGGGTTTTTAATTCGGACCGTTCGTGTCTTCCTTTGTGCTGATCTCTTCTGTATTTGCAAAAACTAATGGCTTTTATTACAAGATAAGTTAGATAACAATCGAAGTGCATACTAAAATTGCTGACAGAAAATGTGCTAGCAGTCGATAATAACAACAAAATCGCTGACAAAATCAAAACAATGTATAATGCTATCATTTCCTATTAAAAAGGAGGCCATCAAATTATATACCAAACTTTAAACAATATATCAAGATTAAAATATCGTCCCGGCCAAGATTCTAACACATGATAAAAACAAGCATTCAGCTGGATTCGTCAAATACACGCAAAGTTCTTTGCCGTGTCAGCAGTTTTATTATAGAGTATATATATACCTACAGTAGGCCTACGTACCTGCATCAAAACGTGTCAAGTAGGCCTATGCTGTAGCCATGTTTCTAATTATTACAGTGTGAAATAACGTAATACCAGAAAACGCTAATGTAACAGTAGTGTAATCCGTAAAAATATTATCTATAGGCCTATCCTACTCCCATAGTGTTTTGCGGAATTAAGAAACAGTTTATAAATGTGACTGGGTAAATTTGGTAAACAGGACTGTTTTCTCGGGGAATGACGCCCTTGCCTAGTAAATGTTAGTCGAAGCTGCGGAAGGCCCAGGGGCCCACCTCGTCATATAAGCAGAAAAAGCAGAATCCCCATGAATAATGGTATACCAAAAGGATTGTTATAGATGATTTAAAGACCCACTCGTATGTGGGCATGAAGAGGAAATATATGCTATAGACCTGCCGGTAGGCATTGCACTCAGAAAGAAAGAGAGAGAGAGAGAGAGAGAGAGAGAGAGAGAGAGATGTGACTGTTACAATAATATCTAGCTATAGGGGCCTATAGCTTTGCGCAATCAGTCATAATTATCATTTAATTTTGCACAATCAATCAATCATCAGGAGATTGATTGATTGATAGTTTGTAAATTCGCAATATTTGGTGCGTCTGTATCACTCTGGTCTATTATATCTCACAAACTTGATATCCTCATAAATAAAGCAACCTATCTTATATTGTTAAGAGTTAACTACATACTATTTAATTAAAAATAAAAAAATTTTACACAATAATATATAGGCCTATAACTGGAATTTACACTGAATAAAACAAAAAGATAAACTTTCAAACCTTATTAAAATCAGGTATGCATCCGAAATATATTTTAATACTTAGTAAAAACGTGCTTAATTCTATTATCGTAGTATTGTACTCGACTCCATGCGATTAGTTGTGTTTAGCACAGACTATTCAGTCAGCGCTTTATATAGCTACTGCTCACGTGCTACCATTTAACTCCTCCTCCGTGCATTCTACCGGCCTATGGATAGAAATACTACTAGCTTACTATCGCCGGTAATAGACGACTGGTAGCCTTGAATTAAGGCACTGTCAGACACAGATCAATATTTCTTCTCTATTGGTCATTCACGTAATCAATAGATTCACCTCTATATTGCTACGATGTCAGAGCCAAGTAGTCTTGTTGAGCAACTAAGAGTTGAGTAACCAAGGTGCCAAAGACCACAACCTTTTTCCTATGTATGTCACTTAAGTATGTGCGGGGTTCAAATCCTGGGCTCGTCCGTCACTGACATCGCTTTCGAGTGAGAAAACTGACTTTAACATTAGCTCTACCAGTTTTTTACTTCAGAGAATATAGCATGGAATTAAAAAGTTCAGATCAACGAAATCTGAACCTAAATGCTACGTGCTATCCACCGCTTAATCTGTGTTAGTCGTCTCCAATACACGTTAACGTAGGAGTGAAATATTAATTTCTACTTTTCAATCCACTCAATAAAGTATATGTTAAATCGGGCATCATGTGCATTATATCATGGATATTAAGTCTCAACACAAATTATTTATTTTGCTAGTTGTGCTGCACAAATCAACATTCGACACTAATTGTGTCATCTGTGGCTCCATCAGTGACTACATTTTCAGACTGCTACTTTACAAGATAAAATTGAGCAGCTTTCCTCAAAAAGGGCCATTTGTATAGTCTATTAGAATAACTTCAGTTAAATTCCCAGACATCTGCATTAGAGGCTTTTGAGTCAGTAGCATTTCCAGTTGGGTCAGTTGTTGGTAAGATATGCTTGCTAAGACTTCAATTGACAGCGCTTGATTGAAGGTTCTTAACCTCAAATTCCGATCACTCATTTCAGATTTTTCAGATGGGCAATGGGGGAGGGGGACTAAACGTATTAGAAAATCAATTTACTAATGGCATACTCACTGCGCACTAACACAATTTTGGTTCGTGAAAAATTCTGAAATGATGCAAATGCGTCCTGTTCACAATACTTAATGGCTTGCCCTCTATCAGTTTACATTTATAGCAAAAGCTCTTCGTGAGTGCTCTGAGGCCTGTGTAAATAATCGTAATTCTGCACTTGATTAGATTATAATATTTAATAGATTACTATTATCTAGAAGAACCAAGGACAGCTGAAAAAGCTCAAATAAAAGAATTAAGAAATATTGCGTAAACTTCTGCGCACGGCTGCACCTATCACATATCGAGCGAAGAACTCATTTTTACGATGACTTTCTTCAGAATTTCTGTGATTCACCAGCTACGCGCAGAATACCACAAGATCTAAAATAGCCTAGCTTTACGAGGCCACGTGTGGCCCGATTTACGCTAAACTAGATTCGCGACAAGATCATTGAATAGTTCAGCAGATTAAAAAACGTTTTTCAATGAACGGCTGAGTGAGTCGCCAGCCGCTCAGTCAAGGCGACCCGACAACAAACGAGTACGCGAACTGTTGCATCATTATCCGGCAACACGGTTGCACAACAGAGAGTAATAGTAGGCCTGGAGTGCCTAGGCTTTTATCACTGAAATTGAGCATTCAAACAATGCCGTAAATATTATAATTACGTGCTTGAAGACCTGCTATTGCATGCTGAAAGCTTACAGTCGCTTGTGAAATATGTGTATTGCGTCAACATGAGATAACTATAATAAATGTCTGTATGGAGCGGGAGGTAACGTCACGAGCTTTAAATGTTGATAATGAGATATACCAAACTAGCGTGGTTCGATTCCCTTCCGAGCTGATCATTGAGCAAAAATATTGGATAATTCTAGGGGCAATGAACATCGAAAATTTAGAAAATTGCAGTCTTTAGAGGTTACCAATCAATTTAATAAACTAATTCAAATGATGAGCTTTATATTTTAAGATTTTCTATGGTGCATACAAGTAGGCCTATATTTTTAATCCTGAGCTCCTGAATCTCAAACTGGATGGTTTTTAAATCTGAGATCCTGATGTGATTTGAACCCTCGTGGGTTCGAATTCCAGCCGCGCTGATCTGAGAATAAAATCTCGGACATTCACTGGACTGGTTATACGGAAAATGGACTAAATTGGCTAAAGTTTTGACATGTGGTATTAAAAATTGATAGATATCAACATAGTTGATCATTTCACAATAATGCGTGTTTACTTTTTTTAACTGTGTTCTCGTAATTTCTTCAAATCTATCTTATATTTTAAAATTTACACAACAAAGGCTTTGTAGAGAATTTATACGAAAAGATTTAAAAATAGCTTAATCAACAGGCAACTATTTCATTTTAATTTATTTGAAAAACAATTTTTCATTTTGCATGCTTGATGGTATGTTAAATCATCGGTCCCGCAAGTTATATGATTGGTTGAGAAAATCTACATTCATATTAATATAATTATAGCCTACTATGCCTACTCTTTCTATTTTCTCTCTATCTTCCTCTTGAAATTTCTCTTTCTCTCTTTCTCTCTCCCTCCCTCTCTCTCTCTCTCTCTCTCTCTCTCTCTCTCTCTCTCTCTTACTCTCTCTTACTCTCTTTGCCTTCCTCAGTTAGATTAGTTACCATTTAGCCCTGGGGGAAAATATTTCAAGCTGGTCCCCTCTAGCCATCCTCAGCTCCTGCCTTTAGTCGCCTCTTACGTACACGCAGCAGATCGTTTGCGGTTACCCTATTCTGCAGTGGTCCAACCACACCAGAGCGCAACACGGGGATCTGACTAGATATATCTCGCTATTCGCAGCTTGCGTCACTCAGGACTGCTCAGAAGCACAAAATTCTTAACGTTTACCACGCCTCGTCCCTACCAAACACTCACACAGTCACTCTCGTTTTATAAATTGACAAATGCTATCCAAATGTTTCTCATTGATCACGCCTGAAACTTAACTTTTCCAAAATACTAAAGCAGACATTGATATACATCATGTTCAAATAGTGGTATTTTAGATTAAGTGAACTATTAAAATTCAAAACATGGTTCCAGCTTTGTCTTTCCTTGGGCCTAAGCAATTTTCGTTATGGAATGATAGTTTAACTTCAGCGTAAGTTAGACCGTCATATATTGAGCTCTTGCAGGTTGCGGTAAAGGTTTTCCCAATCTTCTTTGAATCTGCCAGATGTCTTAATTGATGCTAAACTGTACATGTATATTAAGAAAATTCTTTGAATTAAGAAAATTCTTTGAATTAAGAAAATTCCTCTATTTCTGTTTACTCTTTTCTCGTTAACAGTTTAACTGAAGACCTTCTTTTCCATTCGTTTTAGAAATTTTTGTAGCAAATTCTGGAGCCAACCGAATGCCGCTTCTGACGTAGGTTTGGTTAGTTTGTTAGGTTAACACAATATACATGTATATACTTGCACATGTATAACCACGCATATTCAAGGGTCGTTCTAAGCAACCAGAAGTTTTCGTTACTTCCATGTACCTCTGTAAGGCGTTTGAGCGAAGACTGGCCTATTATATAGCGATCTATTGATCTGAGAGTAGAACGGGAACCGTTCACAGGCAAGAGGGTGCACGGTAAAATTTGTGTAAGTCAAAGCAGAACTTTTTCTAGGACAGAAAGCTGCCGCATGTAGTAAAGATAATGAAAACCTATAATAGTTCATCATCATCTTCCCGTAAATCGTAGTTTAACCAAGGTCCAGATACGAATAGAAATTTTTCCTTCCCATTCGTTTTAGAAATTTTTGTATAAATTTCTGGAGCCAGGCGCTCACCAACCGAATGCCATTTCTGACGTTGGTTTGGATCTTAGTGATTTATGAACGCCACAGGCTCCAGCCAGTGACGATGTCGGTAAATAGTCGACTGCGGATCATTATGTGCGGGGTTAAAATCCTTGGCTAGCCTGTCACAGACATCGCTTTAGAGTGAGGAAACTGACGTTAACATTAGCTTTTTTATTCTTCCGCAGACCGGAAAAACAAGGATACAAATTAAAATGTCATATAATTAAGTAGAAAGTGTAATACATTCTACTTTAGCATTCAGTATGCCTGCTACAAGCAAAGTCTTTGTAAGCTATATGAATAATCCCTAAAGTTGTTTAAATTGATACATGTTTGCATAATTTGTTCCTACGCAAAGTTATCACATACACTCATAGAGTCATGAATACAGAGCAGGAGTTGCTTATTGCTGAGTTTCGTCATGTTGTGTAATCATTTAATTATGGATGGATCCTAGGTCAGCTACTCTAGCTAGGCGAGTCCTGCGCTGTCGTCGATGAGATACTCGACCGCAGAGCAGTATGTGCGAGATTCAAATCCTGGCCTCGCCCGTCACTGACATCGCTTTCGAGTGAGGAAACTGACGTTAACCTTAGCTTTACCAGCTTTTTCACGCAGTTAACCACTCTTTAGTTTGTTGATAAAATAAGTCAAGAATTTTTCCCTGCAAAGTAATCAAAGGAACGCGCACTTCAACAAAGAATTAAAATCTCAACCTGAATTTAAATATCAGACAATCACATAAAGAAAACAATTAATGAAAGGTTGCGGTTGGGAGGACCTTTAGCGTATTGGTTAAGTGTGCGTGTCATAGAAGAACTTAAGTAATGTCAGATTTGGTTAATACTAGGATTGGCTACCACTTTAGAGTTAAGACCAGGTGATAAAAATCTTAAGCTCCAAATCTTAGCAACATCAAAAGGCATCGATTGAATCTACTAGCTTATAGGCTCATGATTCAATCTGTTAGCTTATAGGCTCATGATTTAGTCTGTTAGCTTATAGGCTCGTGATTCAATCTGTTAGCTTATAGGCTCGTGATTCAATATGTTAGCTTATAGGCTCATGATTTAATATGTTAGCTTCTAGGCTCATGATTCAATCATCACATATAACATAACATAACAACAATTAGAGTGCTACAGTCATCAAAGACAACATCGAGCGCTATTGAGACAAAATCAAGCCGGCGAGCATAAAGAAGGTCCAAAAACGGTGCAAATTCCAAATTCCAGATAATCAGTCCAAAGTAAGGGGAATTAAAGAAAAGGAGGTTTAGGCGCAGGTCGCTGCTCATGGACACTGGATGGAAAAGAGAGAAGGAAAAGATAGGTCTTCAACTACCTATTTGGAACTACTCATAGGCAAGCAAAGGCCGATGTGCTTCAAATGAAGATTTCCGAGGATTGAATGGAAGAGAATTCCAGATCTGCGGTGCAGCATGCTGGAAAAAACGATTAGATAGCTTAGAGCGCGAAGGTAAGCTAGGTCTCAGAAGAGACCTAGCTGTCACACTGCCAGAAGAAAGCCAAAAGAGCTACGCCGCTCATCGCACTATTGCAAAAAATCAGTGGTCAGGGCTGGGGCGCCAATACCCATACTCTGCTGACAATATATAATCAGTTTATCGGACCAGTTTTGGATTATGGAAGTGTCGTCCTAGCTAACACTAAGAAAACTAGCCTGTTAAAGCTCAAGAGATTTCAAGACTCTGCCTTAAGAACAGCTCTACATAAAAGCTGATTCGAAAAAATCAAGGTGCTACATGAGGTATCGGGCATGCCAACAATAAAAGATCGGCTGCGTCAGCTGCAGTCGCAAGCCATGCAGCACTTTGACAAAAGTTAACTCATGATTGATCTTAGTTAAGCTACTCACAATAATTCTGGGCCTCTTAACCAACCACGAGGCAGATAAATAAAGGCGATGAAGAATCAGAAGAAGTCGGGGCATCCTACTGAAACTAAAAACATCCAAAGAGGCTAGAAGTCAAGTGCAACCTACATTTCAGAAGCTAACCCTCCTCCCTACTCAGGCAGGAAGGTTGAATCACAAACAAACTTGTCAAACAAGTCATCAGTTCACTGATACGACAACAACTAGCAGCAAGGCTCTCTTACGGTAGAAGAAGGACTGACCTCGGTCAGTCCTTCTTCTTCCACCTCTCCTTTGCTTGACTGCTGACCTTGAGGCGGCGTCTCGTCCTTGTTCGGTGGTGCGAGCTTTGGCTCGCTATAATTAGGAAAAATTCCTCAAGGCGTCCATGGTGGACTATCGCAGGGCATTAGTCCGGGCAACATCACACGGGCATATCCACCTCTGTCGAGGTGCCTAGGGTGAGGAGCCCCGCGTGGGGTGCCCATGGATCTACAACCGGCGTATCCCGAGGACTAGGTAGCCAATCCCGGGGTATACGCTACCCCCGGGGTACCCCACCCTGTGGGGGGTTCCTCATCGCGGGGTACCCCGGGGTCGGGTGCCCCGTGTGGGGTGCCCCGGGTGGGGTTGCTCGGGTGGGGTGGGGTGCCCCAGGACGCGTGAGGTCGACCTGGAGTGCCCCATGTCCCGCCCACAGATCAACCCCGCCAAAGGAGAGCCAGAGGATGGTGTGGTGCCTCGATATCGGTGTGGTGCTTTAATTGGGAGTGGTGTGGTGCTTCTGGTGTAGGTGTGATCCGATGGTGGGGTGGTGGCTCAGGCCTGAGGTGAGATGGTAATGTATCGGGGGGGGGGGGGGGGGGGGTTGGATGACTGCAATCTATAAATTTGTGCTAAAATAAAATGGAGCAAATTATAAATGCATGCACAGAGGGAAACCTCTGAAATGTTTGTTGATAAACAAATATATCAGCTGATATTTATATTTAGGGTTAATAGTCCCATAGTAAAATAATTTATAATGATAACCCCCAAAAAAATTCTGGAAAGCGTATAATTTTCATGAGTGATAGATATTAATTTCTAAAGCTAAACCTGCTATTTTATACTAAAACCGGTGGAGTGGTTATCGATATATATAGTTGATTTTGTGAACAGTTATATATCATCCGTCATTTGCTTTAATGTAAAGCTGGTAAAGCTAATGTTAACGTCAGTTTCTTCACTCGAAAGCGATGTCAGTGACGGGCGAGCCCAGGATTTTAACCCCGCACATACTGATCCGCTGTCGAGTACCTTACCGACATCGCCACTGGCTCCAGCCAGTATCGATGTCGATTACGCCGACATCGCCGGCTGATTTATACCTATTAAAGATGATATATGTCGATAGTAAAAATAAATGTATAATAACAACCTTAAACATTCTGGGAAGCATATAATTTATACCAGTCATGGATATTATTTTGAGGACATATGTGCTATTTCTTACTAAAATATGTTAAATGGTTTTGAAGACATAATCAATAATATTTTACTAAATGTCATATTAAAACATAGCAATTTGCACAGCACAGCACAGCATAGCATATTACAGTACAGCACAGTTCAGCATAACAAAACACAGCACTGTACAACAGAGCACAGTACGAAATAGAACATCGCAGTATGAAATAGAACAGCACAGTACAACGCAGTGCAGCACAGTACTGCACAGTACAGTACAGCATAGTACAGTACAGTACAGCATAGCACAACATAACATAACTCAACAAAGCATACCATAACATAACTTAACATATACTCTAATATTGAATACTTTCCCTCAGAATGGACACGAAATGATAGGAAAACTTGGTCGCAATTTCGTAGTTTCAATATTGCAGCTGGTCACAATGGTCTCAAATAACATTATATGTGAGATTTTAATTTGACTTTACGAAAGACAATTCTATCATCTCTGCCGTATTTTTTCTTGTTTTACGTACATGTACTTTTAGCTTTGATTAAATAGTTTTGGCCATATATTATGGCTGTTGCATTGCAATATTTACTGTGATATAATTAACTAAAAATTATGTTTTTTTTAATCTTATAATTAGGCTTTGATTCCTTAGTTTGTATTCTAAGCTTTTATGCAGCCTGAATAGTACATGGCTTCAGAAGGTTTACTCTTTCTAGCTTATTGCCTCTTATAATTTATAATAATAGTTAAATTTATCATCACCCCCATCATATTTCCTTGAATCCCAGTTTAACTACAGTTTTCGAGCAGTTTCTGGAGCCTAGGTACTCACCAACTAAATACCTTTCTGATATTGGTTTGGATCTTAGTGCTTTGTCGCCTTTTACGACACATTCAGTCCACGTTTGGTCTATTCTTTAGCAACTAAGGCTCAAGACGAGTAGCAATGTGTATATTTCTGATTGTTATTATTCTACAACGAATAGGATACTTTGTAAACCCATGCTATTATGTTTGTAGAAATGTTAAATCTAATGTTTAAGTGACTGAAAGCATTATTAACGTGAATGCTATAAAGCGAATGAAGTGACAAAACTAGGATGTATTTGGTTGGATTGACTGGAGGCATTGGCTCAGGCAAGAGCACAGTGGCTGCCATGTTGAAAGAACTAAACTGTCCCATTATTGATGCTGATCTTATTGCTAGAGAAGGTAGGAATCAAAATTCTAGAAGTAATAATGGTAATATAATATATATATATATATATATATATATATATATATATATATATATATAATATAGGATCTGTAGTGGATATATGCTATATATATATATATATATATATATATATATATATATATATATATGGATCTGTAGTAATATGTTGTGGGGACGTCCCCACAGCACATATCACAACAGATCCATTCACCCAGATCAATCTGCGAAAGAAATGTGCTGAGGAGAAGTAAATACCATATACATATCCCATAGACCTGCCAGTAGGCAGTGCACTAAAAGAGGCAAAGTGCATTGGATTTATTTTAAATGCTTCTTTTAAACTTTTTAATTAAATGAAGTCTTCTTTATCTTTTTTTAGATCAACCAGGCCCTTTACAGCCAAGGACATTAATGAGATATAGCATTCAAGGATGATGTTTGGGACGTCAGGATGCAGTCTATAGCAAGAAATAAAATGTTACAGATAAAGTAAAGTGAATGGGCAAAATGTATGGTGGAAACAATGTAGATAAACAGAGAGAGAGAAATCAGAGAGAGATCAGAAGGCAGAGAGTTCCAGACAGTAGGAGCTGCAAAAGAAATGAATGCCTACCTAAGGACGTGAGAATATTAGGAATTTTGAGCAGTGTGGCACCGCAAAAAAATGTGAACAATACTTTTTGCTTTCTTTTTGTTTACCGTCTAGGATTTGTCTCAATAGTGATCGATATTGTCATGGACGACAGTAACACTGTAATTGTTGTTAAGTGTATTTGCTTATTTGTAGAACTGGGTGGACCAGCTTGGTTCTTGATCAGACGTATAAAGAGGTTTCCCGGATTTTGGTTTGCATCATTTTTGGACCCCATACCCAGCTCATCGGATCGGATTTGGGACCATAGTGCTCAGTGTTGTCATAGACGACAGTTATTGTTGTTGATACTTCTGTTGTTGCTGCTGTGTAAAGAATGTTTGACGTGGGATGCGGTAATTAAGAAGGACATGAAAAATAGGGGATTGACTGATGATATGGTGTGGGACAGAGAGGACTGGAGAAAGTCCATTCGTATCCCGACCCTGGTTAAACTAGGATTTAAGGAAAGATAATGCTGATGAGGATGATGATGATGATGATAATGATGATGATGATGATGATGTTGTAAAGAATGTTTTGTTTAGTCGTAGAGCCTGGTCGACCGGCATGGAAGGAGATCAGACGAGTGTTTGGTGGTGGGGTGTTTAACGAGGACGGGACGCTGGATAGAGCTCGTCTGGCTGACATCATCTTTAGTGATGCTGACAAGAGACAAGCGCTCAACCACATTACCCATCCGAGGATCTACCGGGTCATGCTGTGGAGGCTGCTTACGTTGTTCCTTAAAGGTCAGTAGTTAACTTTTGTTAAATGTGGATTAAACGTTAAGGTCTGAAACACGAAGGGCTTCTCTTCAAGACGTCAGATGTACCGGTGTACCCTGAAAGGTGAATGACCGAGATTTTAACTCTCTGATCGGCTCAACTGGGAATTGATCCTAGGACCTCTGGAACGGTCATTTGAAACTTCATGCCGTTAGTGACGATGTCGGTAAGATATTCAACCTCTTATCTGTATGTGCGGGGTTCAAATCCTGGGCTCGCCCGTCACTGACATGGCTTTCGGATGATGAAACTGACGTTAACATAGCTTTACCAGCTTTTTAATAATAATACTATTCTTCGATATTATTTACAAGTACCAGTTGATGGCCGAAATGATAGAAATCTAGCCAGGTAACAAAAACGCCAGGAGTTTGAAAATGGTAAGGAAACACTCGTTACCTTTGGCTTTAAAACTTTATCGTTATAATAATGATGATGATGCTAATAATTCTCAGCTCACTTCTTTTGCAGATTGGTCTGAGTGAATTGATCTGTAGTGATCTGTGCTGTGGGGATGTCCCTGACATCATCCTTGGATGAGGAAACGGACGTTAAACCATTATTATTGTTATTATAATATTAATGCGATGTATTATAAATTAGTTTTCTAGCGCCGACTAATTTAATTAGAATTATCGAGGCATCTATGAATATAATTGTTGTGTACAAGTTCTCGTTTTGCTGTTAATCTAGGCCATCAGTTTGCTGTCATAGATGCTCCACTGTTGTATGAGACATCTAAGATGTTACCATACTTGAGATACGTTATCGTCGTATACTGGTAAGATTAGAAATTTCTCTCTTTTTTGTTTAAATGGGTACACGCATAACTCACCGCATTTGTTATAGTGTTTTCATTGCTTAGATTCTCTTTTTGTAGTTTTGTTATTCCCTCTTTAACTCCATGGTCATATTTTGTGTATGATAATTGTTATTTCTTTAAGAAACTATAGTTATTAATAAACTCTATTTAAAAATCTAAACATAAAATATACTAAAAGCCTTAGCAATAACATGTAGGTAGGCACTATGTTACTTTAAAGTTTGTTACAGAAACTTGAGCGTTAAAAAGAAGAATAAACAATAAAAACAAAAACAAAAAACAATTAAAAAAACACTCCCAAAAACATGGTTTTTTCATCACTAGTCGTGTTATTTGCATTTTGTGACTTGATATTAATTTTATTCTGCAGCAAATTGTTTAACAAATTTTGTTTCAATGTCATTCAGTTTATGTGTATAAAATTAGGCACAGACCAAGAACCTATGCTGCAGTTCTTTACTACAACCTATACTATCATTCTCAAAAGTTTCTTTTCCATGATGTGAGAACTTGAATTTAGTATGTATGCCTGCCTACCAAGTAGATACAAGTGTACAACTTGTCATCGTATAACGCTAGAACATCAGTTGTAAGGTATTAAAACGTGTAGTAGTACTTTCTTTATGAGTTTGAATAACAGTTCATTATACATTTTTTACTATTTAGGTTATATTATCATGGCCTTGCTACTTAATTTCTAAAGATAAGTAACGTAATTAAATCTATGTAATTATGTATGTAATTCTATAAGTAATTGTCTTAGAGCTCAATTTAAGCGCAGCCTATTTGCTTTTCTGGTTCTTGTTGCATTATTGTATGTGTAAGATTCATGTATGTATGGGTTATTATGCCTGAAATAAAGCAATAAATAAAATACGTGGTTTTGGTGCCACTTAAATCGAAAAATAAATAAATAAATCGACGTGTGACCTAGCTGTCCAATTTCTAGAGATAACTTAATCGGTGTGACGTTTCTGTCAAATTTTTAAGGATAAATAAATATATCGATGTGTGACTTGGAGAGCCTAATATCTAAAAACCAAATAATCTTATTGAAAATAAATAAATCTTCATGCAGTATACTGAATGTAATTGCAGTAGTCGAGAAAAGCAGATGGAACGGCTGACTGAACTAAGAGGTTACAGCAGGGAAGAGGCCATTCGACGCATAGATGCGCAGATGCCACTGGTGAAGAAGAAGTACAGAGCCAGCCATGTTATAGACAATGAGTCGGGTATTGATGAGCTTCATACTGCTGTGCTGGCCGTACATCAACAGCTAACCTCTTCGAAAGCTCATTGGAAAACACGCGTATTGGTAGCGCTGACAGTAACCGCATTTAGCGTTTCCGCTATCTCACTGTATCGATACGCTCTGTCATTACTGAGATAGAACGGAGTCCACTCAATCTGTTAAAAGTTATTTATTGCCGTGTTCTGGCTGAGTAATTGAAGAATAATATAATAATAATAATAATAAGATAATAATAATATATAATGCTACACTGCATATGGCCTAATAGGCTGTAACAAAGCCAAAACTGAGTCAGTTAAAGAAAAACCCCAACAAAAGCCATATTTTGCTCAAGCTATAGGCTACAGATAAAACATAGCATTTTCTAACTTATTTTGTAAAAGGATCAACTTATTTTTCCAAGGATATAGGCTACATGAAGGAGTGGATAAGGCAAAGCATTTCGTAAAGGGACTAACTTAATTTGTTGACTTAATTAATTAATTAAGACTTAATTAATTAACTCATTTTTCTCACTTATATAGGCTACATTAAGAAGAGTGGATAAGGCGTAGCATTGTTGTAAAGGGATTGAATTACCATAATCAGAGTTACTTTAATTACCAGCTCATAAAGGGCATGATGTGGATGTACTTCTTTTTGTAGCTGTTCAAGCTCTGCTTTGTGTTACTTGGGTGCTTAGTGAACTTGTAACGTTAAGGATAATTAAAAGGCTAAAAAAAGTCTGTTTAACGTCAGTTTCATGACTGTCTGTACCAGACTTGAACTCTGCACCTACTGATTCATGGTTGTAAACCTAACTGGTTATGGCACTTACTCATACAATTCCAGAACTGTTGCAAGCTTCTCCCAGTCTCTGTTTTTAAAAGTCATTCAAGTTTACGCAATTTCGTGCTGGAGAACTTTTCCTATTTAACTTTCTGGCCGACTGGGAAGAAATATTTGGGTCCGCATAGAGACTATGGACCTGCATTGGAGTCTACAGCAGGTCGAAAAATTGTTTTTGTAAATTTATGTTTAATTTTACTTAAATTTTATTTGCCAGATAAGATAAAAACCTTTAATTTCACTTTAATTTGTCTTTAATGCTAATACTGTGTTAAGTTCACTTTTAGACTTGTTGTTAATTATTGATACGTAACTAAGTAAGTTACTTGCCAGTAACTTACTACTACATTAATCTTTGCGACAGTAGCTCGAGTGTGTCGAGTCGTCTTGAAGAGAAGCCTTGTGCTTCTGAAACTTGACGCTAAACACACTACAACCTACCTAACTTTACTTTTAGACTTGTCGTTTACTTTTTAAGTCCAATTCTGAAATTCTTAGCCAGTTAAACGTGGAGATTTTTTCTTAAAACCAACTCACACGCGTGTACATTAATTTTTACCAGTTTAATACAGTACATCACACATACGTGCACAAGCTAATCCCTCTGATATTTCTTAGAAATATTCTTTAAAGACATTTATTCTCCTATATTAGTCAATATATCTTCAAACAATGATGTATCATGCATTTCTAGACAATAGCATACAAGTTAACGATATATATATATATATATATATATATATATATATATATATATATATATATATATATATATATATATATATATACGTATATAGACTATATAGACTATATAGTATGTTCTATATTACATCATCCATTATCTAGAAGACTGCTGATACCATTTGTAGATATTTTTAAACACACAAATAATTAATAATACAGAAAAAAACATTCTAAAATATATATCCACTTTGGCATAATCAGCTTGATTACGTAAAAATTCAAAAAATAATCGAAAAGACGATTTTCACTTTGAAAGTAAACAACTGAATTTAACATAACTTTAGAAAGCATATGGATGAATTAACAAGTTGATCAAACAGTGTCAATTCCGGCATTCCAGGTTTAACTCTCCCTCAATCAATCAGTTAATAAAACTGAAGAACTGACACTGGTCAACCAAACCCTCCGATTAACTTGACGGAAAGATTTCTACACAGAGGGTGAAAACAGTAAATGGCTAAAACCAACGGTTCGCCATATACATTGCACAAGTCTGAGGATCAGTTGCTCTCATCAAGTCTTGATAAACTGCAAAGAACTTACTACCATGTTCTGAGGTCACTCTCTTCAGACAGTAGTCGTCAACAACGATTCAGATTTATCACATTTTTGTTATTTTTACACAATATAAGTTATTCTGTCTTTCGGAAAAGGGCGAGTTTTATGGTGAAGTGATTTGGCTAAATTTGTAAACAAGTAGATTCAATAGGTTTGCCTAGAGTTGTGATTCGTCACATGTAAATGGCTTTATCCACATGTACAGGATGTTTTCTACACGTAAAATAGTTCATCTGTAAGCGGAAGGCTTTCTCACAGTACTTCGTTAAAACTTAGTATCTAAACGTTTGAGCTACAATAAATTACTAGCAAAAAGCTTAAAATGCGCAGAGATAGATCGGGCCGGCAATACATATCGACACATGCATAATACTTACAAGACGCTCAATACACGACACACACGAGGAAATACTTGTTCATACACAATACAATTGAACTCTACTAATATATAGAATATATATATATATATATATATATATATATATATATATATATACATATATATATATATATACATATATATAATATATATATATATATATATATATATATATATATATATATATATATATTATATATACAACCACTATACGCTGCTTTATAAATAGCAGGCATATGTACCGTATTCCAACAGCCTGTAATAACTAAAATATATCAACTCTATCTATAAGAGTCTTCAAATTTTATCACAAAGCAAGTCAAAACTTTCATCTATTTTTTCAGGTTCAACGAAATTGCAAAAAATGCCAAACATCAAACCCTGCACCAGAGTCAGGCAGCTCAAATATAACTCGGGATCAGTTGGGTACTTTTCCAGTAGGTTGTAACTAGATTGAGCCAAAGAGGCAAGGATTAATGCTTAGATGAGGTCTCGATGATGGGTGATTAGAGCTCAGAGAGATCTGGGTATATGGAGCATGTGGGTAATAAACATTCATTAAATGTTCAGAGAGCAACAAAGAATCTAAGATACATTAAAAGAATTTCAGCTATAATTATTTAGACAATTTTACAACGGGTAACAGATACAGGCTAACATCAGGAAAGGCATTCGGTTGGTGAATGCCTAGGCTCCATAAATTGCTAAAAGTTGTTCTAAACGAATGGAAAAGTCTAATTACGGTAAGGGACAGAGGGGAGTGGAGGTCCACTCGACTAGCTACATTGGCATTGAAGGGAAATTGATGATGATGAACAAAGTTTACTCAAAACTTTCTGGTCACAGAGACTTAATTTATGCTGACTCGAGCTAAATTGTAAATATTCACGTATTAACCTAAGGATATGGAGTTGAGGAAGGAATAACTAAATCACAGGACAGGAGTAGAATAAGCGAGTAGAACGTAACTACATTTATTACGTACAATATCACAAAATAAGGGAATAATGTTCATTGTCTTGAAACAGTCTCAGCAATTGTTAACAACCTATTGTTAACAGCCTATGCAATTGTTTAGACAGAAGAGCCAAATGAGGTCTTTATATTTCGGTCTTTATACGCAAGTGATTGATAGTAAGTAGGTTATTTTTACCATACAAAGATATGTTAAATGACCTGTGTAGTAAATGCTCCTAATCATACCTTGCATTTTTTAATTTACTGTCGATCGCTTTTCACTAGACGACGATTGTCGAACGATGCAAAACAATCAATAAAATACAGCAAGATTCCGACGACGACAAGAATATCATCTAATTCAAAGAAACTAAAACAAACTACAACAAAAACACATAAAATAACGTCTACTTGAATCTGATCTCACCAACAGCATCCTTGAAAGAGGAAGCAGACGTTTTACTTTCATTATTATTACACCTATCACTGTCTCTACTCACATATTTGACAGCATCTGACTCTTCACATAAAGAGATTAGCTGAACCAAGAATTATTAGGAAAATCTGTGACTACAGCTGGAGGGGTGGCGTGTCTCTCAAAAGCCTGTATAATCAGTTCTCTCGAGAGAGACGATGAGAGGTTGCGGCACAATGCTCTACTGCAGAAGTAAAACTAAACTAACCATCAACATTGATTCAACTCTCAGTAGTCTAGATCTGAAATGATCTCTAATGTTCTGCACCTGAAAATAATGCATTCGATTATAAACCATGTATGTTAAGTTCATGCAATCCAGACATTTTTAATACAGTATTGTCGTCGTCATCATAATTGTTCATCTTAGGTAATTTACACACCAAGAAACCAAAATGAACCTAAAAATAGTTAAATTTTCCTTTGCGCATTAATTCTTTCTTGCTATCTTTCTTTTTACATTCCAATATTAGCCCTACGGTGACGCGCTAATTATGTAACTAATACAGGTTGCAGCTATTCCAGATAACAGCTGTTTTACAACATATAACTTAAAAACAATGGCAGATATGGTATATAGACAGCATGCAGATAGCAACAATTTCACTCTGTAAACTGAAATGCACTGAATAAATCCATTAATAATATGGTAACACAATACAGTGGAGACTTTCAAGTCAACCTAAGCAAACATGACGTCAGAGACATCTTGACCGAGAGTTAACATGACAGAAGCTATTTTACAGCGCACAAATAATACGTTTCACGTAATAAATATATTCAGCAATGAACTTAATTTCGGCATCAGAAAATCGGACAGAGCATTCAAGCAGCTACACTAACCACTTCAAATGTAAACGATGTGAAATCATGCTAATATATGCAGAGTGATATAGACTAAGATAATTCAAATACTACTACAGGGCATTATTAAAATAGTGACAGTAGAATTGTCCTTCATTTAATAATGAATTCCTGTGACAATTACACTTAATCACTTGATAAACAAAGTGGTCAACAAGAGTCGACCACTTTGCTAAGGTAAACGATTTTTAGTAGAAGGTTCAATAACTAAATTAACAAAAGCCTTTCATACAATATTTTTAGCCAAAATACAGTGCCTAACATTGGATACAATGTACTTCAAAGGCAAAAGCCAAGTTTAGTTTCCAACTCGGTAGCACATCAGTGACAGAGATAGCACTAGATTTGAACCCTGCATCTACGGATTGGCAGTCTAACAACTTACCGACATGCCACTGGCTCAGGCCATCTGATGACAATCGACCAAATTCAAGTAAATTTTAGGCCATGGAGCAGTTTTAACTCTAAAATATTATGAAATGCAGCAGAGAACACGAGATAATATACTACAGTTCTATAATGTTAGATATCTATTAAATTTGATATATTTGGATTACGGATAGAAGAATTAAGGTTTAATTAAGCAGAGCTGCTGCTGGCTTGCTAATATACTCACAATTGGTGAGTAATGGGTTAGTATGCTATATATAATTAACCAATTGAATTAAGCATTAGCAGAATATTATATATACATATATATATATATATATATATATATGATATTATATATACATATATATATATATATATATAATATATATTATATATATATATATATATAGATATTATATATATATATATATATATATATCTGCTTGGTGAGGGAATCGACAAAGTTACAATTCTGACGCTTGATTTATGTTGAGTGTTTTATCAGTAGAATGAAGAAAATACTACAGTGTATCACACAGATATGAATCATACAATAATTTAAGATTCGATCTATAGAACTAAACAACAACATTGACATCTCGCATTCTAGCAGTTTCAACTAGATCACAATATGGCCACACCCACTTCAAATCTCAAGCTTGACTAGCCAACGTTGAGGCAATCAGTCGAGTATATCTTACATTCTGATCAACCCTTTAATGCTTTCAAAGATACTCCTAGATAAATTTTCAAACGCCACTCCATTTTATTTTCTGTAGCAAGCATATTCAGACAACTGATTTGTTGTTTTGATTAATTTAGTCACACGGTTCACTAACTCAAATAAATAAATCTGTGTTAAATGCTAGACCATCATCATAACATTCCCTCTTATTTCTTCTCATCGCGTACATTCTCTTTAACCTAAACTCTCTTTATTCTAAAATCTGTTTCCTTTCAAAGTTATTCAATTACACGCTCACTCCCTCTCTCTCGCTCACACACAAAATATCACACGCGCTGACGCAGAGCGACTAGAAGAACGAGTAGTCCTCATCAGCCATGTCGATAGCCCACGCAAACTTCTCTCTCTGAGTCTTGTTGTAGACTTTCTCCAGCGGAACTCCCCACTTCTTACACCTGAATATTCAGTACAACAATAATTTGTCATTATAACAACAATATTTATATTAATAATCATAACAACAATAATTTTGAAATAATGATATTTGTAAAATAATATTGTTAGTTATTATCAATAATAACTAACTACAATAATAAGTGGAAATACTATTAATACCAAAAATAAAGTCCAACAATCAATTATATAAATACTAGCATAATAACCTTTAATGTTAATATTTATGCCGACATTGGAGAGGACATGTTAAAAGGGGGGATGGTTTGCCAAAGGATGTAATAAAAGGAAGAATGCAATGGAAAAGAGTTAGAAGAAGACCGAGACATGGGATGCTGGATGATCTGATAACAAATTCATATTTAGAGATGAAAAGGAAGACTGAGGATAGAACTAACTGGTTTGAAGAGTTCTATGCCAAGTTAGCCAGTGAACTAGAAGAAGAAATAATAGCATTAAATAATAAGAAAGAGTGTAGCAAGTTAAATTAGAACTGTCTTACATTTGCTTTTGTACTGGCAAAGTTGTAAAAAGTATACAACTAATTAGGTAACTTAGCAGCCATTAACTTACTGCTTTAATTCTTTCAGTAAAAGTAACAACTATAGTGTACAAATATATAACACACACAATATACCTATGCTATATAAAGTAAAGTGCAACAGTAATCTACAATGGCTAACAAAACATTAAATAAACAAATATTCATTGGTTAATTCAGCTAATATAGACTTATAATCATCATCTTCTCGCGAATCCAAGTTTAACTAGGATCAGAATTCGACAATTTTGAGGTAATTTCTGGAGTATAGGCTCTCACCAGCCATATGCCCTTTCTGACATAGGTTTGAATCTTAGTGCTTTGTCGTCTTTTACGACACTTGCAGTCTACAATTGGCCTATTCTTCAACACTCCAGACACAACTCGTTAGTACAACAGCAGTTCTGAAGTACAATAGACTTGCTCACTTCACCTATTAACTCGGTGAAACATCTTTATAGTTGCTCTGAACTCAGTTTTACAAATCTTTACAAAATATTTCTTTTAAGTCAGTTTTAAACATTTTTATAGACACATTTATTTCATAAGAGTCGGCAGACTACTGACCAAGCAATAGAAATCCTAGGATCCAAATAGTTCAGCTTAGAAGTTGACAAAGCGATCTCTTTGTTCTCATCCTAAAATCAAGAAATTATTTACAATTGAAAGTTCCATCATCCATTTGCAAAAGAATAATACCTACTATACGACATTACACATTAAGAATTCAAAGAAATTAATACTGTAATTGAATTAATAGCTGATATTCAGTAAATATAATTAATTAATAAATTTAAATATTTTCAAAACAACCGGAATAACATCATATATCATATAGTCACAGTTGTGTAAGTTTAAAATACTAACAAGTGAAGTGTCTGCTATATTCTTGTGCAAATTGTTTGCTTTCAAAGCCACATTTATGAAAGATCTCACATCAAATTGTCAATAAATTGTATAGATATATTAACAAAGCCAATAGCATTCGCAATAGTGCGTATTAAAAGTAATCCCGTAGTATATCGACAAATGCACTCCTGTAAGTTAACACGCATTATAGTGAATTGATCGACTATGTTGATATCTATCACTTTTTAACACCACATGTTTAATCCATTAGGCAAATTAGTCCATTTTCCGTGTAATCAGTCCAGTGAATGTCCGAGTGAATGTACTAACGTATATGTGAACAGACGATATATTTAATTATGCAAATTTTACATTTTATGAATGCTAGAATCTGAATTTTGAAAGAGTGAATTTTAGGAAAGGTTTATATTACAATGTTACAAAATTTAATAGAATTTTACTTAATAAAATAAATTGCACACCTTATCAGTCGCCTGAACCTCCAGTTTGGCCAGTTGCTCCTTCAGACGCTCTAGTGCTTTCTCCTTCTTATCTACGGCACTGAAAAACAGTCACAAATACAGGCATGTGATGAAAGAGATAAGGTAGTATATCTTTAGTTAAACTTAACCCAATGTAGAATAACCTGTACATTTTTTTTTTTTTTTAAAGCCATAAATTAGGATGAATTTAAAAAGTCTGTCAGCTAAACAAACATAATCGTTAATTGTTTATGAACAAGATATACAACTATAGAGGGTGAATTTTAGAAGCACGTCAAACTAGAAATAACAGAATTAATGTTCCAATTAAACTAAATTCTATGTCCAATATAAAATCCTTCAGTGTCATAGTCTAATGATTTTCTATGCCCGTTTTTTGCGTGCAGTTGACGAGTACTTGAAGGCTGACCTACAGATAATTATATTACAAACTCCTCATACTATGAAATTTTGACCTATATTTGCATAAATTTGTGTTCTTCAAAAATTGCGCCGGCTGCAACTGATACGCCATCAAAAGGCAATGATTATATACTAATAACCATGGAGAGGAAGGAGAAAATGAGCCTAAACAAGCACCTGTGCTTCCTGAACCAGTGTTCCATTAATGTTACGTTATATTTATACTTTAATCTACTCGTTTAAATACAACTATATTCTATAATGAGTTGATATTATCATCTGTTGTAAAAAAAATAGGCCAGGCATTTGCTATTCCAGGTAGCTTTATCCTCAGGAGCAAGTGGCAAACTATCCCAGATGGTTTCTAGCGCTATCTTCAGGCCAGCCTTCGTCATTTGGTTTAACGTGAGCTTCTGTTTTTAGCCATTACCCCGTAGAAACATCTGTTAGAATTTTTCTCTACAATATATCATACCAATAGCATGAAATATTTGCAAATAAAGTTTAACTACATTATAACTTACGTTTTGGCAGACACGGATTTGGTAGCCTTGTAGTCTGACTTAGCATCCTTCAGTTCCTTGGCGGCAAGCTTTATAGCATCCTTCTTGGCATCAATCTGTAAGTATTCAATTGGCAATACGATGTATCAAAGTACTCAAATTTCTGTGCATTTTATTCATATTACAAGATATAAAATATTTTAAAAACATTCAAATATTTTAACACTTAAAGTCATGTATCTTGTAAAGTGTAGAGATTTTGACACATTAAGGCTACAAGCAGACAAAGTATACACATCATGGTATGTTTACTAGCAAGATATAAATCGCGCTTTAGTATAGATGTTATGTGAATGTTATGTTCAACGAACAGTCAGGAACAGATTGAAGAACCCGCAAAATGAATCAATATGCCAATCAATCTATGTCAAACAATAAGTTTATTTACAAAGTGCTGCTCTAAGCAAAATGCTAAGTAACGTTAAATGGACATAATTATATAGAATCATGTAGCCTAGCGAGAAAAGACCACAACCCAATCATAATCAGTCGTTAAGTTGAACCGGACCTATTGACAACGTACCTTTGACTGCATGTTCTCCATCTGCTTCTCAAAGTTCTTGGGTGCAGCGCGCTGATGGTTGCACAGAATGGCAACAGCGCGATTAGCTCGATTGTACGACAACAGCTTTGCAGCAACAGAGTCATCAGCTGCAATATAACAACAAGTTATACGGTTGGGCAGTGTACCAGACAGCTCAGCATTATTTATTATGTTATTATTTATTATGTTATGTTATTTTTTTATGCAGAGCATTATGATTAGGTTGTGATCTTTTCTCGCCAGGCAATTCAAACCTGAAGGTATTCATATTAAGCCTAAAAGCTGCATAATCAAGGCAACAGGGTGTGAAACTCAGATCAGCAAAATTCATCGGAACTGTACTGTAACAAATTTGCACGGTCTATCAAGTTATCAAAGTTTTGCTATATCTGTTGCAGTATTTGATTAGCTATGTTACTAGTGGAACATTTCTCAGAGAAAAACATTTATTTTGAAGCCGTTTGCATCCTAGCTCAGAACTGAACGTCTAGAAGCGGTACAACAGAGACACTAGTCTGCCTCACTGACTCTTTCAGCCTCCTAACACAGCAGCTTAAATTAGACTTCGTACAAGTAGCAGAAAAGAAGCCAATATTAACATCAGTTTCATCTCTCGAAAGCAACATCAGTGACAGGCGAGCCCAGGATTTAAGTAGCAGTATTTGATATGACAGGCTACAAATTTTGCTTTACTGTGTCGTTTCATAATATAAAAGAAGTGAAAAATGTGTAGTATAAGAATCACATCGAAGAATGTATATAATCTACCTTCAGCGTCTATTCTATGTATGTTTGCAGAGACGTTCATACACAAAAGTAATCGAAATATCTGTGAATATATCATAGCAATACAGATCAAATAAAAGCTTCATATAATATTACAAATAACGTATTATTACATATAACTTCAAGTATTATTACATATTACTTCATATAAAGTATTATTTGGGACTTCACAACCTTCATGATAAATTACAACATTTTACTGACACCAAAGAGCATTAACAAGCCGAACAGATATTCAGCTTCAAATCAAGATTCAATGAATTATCAGCGACTGTCACTTTAGTTGCTGACAAGGCATTAAGCAGTGCTCAAACTAGCCGAACCATTTTCATAAACGCCGCTGAGAGAATCGTTATCAAATACATACGGTTAGTGAGCAGCTCCAGCTGCTCCTGGAGTGTCCTCGATGCGTTGTATGTACGGAACACTTTAGCCGACAGTCCGTCCATCAGTCCCTGCAAATGCTTGTTCAGTATTCCAGTCTGTTCATACAGAACAACACATTTGTAGCACTTAGTAAAGGTTACTCTTTTCTGTACGTTATTATCACTAATATTCATCATCATTATCGTCTTCCCTTAAATCCCAGTTGAACTAGGGTCGGGATAAGAATAGACCTTCTTTGAAGTTTTTCCATTCGTTTAGATTTTAAATTTAAACAAATATATATTTATTCATTTTAAGTTTCAATATTTCTATTATCATTATTATTAACACTAAATATATATTATTGTATTTCATTCTGTTAATAACACATTAGAATAGCCCGCTAGTACTACTTAGTAAAGGTTTAACACACTTTTCTTCGTCCGAAAATAACATTGTGAACGTTAAAAATGGCGATATTAAACTGCAATAAATAATAATGGCTACTCACGTTGAGCCTATCGAACAGATCATCCCCGTCGCTCTTGTCCTTGAGGAACTGCTTGACGCTCTTGTACACTTGCTTATCCACCGGCACCGCATTGTAGTAGCGGATAGAATCCTTACCGGGGAAGTCAAACACGATGACATAGGGCTTGCCATCAAGCTCCTCGTGCACACTGATGTGCTCCACGCGAAGAGAACAGCAGCCCACAGTGTCTGCCGTGTCCTCATCCTTCTCGTTACCTGCTCTCAGAGCCAACTGTTAATCAATCAATCAATCAATCATGGTGAGCACAAGCACCGCAGAGTCTCTATTAATCTTACGATTGTTCTGAGAGATCATGCATACATGGATCATAAAATTTGTCGTAAAAATAATAGTAATACAATTAATTGTACACTAATTTATCAGTCAAACCGAGTCACGTGATCGTACATAGCGTAAAACAACGAACGAGCCATGTCAAGTAAGTTGAAATACTTTGTACCTACTTAAGAAGGGTTTATGCTTTGACTTAACTCTAAGTGCAAATAAGAAGGGCTTATGCTTCGACGTAAATTTAAGTGCATATAAGAAGGGCTTATGCTTCGACTTAACTTTAAGTGCATATAAGAAGGGCTTATGCTTTGACTTAACTTTAAGTGCATATATGAAGGGTTTATGCTTCAACTTAATTTTAAGTGCACATAAGAAGGGTTTATGCTTCGACTTAACTGTAAGTGCATATAAGAAGGGTTTATGCTTCGACTTAACTTTAAGTGCGTATAAGAAAGGCTTATGCTTCGACTTAGTTTTAGGTGCATATAAGAGTCTGAAATAAAAAACACGCCAATATGACAGCAACCTTATCAATGAAGTACATGGCCACGGCTCTCTGTCTGATAGCCATCTCCTTGGAGTGCAGGTCCTCCGTGTAGTTCTTCCTGATCTTGTTGATGTGGCGGTGAAGCTTGCGAGCGGTCTCATACTTCATCCAGTCCTTCTCTCCCTTCAGCTTAGACGCAGCATTCAGCATCACATACTTTGTCGAGTTCTGAATGTTCTCGTTCCACGAGGCAAGCCAAGTCACCTGCCAAACAATTCCATCAATCTCAATCAAATTAAAGCACCCGACAAGAATTACAGTCATAAATCGATAGAAAAATCATGTCACCTACTGCAAATATAGTAAATACCTATCTTTAAAAAATGAATCATACAATCAATTGGTGCATCAGTAAATAGTGCAAATCAGTATGTGCGGGGTTCAAATCCTGGGCTCGCCCGTCACAGACATCACTTTCGAGTGAGGAAACGGATGTTAACATAAGCTTTACCGACTTTTATCGGTTAAGTGAAATTCTATCACGTTATTCCATTTAACAGCAAATTTTAATAATAATAATAACACACATTATAGTGAAATGATCAACTAAGTTGATATCTATCACTTTTAATACCACATATATCCGTTAGGCAATTTAGTCAATTTTCCGTGTAACCAGTCCAGTTAATGTCTGAGACTTTACTCTCTGATCAGCGCGGCTGGGATTCAAACCCACGAGAGTTCGATTCACCTCAGGATCTGTCATTTAAAATTTCATGACGTTATCTACACCCTTAACCATTGCGCTATTGAGACATTCAATTTTATTAGCAATCTCATACAATTCAGGCAAATTACAACAAATGAGTTCAACATCAGTCACCAATGCACAATACACAACTACCATATAGTTAAAAGCAGGAGAGCATTAGTCCAAAAAGATCCACTCTACTTTTAAATTGATATTTCAAGATATTGTTTAAAATATTGCAGGCCGAGACATCAGCATCCATATGAAGTATTCTGTGAAAGATCATACAACAATATTCCTACTTCAGTGTACAATTGTTTAGAATGTTGCCATACGGATAATCAAGTAACTAAATCAATTACTCGAGCTTAGTTCTGAAAGTGACATAATGACCTCCAACCTGAATCTATCTCTAAACCTTATGAAAGATGGTCTGGAGGTAATATTTGTATGCATGTAGAGTAATAAACTAACGAGAACTCCATTAATAAATTTAAGGAAACAAGCTCTGGTAAGTTTCCAGAAATAATATACAAATATTAACTTGACAAGCATACCCATGTACCATATAAATAAATAGTATTGGAATGTCTTAATAGCGTAGGGCTAACGTCATGAAGTTTTAAATGACACCCTCGTGGGTTCGATTACCGGCCGCGCTGATCTGAGACTAAAATCTCTAACATTCACAGGACTGGTTAGACGGAAAACGGAATAAATTGCCTAATGGTTTAAACATGTGGTATTAAAAGTGGTAGATATCAACGTATTTGATCATTTCACTATAATGTGTTTTTTATGTATAAAACAGTACTACTGTCAATTAACAGATACATACAGTGTTGTCATGACGCACTTCCTTCCACTTAGTGCCAGGAGGTGGATCAGGAATCTTAGATCCTCTAAAATCAATCAATAAAACAAATATTCACATTGAAATTCAATAGTAAATTTTATCAAATTAATTAGTCAGTTCCGAAGAAAATAGTGTATTAGTGGAGCAAAGATAATTAATACATTCTAAAGACAAAAGGATATATATAGTCAAAAACACGATTTAAATCATAAAAACAGTAGTACAGCCAAAACTCCTGAAAACACCAATTTTATTATCAGTTTTATGCTAGAACGTGTGCTCCTTCAATAAAATTGTTAGTACAGTGATTAAAATACATCGCTTCATAAATAAATTTACTATATTTTCTTCACCTACCCTAAGGCTCTGCCACAACGAAATTCCTAGACACAACATTAACATAACTGTAATATGAAAACTTTCAATCAACATATTGCCTTGTCACTTAACAAATGTATTATCAAGAAATAGGATCATATTAGTTATCAGATTATCATATAATGATAATCGCAAGTGAACTCGACTCATACGATCGTCTTCATCAACATCAGGTTTAATCAGATTTTTCAAATTATAAAACACACTAGTAAAATAATATAATTAGTTAGACTTCACATTCACTCAACACACTAAACTATTTCTTTCCATAAATAAAAAGTGTGACAAGTTTAGCAACGCTTCATGTGTTCTGTGTTTAGTGATGTGCGTTTGGTTAGGCAGATCTGGTATTAAACGGAAAAATTAATAGTTATTCTCGTAAAAGCAGAATATTACAAGCAAATATTAAGATCAAAAGTAAGAACAAATCCAGCGGAGACTCACTTGCTGCAGTTGATGATGACGTCGCTGGGTAGAGTCCTCTTCTTCAGCATGCCTTGCTTCGGATGCTCGCCACGGCCACGAAACAAGCCGGGCGGCTCAATACGAAAGTTTCCTATTTTCTGCTTGTGGCCGTCGATGATGCAGAATCCATACTGCTTGACGTACTGCTCGTTTTGCTTCTTTATCTCCTGCTTCTCCTCCTTAGACATGTTCTTACGTTCCTCAGACTTGGCCTTGAAGTACTCAAACATTTCCTTAAAGTTACATTTCTTCAGGTCCACAATTAGTTCCTTCTCCTCTTTTGTCATGACCTGAAAACAACAGTCGTTAGATTAGTAATAGTAGTCATACTCTATTACGACTATAAGGATTTAGATTTACAAACTATCATGATATAAATGATATAAAAAAAATGATATCATGATATAAAAAATTTGACAATTATGCAAAATGAACAAGAGTCAAGTTGCCTAGTAGTTGAAGGCCACGACCAGTGTTGACATGACTATTATGAAAAACATAATTCTAATTCAGCGTAGCAACCTGCCAACTTTGCGCTTGGGGTTGATTAGGCAGTACTCCAGATAATATCAACACATTGCTCACAATTCCACAACTACGAAGTATCCAATGTGAACTTATTTTCTCTTAAACATATAACTATTATATTATTACTACTATTTTTGTATTACCAGCATGCCACGTAACGGATAATAAACTAATAATAAGCGGTATTAAAATCTAAACAAAACTATCATTTACAGACATTTACAGACTACAGCTTAAATACCACATTCATACAGCCAGTCTTCGCACCTTACGCCAGTCCTTGAAGAAGTTCTTGTTGAAGATCTCTCTCGTAGTATAGTCGTGCTCCAGCATCTTGGCATAGAACCCGGCCACCTCCTCCGCCTCCATGCTCAGCCTGACTCTCTTGCCGTCGTAGTAGAACTTGACGTCGCTCGGCAACGGCTCATAGGGCGGAGCAAACATTGGCCCGTTGTGCTCCAGCGTCTTCCATTTCACGCCCTCATCCTTCTTATCCTCCTCCCACCTAGTCATTCAGTCAATAGAGTTTTGTTAAATATGATGCTATCAGTTTTTTTATTCAACTTTGCATAGCATTTTCATATCACAGCTTTATAGAAGTAAAGCATCGGTAATTAAATCAAACATTATTAATTAAATACATCAGTACAAATTTTAAACGAAAGAAAAAGTCTCAAGTTGGGGATTGACTGAGGGATGATATGATGTAGGACAGAGATGATTTGAGACAGTCCATTCGTATCCTGACCCTGGGAATCCTGAACCTTGAATCCCAGTTAAACTGGGATTCAAGGGAAGATGATGATGATGACGATGATGATCAGTACAAATTTTGATTAATATTCAAGTATACCTATTAAAAAATAGAATCAATTCATCTTTCCAGTTAAAAGCCGAAATCAATTTAGTTTTTCGATTAACAAGCTGGAAATCCTAATAGTAATTAAAATAGCTGAATTAGTGAAGAGTACACAATTAGTGAAAAAGTAGACTAAAATTAGACTATTTTATATTATATCAATAAAATATTATCACACCATTTCCACTTCGTTTCTTCTTCTTCGTTCTCTTTCTTCTTCTTACCCTTCACCGGACTCTCAGTTACTTTCGACGCAGATTTTGACGTCTTCATTTTCTACAAAAGCATTACGAATACTAGTGAAAATATGTAACACATTTGCAGCAGTCAAGTCACTTAGCTTAATCACCGGGATCCTCATTACAGGAAATTTTGAAAAACTCGTCAGACCTTTAGCCCTTCTGAAATCTAGTAAATGATACACATAGATGAATATGAAAATTGATCAGAAAACTTACGACACTTCTTAACATTTTAGCATAGCGATATCATCACTTCAGTGATAGCGCCGCTATATTCTACTACATGCCGTCTCCCAGCGAACTCTGGACTCAGCAAGCACAATATGACACGCTATCTGAAGTGCTACAATTTAATGGTTCATTATATAATTAATAATAATAAATGCCCGAAGAGAGCTGTTTAGATAGCTATCTTTAGGGATCTCTCTTCAGTGCACTGCCATGTGACAGGTTCAGGGTACATATTCCTACTCAAAGTCTGCTTTCTTGCTCCATAAGAGCACTCCTTTGATCAACAAGTTAATCCCTTCACAAAGTCTATGCCTTATCCATACCTTATGTAGCCTATAGCTTGAGAAAAATATGGCTTCTGAGGTGGTTTCCCGTTGCCTTCCTCAGTTAGGTGGATTAATTACCATTTAATCCTGGGGGAAAAAATTCCATGGTGAGGTGGGTCCCCTCTTGCCATCCTCAGCTCCTACCTTTAGTCGCCTCTTACGTACACGCGGCAGATTGTTTACGGTTGCCCTATTCTTCAGTGGTCCAACCACACCCGAGCATAGCACGGGGTGCTTTAGGGATATATTTAATTAATTATCTAATTATCCATTAATTATCTTTAATATATGATAGCGTAATATATCATATGTAAAAAAGCATAGTATTTATTGTATGCCGACGTAGCACGGGTCGACAGCGGATTACATTTGTTAGGAGTCTAAGCAAGTGGATACAGATAACAAGAACAGAAATGATCAGAGCAACAATGGATGGACACTTATGGAGGAATATGACCATGATCGCCCAGACTTGGAACAAGTACAGTACTTGTAGAAGAAGATATGAAAGGAAGTCTGCTACCATTAGAACAATCAAGAGCAGCTTACCTTTGAGGAGAAATCATCATCGTCATCATCACGTTTACGCTTCTTAACTGCTCCGGTCGAGTGTCTGCGAGCTTCTTCACTTGAGCTCTTCTTAGTCTTGTTAGCCCTACACACGAATGTACACAGCATGCCGTACATTCACGTACACACACACGTACATAACGTGCAATACACTTGCGCGCAGACAGTTGTGTACAAACATAACTAGTACATATATACAGACCTTCATAAGCTGCTAACAGCAAAATGATTGTTACATTTCAATTAATTATTCAACATTATTGACATTATATAACAACTAATTGATAACTTTTTAACAAAAAA
This sequence comes from Enchytraeus crypticus, assembly GCA_905160935.1. NCBI lineage: Eukaryota > Metazoa > Annelida > Clitellata > Enchytraeida > Enchytraeidae > Enchytraeus > Enchytraeus crypticus. Next base: position 345,875 of record CAJHZI010000182.1, read on the forward strand.
GACAATTGTCCTAAATTTTTCAGATTTGGATCTCAAAACATCAGAACAGAAAAGCTGCAAATATTCAAAATCCAGAACAACAGTGGACATAAATCTTCAAAATTTTTAATTTCAAACAACCGACAAACATACAAATGTACTTATAACATGAAAAACTTTGAGGCATATCAGGCTGCAGTGATATAAAATTGGGCCTCAATCAATCATGTATTCACTTACGAGAGAACTAGTGTATGCGAATAAATTTAACAACCTGACGGCTAATGGCACGTCGCTGTCATCTCCAGAATCCTCCGTGTACTTCCGCTTGACCTTGACACGACTCTCAGACTGGGACTGTGACTTCATCTGCTGGGCTCTCGAAAACTGTCAAAAAAAAGAACAACGGAACATTATACTGTATTGTTAATATAGCTCTAACGGGGAAGCTACATTGTTAATACAGCTCCCCCGTGTTGTGCTTTGGTGTAGTTGGACCACTGAAGAACCTGCAACTTGGCAGTACACTAAGAGAGAGAATATAGCTTTACACATAATATGGTATGGTATTTCCAATATTATCATATTACTAGTGTTGCATTGCAATTTGCAACCTATCACTGCTCACAAATGATAGTTTAAATAATTTTATTATTTTTATATTTATTTGGTCCATTTGGTGTAGAATTAATGCTGAAATAAACATATCTCTCTTTCTCTCATTGTAACCTATTGCAAAGCAATCTATCATTGTATTGTAACTAATCAATCGCTAGGTTTGTAACTTTTCACAGTATGGTAAGCAACATATTCTGAAAATAGTATCCTAAAGAATTATATCCAAGACATCAGGTTAGATACTAAGATACTATTATATTCTAACATAAAATTTATTCACAAATTTCAATTCCAATAGATTTTTATCAACAGCTTCCTACCAATGGCGTATCATCGTCATCATCAGAATCCATTTTCTTTGACACAGGCGTTTTCTTGTCTGCATCCATACGATTAAACTACACACAAAAATACACTCAAATGCATTACACATGAAAATACATTCACATTTTTAGTATGAACTAAAATATAGAAAAGCTGATAGTAGGTACTAATTAGAGCCGATAGGATGGTAGCCAGATATACGCAGGTTACAAGTTTGAACTTCAGTCCGAAAGTTTCTGAAAAATAAGCTGCATTTCTCCCGAGAGAAACACTTATTGCACGCATGGAAATATTAGTAATAATAATAAAGGTTTAAAGTCCGTTTCCTCATCCAAGGATGATGTTAAGGAATAGCTTATGAAAACTTATTTTGAAAATTTCATAGCAGTATAAAATACACTTGACTGTATTTGTTCAAAAGGTGGTCACTAAAGATTTAAAAGGAACAGGATAAATCTCACCAGAAAAGGAACAAATTTGACCCCCGTCATAGTGTAATTGGCTGGAGCCAGTGGCGATATCGGTAAGATAATCGACCGCTGATCAGTATGTGTGGGGTTCAAATCCTGGGCTCGTCCGTCACTGGTATCGCTTTCGAGTGAGGAAATTGACGTTAACCTTAGCTTTAGCTTTGCTTTTTAATACTCTCTAAATCTACACATTCATTACACCAACCAATGGAATGTCATCTTCGTCATCAGATATCACAGGCTGCTTTGATTTAACCGGAGTGGTTACTTCCTTCTTCACTGTAACCGACCCTCCCTCCGACTTCACCTTGTTCCCATCTTCACTGCTACTGCTCGTCTTGGTCGATGCGATGCCATCTTCTTTCTTGATCTCGCTCTTGACGTCTGCCGAGCTGTTCGACTGTTTCGGACGATCCACCCGCTGAGCACTCTGAGCCAAAGTGTCGACAAACAGAGAGCTCTCCTGAATCTTGGGTGGCCTTGATGCGCTCGAACTAGATGATGATGATGATTTGGACGAGCTTTCCTTAGACCTTTCCTTGTCCTTGGAGTCTCCATGAGGCTTTGACGATGATGTCGAGCCCTCGCGATTTGATGAGCTTGAAGATGAAGTGCCGTTCTTTGACTCTGCGTTTCAAAATTTACCAAACATTTTTCAAATCAATTATAGTATATCTTATAATGTTAGAATCTTCACTTGAATTTCATTTTAAATATGGGAGGAATTAGAAAATTTTTATGCAATTTCTGGAGTCTAGCCAATCACCAACCAATTGCCCTTTCTGACGTTGGTTAGGAGTGTCAGTTCTATGGCGCCTTTTACGACAGGTGCAGTCCATGGTTGATCTATTCTTAATCAACCTTGAGACCAAATAAGTATTGAAAATTACTCTATCAATACAGTAAATTTCGAGTTTACATCAAGTCTGATGGTCCAATCATGTGATATATATTTCTAAAACTAGGGAAACATTTTATATGAAAAAATAACGGATGTATAATAATTTACAACTTCAACAGTGCAACTATTTGGATCAAAGGGACAAGAAGTGAAATCAAATGATTCCAATTAAGGCAATAAGAAGCATAATTCCTATCACATTGATCGTATCAGGTCAAATCCAAAGTTTAATATCAGCAGAATTTAACTCAACTCCTTCCAATTCATAATCAACAACCTAACTGCCACAGCCAGTCATTCATGAAGCGATCAACAGATTAAATATGTCACCACCTACCTTCTCTATGCTTAGAACTAGAAGACGATGATGACGACGGTTTAGAGCTTGAAGAGCTCGAGCCCTCACGATGCTTGGAGCTGCTGCTAGAGCTTTCACTCTTCACTCCTGAGCTACTGCTACTGTGGCTCTTAGACGATGAAGATCCATGCGAGGAACTCGAGTGGCTCTTAGACGAAGAACTCTCCCTAGGCTTGTCGGACGACGAACTCTTATGATCCGATGATGATTTGTGAGACGATGACGAGGAACTGTGTTTATCTCGATCCTTTGACGATGACGAAGACGAATGAGACTTGCTACTAGATGATGACGATGACGAACGCTCAGAATCTTTAGGCTTGCTGGATCCATTAACAGAGGTGGAACTACTGGAGTGAGAGGCTCCATCAGGCTTCTTGAATGAATGCTCAGCTGAGCTTCTCTCTCCATTACCATTGAGTACGGCTGAGACAAAAATTATAATATTATTAAAGTTATTTCAATAAATTCCAAAACTAAAATTTTGAAACATTACTCGAATACTACTACACTTTTATTCGGAAAAATTGGTAAGTCATAACATTAGAAAATAAAATTGGCTGCTCATTATTAGCACAGATTCAGCCAAATGGTTTCTGAAAGAATTCATGTGTTAAGCGAAGAGCTAAGACAAAAAAAGCAAAATGCACACCGCTTAATGAAATATGCAAGTACAGTTAACACTGCGTAACAATCTATCTAATTTTCCCTCTCTCTATAGTATTCTGTCATGTCCAAGGTATAAATTCACTCAGGAGTCTGTCACGCTCCATAAAGAGTGCCATAGATCAACAAGTTAGTCCCTTCACAAAGGCTAGGCTTTATCCGTACTTAATAAAGCCTATAGCTTGACAAAACTACGGTTCAGGTGGTTCTTATTGCCTTCGTCAGTTTTTTTCATCAGCACATCTTTTGAGTTTTCAGTTAACAGTAGATCTATTCTTTACTGGCCTGAACAAAATATGAGAATCTAATTATATCCTAATAATTTTCAAACAATACTTAGATTACATTTTGTCATACTCATTGGACAGATACAATGCTTCAACAACTCTTCAGCTCTGGGCCTTTTGATCACATTCTTAAGAGACTTCAATTAGTTGAACTTCACTTTTGTAACCATTGGTAACAGGAAAGTAACCATTTCTTTTTAGATAACAAATTTTAACACCTTCACAAGACAAAACTAACAATTAGTAGCAGGAAAGCTACTTTTAAAAGATAACATATTCATACCTTCTCCAGACGACTTGTTGATGGTCATCTTCATTGACTAAAAACACAATCCATAAATTGCAATAAACAATAGCAAATATTCACACGTATTTTTGCAATAATTCAAATGAAGCATCTAAGGCTTTTAGTATAATAATTAATAATAATAATTAATAATAATAATAATAATAAAGGTTTAACGTCCGTTTCCTCATACAAGGATGATGTCAGGGACGTCCCCCCATCACATGTCACTACAAATCGATTCACCCCAAACGATCTGAAAAAACACGTGCTGAAGAGAAGTAAAAGATCCTACACAGTGCCGGTCCGGTGATAAAAAAAAAACAGTCAGGCAAGATGAAATAAAATCTAAGGTGGGAAGAGATGTGTTTTCAAATTAAAACGGAAAGTGGAAGTAGTAGAACATGAGCGAAGATCAGGAGGAAGAGAGTTCCAAACAGTAGGAGCAGAGAAAGAAAATGAACCTAACGAAGTGAGAATATTAGGAATTTTGAGCAGTTTGGTATCGGAAGAACGAAGCTTACGAGAAGGTTCATATTGGATTAGGAGATCAGAAAGGTAAGAAGGCTTACCAAAAAGGAGTGTTTTGAAAGTTAAAAGAGCAATTTTAAACTTAATTCGTTGAACTACAGGAAGCCAATGAAGGTTATTAAGCAAGGAACTAGAGGTGGCCTGAAGCCTCGAGGATCGACAGACAACACGTGCTAGAGTATTTTGAACGCGTTGCAAACGCATGAGAGAAGGTAAACCATATAGCAATGAATTGCAGTGGCCAAGTTTAGAATGAACTATTGAGTTGGCAAGAATTATGGATGAATTTTTATCAAGAGATGACCGTATCTGTCTGATTTGACGAATCTGGAAGAAAGATGCACGACAGACAGATGAGATATGAGATTTAAAATCAAGATTTTCATCAAACATGACACCAAGGTTTTTAACTGTGGGAGTAGGGGTGAGAGCAAGATTGTGAAAATAGATGGAGGAATTGGCAATTGTGGTTCTTTGCTGGGCAGTGTCGATTAAAAGATATTCGGCTTTAGAAGGGTTGACAGAGCGACGATTACTGCAAAACCATGAATTGTGAGATAATTGAATTTGTAATACCCTAAATAAAGCTCATAAAAATAAATAGTAACAAATTTATTCTAAAAATAATGTATCAAATAATCAGCAACATTACTCGTAGAGAAATTCATACACAAATACAATTTTCTTTAACATTACTTTAGTTTTAATTTTTCAAGTCCACAATAAGTTTAACTTAAATTTATGTAATTTATTATTACAAAGTTGATAGTCTATCAACTATTTTCAAAATATACATCGAATTCAAACCAACTCAACGGCTAAGAATTCTGGCAAAAGTTGAAAGATTCGATCAATTAGACTTAACCAAATATTATATTAAAATCATTTTTAGTCATTTACCATAGTTTTGCTTATTTCTGAGCAAGATAACCGGCAGTAAACAGATTTTTGTTACAGATTCAGATACAGTTTCAAGAACTAGCATAAACAATACTGACAATGATTAATCAATTGAGACTGTAAATGTTGCAAAACAGTTAGTTTTATCAATTTTACACGGCAAAAGTTAATCAAATTATAAATGTGTCTTTAAAAATTACGAAAAAAAGACGTTTTTGAATGTTTGCAGTCTACAACTTATCATCAAATATAATTTTTCCTTTTTTACAATATTTTGTCTTGTTCAAAATTAAATACCCACGCCACCCCCGCCCTTCGACTACCTTTCTATTTTGAGATAAATTTTATAAACCTAAAATAGCCATTTACCACGATCCTAGCCCTATTAAAAATAAATGATTCGATCGTTCAGCAATTCGCCGATCAGATTATACATCCAATCCATCAAACATGTGGCTATTTCAGAAAAAGCTCAAAATACGAAGAACAATGAAAAATTCATAAATGTTAGAAGAGAACAAAGGAAACCAAATTACAGATCCTGCCCAAAAAGCCTCTAGACCCGTTGTAAATCGGTCGCGAACCTGGGGGTAGCCCCCGATTGAACCCCCGCACTCGATCAAACTCGGGACATCCGACGAAAAATTTCTAAGTGCCGACGAGTGAGAATATTCTAAGTCCCAAACGAGAGCTGGACTTAGATATTTCTCGGCCATGTTTCACTACAACAAAAGTCGACTCGCTTTTAAACACAAATATCTAATAATTACGTAGATAAAATAGGAAATTAAAACGGTGAATTATACGATAAGTAGCAGGTTATACGTACCGACTGACCGACGAAGTCCTCCTGATCCGCGGTCTCCGACATTTTTCAACTTAAAATCGATTAAAATCGTACCAACTCCTCTCAGAACAATGGCGAATCGACTAAGTGCTCATCAGCATTTACTGCGCATGCGTAGAGTGTTGTTTCTCATCTTCTTTCAACATTGATTTGAGCGTACTGTAGAAATCCAAGATACAAAAATAATAACAGAGATTATAGTGAAATGATCAACTATGTTGATATCTATCACTTTTAATACCGCATGTTATATCCGTTAGGCTATTTAGTCCATTTTCCGTGTAGCCAGGCCAGTGAATGTCCGAGATTTTACTCTCAGATCAGCGCGGCTGGGAATCGAACCCACGAGAGTTCGATTCACCTCTTGGTCTGTCATTTAAAACTTCATGACGTTATCTACACCCTTAACCATTGCGCTATAGAGACATTCAAAAAAGATAAGCTCATAGAATAAAGGATAATGTTTAGAATAAGTCACTATTCTTGTTATATATTTATTACTGACAGAGTATTTTTACTCTGATTTACTCGTTACTTTTGTTTACCAAAGATGTGTTGTTAGTGTCGGAAAATATTTTTTGATAGATTAGCATAACAAAGTTATGCTATGGATGATTCTGACGACTTCATGAAGTTCATAAACCAATATAATTTAGTTAAGTTACTGTATTTTTGCTATCATTCACAAACTTCTTTTAAAAATATATAATTTGCTAATTAATTTTGAAAAAAGTTTAAATAAGGAATGAAAGGGATCGAAATTTAATCCAAGAAATTTATATCAATTATGGTCTATACTGTATATCTTATAATTTTGTCTTTTAAAGTTTGACCTTATATATGTAATTAAGCAATGTACATAACTGTGAATAAAAGCAACCTTTTTGCGATCGAAGCTAAAAATAGTGTTTAACAAAGTTTCGAAATTAAAGCATCAAGGACCATGCAAGCGTACATACTACAAAGGCTGAATTTGCAAAGCCATGTAAGTTTTAAAGTTTCATTTTAATCTCGCTTTCTCTTGTGGTCTCTGTGTGCTCAGTCGTCATCGTGTGGTGCTTTGGCGCCTGTTTGTGTAGAATCTGCAAGAGACTCCTGGCATTGCCTTATGGCGAGGAGCCGGACGTTGCATTCTTACTGATTGATTAATTTTCTGTTTCTGCAGTTGCCAATAACGATTTTAGATTAAAATCAGTACCTCTTTATTCATATTACAGTAAATAAGACCCAGTATTAGAAATTTAGAATCAAATATATATATATACTCAGTACAGTACATATACTTTTATAAAATGAAGAATTAAAAAATACACTGAATACGTACTGCGATCAAGCAGGAGAGATGTGAAGATTAAAAGATAGAGTCAGCTTTTAAGCAGGAAATAAAAAGTTTGTTTGTTTTGATTATGTAATGTTTACAATTTTTTGCATTAGAAGTAAACTAAATTAAATTAGCGCACTTGGTTTAGTTGCGCGTCAATTATCGAAGTTAAGCTGCATCGACCCCGGTTAGTACTTTGTGGGTGACCACCTTGGAAGACCTAGTGTTGGTAAAGAGCTTAGGAAGGAAAAAATCCCAGGGTGGTGGAAGGTTATTCTTAAATCCACGCCGGCTGCAATTGATGCGCCATCAAAAGGCAATGATTACTAATAACCATGGACAGGAAGGAGGAGATGGATCTTAAAATAAGCATCTGTGCTTCCTGACCCAGTGTGCCGTTATGTTTACTTGTATGGAAACTTTCCCGTTTCTACGACCTGTTAGCGGGGAACTTCACTTGTACTGTAATTCACTTGTAATTGTAATTATATTGTAATTCAGCTAAAAAAAGTCCGCCTTTAACTAATATAACTGTATCTATACATATGAAATGTCCCGGTTTGTCAGACTTCTACCCAACGACATATTATACAAACACACAATTTTTGGCTTATATATGGTATAACCCCGTGTTGTGCTCGGATGTGGTTGAACCACTGCAAATTAGAGCAACCGCAAACAATCTGCTGCGTGTATGTAAGAGGCGACTAAGGCAGGAGCTGAGGATGGATAGAGAGGACCTACCTCACCAAGAAATATTTTCCCTCAGGATTAAATGGTAATTAATCCATCTAACTGAGGAAGGCAACGGGAAACCACCTCAGAAGCCATACTTTTTCCAAGCTTTAGGCTACATAAGGTATGGATAAGGCATAGACTTTATGAAGGGATTAACTTGTTGATCTAAGGAGTGCTCTTATGGAGCGAGAAAGCAGACTTTGAGTATGAATAGGTACATTGAACCTGTCACTTGGCAGTGCACTCAAGAAGAAGAAGATATGGCATAACAGTACTAGATCAAAAAACTCAATTGCTTGTTTAAGATCCTTACAAAATTAAAAATTAAAACATATATATATACATATATATATATATATATATATATATATGTTTTAATTTTTAATATATATATATATATATATATATATATATATATATATATATATATATAATTATTATTATATATATTGGAAACTGCCACTAATAATAATAGTAAACTTTTTCCTTAACAATTTATGCATAATGAGGTATGAAATTACCACTAGACCGGTGTTACTAGTTGTCACGACTTCCTGAACAAGTACAATTAAGTTTAGTTTGTGCTTTCTTCTAAATTAACATGAATTCAACAGAATACTATTGCAATCCCTATCTACTAAACATGTTATATCCTTTAAACATGTTAATGTTGAGGTTATCTAACGATTTTTACTTAATATTACTTTCAATATCACGAATGGTTGAAAATTGAAATACTTTGTCTCAAGGACTTTAAATTAATTCTAAAGGCTACTTGCATTTGTAAAACTTAAATACTTTTAAATAGCTATTGACTTTTTACCGTTTTTGTAAATAAACTAACTGGGCCTACTTTTACCTCAGATTAACAATTTTTAACCAAAGTGGTTCATGTGGCTCTGTATATAAGCATTGATGCTTTGCGATATGCCATCAATGGAGGCTTAGTGGCTCATGTACGTACTAATTGACAGAACTGGCTGAAGTGAGTTGAAAAAAATGGCCAAAAAATCAATTTACACCTTTGGTAGCAAAATGGTAACCGAAAGTTTAGTAAGAAAAACTGTATCTTATCTAGCATAGTTAGTCAAATAATTTTAACATAAACTTTAAAACTGCAAATATTGTCATCTGTGCTTTCACTCTCCTAAATATATGCATACACTTGTCTGCACCAATGCACACAGAACTGCACACTCGTTCTTTCATATGTACTTATGAATACAGTCACAGCTGTTTACCACTATACAATCATAATTATATGCAGTATATTACACTAATACATGATAGACTAAATCTTAGTTCAAGTCTTTTACTTTTTATGCACCTATCTAGCTTAAGTCAGATCTGTCTTGATTGACTCAGTTATTATTATTATTAACTATTCTGAAGTTGTACTGAATTAAACTAAGTTGAGAACTGGCTTTAGTTTTGAACTTTTGAAAGATTTTGTCTCTAAAGTTGAATTCATGTATTGTACACATAGAAAACACATTAAAGTATTGTGATATTATATAACAAAGTTTAATAAAAAATTACATACTAGGGTATGCTTATTAGTACTTCATATCTGAATGACTTATGATTTTCAGGAGCTTGCATATTTCTAGACAGCGCTCCAAAAACGGTTTTATTGTATCTTGACTGGCTGGAGCCAGTGGCGAAGTCAGTAGAATACTCGACCACGGATCAGTAGGTACGGGGTTCAAATCCTGGGCTCGCCCGCCACTGACATCGCTTTCGAGTGAGGAAACTGACGTTAACCATAGCTTTGCCAGCTTTGACTAGACTTTAAGAGCCGTTAAACCTATTGTTAGTAGTTCTGACAAAGCATTAAGGATTTCATATTGCCCGCTGTGTATCGAGCAGCAATGGCTTGCCCTGGTGGAGATGATGGGAAGGGTGGAGGTCACGGTCACTCGGGTGGATGTGCGTGTGAACACGATCACTCCGGTGATGTTGCTGAAGATGAACGAGGGTTCATGTACAGCCTGTATCTCAAGATATACACTGAGCGAGTTCAGTGCCTCAACGAAGCCATCGACGGCTCTGCGAGGACAGTCTTCAAGCCGTGGCATGAGAAACTGGATAGAGAAAAGGTATTGCTGTTAATTGTACAATCGTTTTCTTTCTTCCTGGTTGTCAGGCGGGATATGTTTCTACGCCCTCATGCTGCTGTAACTGCCTACATCAGTAATTAGAGAATCTCATGTTATATACTTAAATCGTACTATATACGTACCTTTGACTCAAAACATTATACCACTAGATTAAAAATAAACCTGGTTGATAGGATTTCGATGGAGATTTACTTGAGTTTAATGAGAATTTATTGAATTACATGAAAAAATAGGAGCTTCGAATGGTTTTAGGCTATTTAACGATCATGTTCATTTGATATTATATTAATTATATTGTCTTTTGTTGCTCAGTTTGTTGAAAGTGACTGCGATCAAGAACTTCTATTCATTATTCCGTAAGTATTCTACATCTAATTTTGATTCTTTACATTTTCAACAATATAAATCACCTTTTAAAACTTTAGTGTGGGCATCACCCTACATGGCAGTAAAACTTGGACTTTAAGAACGAGGATATTCAGAAACTAGAAGCACTAGAAATGTGGCTATGGAGAGAGAGAACTGTGTTTATTTAAGAAACATCATATATCATACATACAATCAGATAAAAATACACACCAACAGACACTAGGTCATTAATGACGATATAGATACTCTATCTAGTTAAGAGCCAACAAGCAAACAGACAAATCACCCAAATCATTGGCTTTAGCCTTTGGTCTTATTTAAGTCTAATATTGCTTTACTCACCCAAACGATCAACAACTGTCTACAGCTTTTCTTGGAAGTTCTATAATTGTGAATGTTAGTTGCTGCCAAATAAAGCATCTTATTGTCACTTTGTTTTTTATTTTAATTTATTTCTTATTTGGATTTCTAAGTGTTCATTTTATACCAATGGCTTGATTGAACATTTGATAACCTTATATTGATCTGTTTACTGATTTAGCATTTGATTTTCGATTGATTGATTGATGCTGAGATTGATTGATGAGCTGAATGTTGTTGTTGTTGCACAGGTTTACAGGCACAGTAAAGTTAAAGGGTATCATAGTGATAGGAGGTGAGGATGACAGTCACCCATCTGCCATGAAGCTGTGAGTACACAATAAATTCAGGTTTATTAAATATAATTAAAGCTAATAAAATTAGTAGAGGTTTAACGTCCGTTTCCTCATACAAGGACAATGTCAGGTATGTACCCCATCACGTGTAACTACAACTCGATTCATCCAAATGATTTGGAAAAATATGGGCTGATGAGAGATCATGTGTAAGGTGAGTTGCGTATCTCGAGACATGTCAGTGATTGCCACCCCATCTCTGAATTTTTAAATCTACACCATCTACACTTGGGCAACCAAAACACCTGCAACAAGCGTTCTTTCTTGTTTAAATATAGATACAAGAACAGACCCACGATGACTTTTGATGACACAAGCATTGCGGCAGATCAGGAGTTTGAACTGCAGCCAGACAGAGAGGGTCTACTGGAGTATAATACGAAGTACGTGTGACCTCATATATTTAAAATGTGTCTTGTAATTTAGCAAATGCAATCTTGTTGTTTTTACTTATTCTTTATGTTCTACTTCATTTTGTAGATAAATTTTAAAATTACACGTAGCACTTTACTCATATGCTTGTGATTTCTTAAGATTTAAGAACAAATCTGTTTTTCTGTAATCTTTAGCAACGTCCGTGGTGGCGTCCTAGGATTATGAAACAATATGTTAATAATTATTAACATATTGACATAATCATTAACAATATGTTAATAATTATTAACATATTGACATAATCATTAACAATATGTTAATAATTATTAACATATTGACATAATCATTAACAATATGTTAATAATTATTAACATATTGACATAATCATTAACAATATGTTAATAATTATTAACATATTGACATAATCATTAACAATATGTTAATAATTATTAACATATTGACATAATCATTAACAATATGTTAATAATTATTAACATATTGACATAATCATTAACAATATGTTAATAATTATTAACATATTGACATAATCATTAACAATATGTTAATAATTATTAACATATTGACATAATCATTAACAATATGTTAATAATTATTAACATATTGACATAATCATTAACAATATGTTAATAATTATTAACATATTGACATAATCATTAACAATATGTTAATAATTATTAACATATTGACATAATCATTAACAATATGTTAATAATTATTAACATATTGTTTCATAATCCTAATCCATTTGTTTTGACATATTATAATATGTCAAAACAAATCACATCGTATAACAGAGAGGATTTGAGACAGTCTATTCGTATCCCGATCCTAATTAAACTGGGATTCAATGGAAGATGATAATGATTATTATATAATTTGTCTAATCTCGACCCTAGTTAAGCTGCAATTCAATGGAAGATGATGATGATGATGATTATGCTGATTATGATGATGATGGCGATGATGATGATGATGATGATTATATAAGTTGTCTGTGGTACGTTGTAATTGATTCAGTGTTGCACGGTTCAACTCTGTCAGCTGCCTGTCGATATTCTTTCCCAGGAACTTTTCTCGTTCAGACGACACGCCCACTAAAGTCTACTACATCGGTCTGAAGGGAGACTTCCTCGAGGTAATTGATACAAAGTGGATAGATAGATAACATAAATAAAATAAACAAATAAATAAATAGATTAAAAAAGTTTAATATCAGTTTCCTGTCTCGAAATATTGTCAGTGATGAGACATGAACGGGATTTGAACCCTTCACTTCAGTGATGTGATTTGATACGAGATGTTCCGACGATTTTTGTGTAGTTCTTGATTTAGCATTTTGTTCTTTGCACATGTTAATAGTGATGTTACTATTACATAAACATTTTTAGCTAATGTTCCTGTATCTCTTTGACTGACAGACTGGCGGGGTTTCATACTCGTACCCATGGCCTTTTGTTTATCAGGAAAGCAGGATGGCAACCTGGCCGAAACCGATGTAACAGTGGCACATTTTATTGTTGCATTTACTTATTCTTTAGAGTTGTTATTAAGCCTCTGTCTATATTTCATATATTTTTAGTTATTAATCCCTCTCACTATACACAATTACTATACTCTAAAAGAGTATAATAATTTCTCTAAATATGAAATGAATGAAAATTTTAATTTATAAGTAACTGTATTGTTTCCTTGTCATTTTGTTTAATAATATAATTTAATATCGATCGTCGGCGTTGAATTAAAACTTTTTTCGTTTTTTGAACATTTTTCGATACTACTTACCTTCAAAATATTGCGTCAAATCTGCTATAACTCAGACTCTGGAATTTTTAGTATTTCATACTCGTTGAATTATAAATTTTGTTGAGCTAATATTGCTTGTCATGAACGATGGTAGCGCTATTGTTGTTGCTCTTGCAGGCTCAGCGACAGGAGATAGTGCTGACGTCATATGAAGTAAGACCAAGCATGGCTGACCACAAGAATCCGCTGCATGACAACATCTCTCATCAAATCACTTAAATTCTCGTCGACTTTCTCTACTGTTTGACGTTAACCATCTGTTGTCAGCTTTGAATTAAAACTTGTTTTCGTTCTTTGAACATTTTTCGTTACTCACATACTACTTGCCTCCATAATATTGCGTCAAATCTGCTATAACTCAGACTCTGGAATTTTAGTATTTCGTACTCTCTCTCTCACACACTCTCTCTCTCTCTCTTCACTCTCTCTCTCTTTATCTCTCTCTCTTTATCTCTCTCACTCTCTCTCTCTTAGTGTACTGCTATTGGTAGGTCCATGGCTTGTAACTCCACCGTATATTTCTATCCTCTGCTTTTCTATTCATGTCAACATACGCCTTAGCTATCAAGTCATCCAGCATCTCAAGTCTTGGTCTTCCTGTAACCTTTTTGCCTTCCATTCTTCCTTTAATTATCTCCTTTAGTAAACCATTTCCTCTCAGGACCTGTCCCATCCAGTTCTTTCTATTCCATATGAAAATAGCATAGTCTATTTATGTCAACCCTCTGTAACACTTCTTCGTCACGTAATATTACCAGTCCATTTGATCTTTGCTATTCTTCTCCTATTCCGCATTTTTATACTTCCACTTACTTGATATCCATCTTTCTTAACGTCCTTGTTTCACAACCGTACAAGTACGTGATCCACACTAGTGTCTTTACAATCTTTATCTTCATGGTTTTCTTCAAACTTTTTACTACTAATTCTTTCCTCTTACTGAAGGGCCTCTTTTGCTTGAGAAATTCTACATTTTATTTAAATTCAAAATGTAATTATATTGCATACAACTCAAAGAAAAGAAAATGAAGTATTTTGTACCCAGTTCTAAAAAGCAAAACATTTATTTGGCACACTGTATATTCTTCATTATTGGAATATGTTTCCGTTTTGCCTTTATTTTTCTTCTCCGCTAATAATCTTTAACAGCGAACCAAATATACAAATGGCGCAATTTGTAATAATTTCTAACGTTGTACGAATTGTGGCTCTCTGCTCATTTCAGTACTTATCTCGTTATTTGTTTCTCTCCAATATACAATAAACATTTGAATGTCGTGTCCACTTTCTTCTAACTTTAAGTTTTGCATGCGACGCCTAACAATATGCTTGCTATGTTGTGGGTGAAGATCTTGTTGTTGTTGTTTGCCTAAACCGGTCGACACCAATGGTGCAGTAGTATTAAAATTAAACAATTATATTATCTCTAAGGGATTTGTGATTGAATTGCAGGGCGAATCCAGGAATTTTTTAAGGGGGGGGGCCGAAATTATTTTTTGAGAGTGTACACATTTTTTGCTTACGCCACGTCTTCTTCTTCGGGACATGTGACGCAACCAGAAAAAATGCTGTGGGGGGGGATTTTTCACTACTTCGCTCGGCTCACAGAGTGAGTGTACTCTTGTGTCTTACCGCCCCCCCCCCCAGTCATACCCGTACTAAAGTCTGGGGAAAACCTAAAATACCTAAAATCCTACGTTTGTATTGGAAAAAAGCAGGTTAATTTTTTCACCTTCGAAGAAACTCAGCGGATCTGGACGAATTGCAAAAGTGACCTAATTTTGGCGGTAGGGGGCCCCTCCCAGCCATGGCTGTTTGCACCACCACTCCGGTACAGAGTTCACATTTTTACTGACACCCGTCACACCCTTTTTTCCTCCTATACAGTGGTTTATGTAAAAAATTAAGAGCTAGTGAAACGGTCAACATTTTTCGGGCCCCCATCCATAGATACAGGCCTCCTAGTATGCCAAATATATGGGCCCCTAGTGGGGTCCACATTTGAAGAAATTCGAACTATAGTGGAACTGAGTTCCCTCTCGTACCCCCCCACCACTGCCCTTACAAACATATTTACACATACAAATTGTCATGGAAACAATGAAAATCTAGTTTAAATTTTTTTTTCGGCGGGCCTAAGGGGGGGGCCCAGGCCCCCTCTGGATCCGCCACTGTTGAATTAAATTGCAAACCTTATGCACTGTGCGCTCTTCAGTTGTGGTACTGGGAAGAGAAAAATATTATCTTTGTGTAATTCAATTCATCTGAGATGAGAAATGTTCTTGTTCGTGTCAGTTAATTATGATCTCGTTGCAGGTAGTTCGCTAGTGCATATGCTGTTGGTCCTGCTTTTAATTTGCGTGTTGCTTTTAATTAACGTTGCATTCGCTAATAATGCCTATAAACAAAGTAGGCTAGATTATGTTTGATTGGGCATACACCTGGTAAGCAGGAGGATATTGGTTCGAATTCCGGCAAGGTCTTGAGCATCGTGTGATCATCATCATCATCTTCCCTTGAAGTCCCGTTTAATTAGGGTCGGGATAAGGAAGTATAGTAAACACGCATTATAGTGAAATGATCAACTATGTTGATATCTATCAATGTTTAACTCCACATGTTTAAACCGTTAAGCAATTTAGACCTTTTTCCGTATAACCAGTCCAGTGAATGTCCGATACGAACAGACCTTCTCCACTCTGCTCTGTCACACATCCTATCAGCAGTCAATCCCCTAAAACTTTTCCGTTTATTTTAGAACATTTATTAGGAACTCAACGCAGTGCCGTTTCTGACGTTGGTTTGTATCCTAGTGCTTTGTGGATTTTTACAACACGTGCAGTCCACGGTTGGTCTATTCTTCAGTAATCCGAACCCAACACGGTATTATTATTATGATACGAAAATAAAAAGCAAAATCTGATGAAACTTAGCTTTCATTGTTATTACAGTAACTGTTATTTTTTCGAAGTTTATTTAAATGGACTAGTTTTGCACTCTAACTATGTTTCAACGACAATAAAATTAATATTCACTGTAGTAGCCTAATTCTGCGGCTCTTAAAGACGTCGCAGTACAATTTAAAATGAAAAGTCTACCAGTGCCTTACTGTAAATTTTAATTTGCTTGTTCCACTTAACAATGAGAAACATACACGGCAGGCTACAGTTAATTTAATGATTTTCTTTCACATATCAGGTCTGCTGGCATATCTGTATTGTAGAATTTGCATATTTAATATAGTGATATAAATAGATATAATGAATTTGCATTGTAATATATACTGTAGATATACATTGTAATAGATACACATGTACATTGTGGTGGCTTTTCTCGTTTTACTGAAGAAACCAATAAAACCAGAAGGCGAGTTTTTTGTTTAGTATTAAGCTGTATATTTTGAGTTTTACAAAATATGTCGTCTTTGTGTGTTTTAATTTCCAGTAGTCTCTATTGTTAGCTCACTGTATACTAACAGTCGTCATCATCATCATCATTATCTTCCCTTGAATCTCATTTTAACTCTATCTGTTTAACAGTTTAACAGATATGGATTAGAATTTTTAATAATTTCAGAAATCTAATCGCTAATCAACCGAATGCCCGTTCTGACGTTGGAATGACCCTTCTACATCAGTTAACTCTATACTGGCTGGAACCAGTGGCGATGTCGATAAGATATTCGACCGCGGATCAGTATGTGCGGGGTTCAAATCCTGGGCTCGCTCGTCACTGACATCGCTTTCGAGCGAGGAAACTGACTTTAACATTAGCTTTTTAAACTAACAATTTAAATTGGTCAGTTCTAGTTGCTTGTATATTTTGCACGTGTTATGTCCAGATCGCAGTAGAAAAGTCATCCGTAAACTGCACGTATTATAGAGACGACTAAACTGAAAGTGAGAAAGGCAATGGAACCCCAGAAATCATATATTTTCTTCAGTTAAGTACTGTAAGGGCTACATAAAAGAATTTGTCCCGTGAAAGCAAAATAGCATACAGGGCCTACTTGTATTTTACTTAATTGCCATGCATTAGTCTTATTTAATATTCGATACTCATTGGTTATTAGTCAGAAAGGGCATTCGGTTGATGAGCGCCTAGGCTCCAGAAATTGCTACAAAACCTTAAACGAACAGATAAACCTGACTGGAGAAAGGCTATTTGTATCCCGTCTCTGGTTAAACTGGGATTTAAGGGAAGATGATGATGACGATGATGACTCATTGGTTATTAGATTGTTAAAGAAGGTTCAAAACTTGCATCTAATTTGTGCTTAAGAGACTATTAATGAGATTTAATATTTTAAATACAATTGTTCTGTGCAATACAAATAGTCCGTAAGATCTATAAAAATTTCTTTGTTTAAGCACATTTTATCTACTAATCTTTTGTCATTTATATCTTTCTATAAAAGCTCATACATCATATGCATTTCTAAGCGTCATCAAATTAGCTTCTTGTGGTTAATAGAAGCCCTTCTTATTAAAGCCCTTTTACTGGCTTTAATAAAATTATCTTTTGTTTGTGTAGAGAACCACAAATCATTTCTGAGCCTCTCCCCCAGGAGCGCTACGTCGTTTGATTTAGATACAAAATAGGTACAAAACTGGGCTTCTGCTGCAGCTTGTGTGTGGAATGGTTTGACATCCAATAGTCTGAGACATGAGTGTAACAATTTAGCTTTCCGTCTTGGTGTCAAAACATTGTTGTGGCCGCGTAGTTTTTCTACATGAAAGTACTATATACATGTACGTATGTGTGTTTATTTTAAGTATTAAAAATTGTATATGAAGGCAGGAATGAGTGTTGCTGGTTAGTATAAAGTTACACTTATATATAGATATTTATTACTAGTTTAGATATTAATTTAAATGTTATTGTTATTTTGCTTATTATTATTCTTAAAGTAGTCTCGAAGACCGAGTTCGGCCATGACACTGCTATGTAAGTTTTCGTTGTTAATAATCGTTATAATTATAAAGTTTTGATGAATTTTAAATTATAAAGGCGATTAAAAACTTATATGTATCTATTGGTAAAATAATGCCCTTTTTGACGAAAAAACTTGTATGTATCTACTAATATTGGTAAGGTCAGGTTGTAAAATTGGTCCACACAGCATTTATCATCAGACATAACTCTACACTAAATATTCATTGAACATACTTAAACATTACATATAGGTTCATATACATGTATACGAGTTAGCATACGAGTAGCCTAAGTATAGGCCTACAGGAAGTATCGGTAAGTGTTTATTGATTTCGCAACACATCGTTATGTGATAACTTAAAACAGGCTCGGGCAGGTTTTCTTCAAACCTAATGAATTTCGTTTAATATTGCTTGCTGAGATTAGAAGAGCCTCTCAATGTTAGCAATCAGTCTGAATGGTATAGACCATAAAACTGATTCAATATAACAGGTCAAGAGACGATGTACCTTATGCTACAGCTGACAGTCGTTTGCAATTTAGGTAATATTATAATGCTCCTTAAATTAATAATTGATTTTAATATTTTATATTATTTTATATTTTATAAATATAATATATAGTCTACTCTAAGCATTGTAAACAATCTACCATTTTCTATCTTTTCATCATTATAAATGCCCGCATTTATAATTATACCCGCGGATCAGTATGTGCGGGTTCAAATCCTGGGCTCGCCCGTCACTGACATCGCTTTCGAGTGAGGAAACTGACGTTGACCTTAGCTTTACCAGCTTTATCATCATCCCTTGAATCCCAGTTGAACTAGGTCGGGATGACAAAATTTTGTAGAAATTTCTCGAGTCTAGGCTCTCACCAACCGAATGCCCTTATTGACGTTGGCTTGGATCTTACTGCTTTATCGTCTTTTGCGACACATGGAACCCCACGATTGGTTTATTTTTCAGTAACCCGGACACAACACGGGTGAACATTTTCTATTTTTAGTGAGAAATAGACACTTTGAAAACGAATAATTTGCGTTTTTAAAGTTAACTAATATAGATCAACAATGCAACAACCACATTTATTTTTCAACAACAAAGCTTCGCCTTTTAGACAATACTTACTTATTTTCTACTGGCTATATAGTTAGACCTTGACAATTATACGTCACACTTCTATGTACTATTTTTTCTATAGCTACACAGCTATAGAAACAGGCAGGCTTATTAAAACACTTTCTGCAAGGACGTCACATTCGTGATAACGAAATATAGGCCTACATGAGTGGTATTCATGATCACGAAATATAAAAGAGTGGCACGTCAGGCTGCATTTAATGCAGTAATGAATACAATATTGCAGCCATATATATAGGCCTAATTAGTTAATGTATTTTTCTTAAACGATAAAGCCTTCACATGCTAAATATTGTATTTGTTTCTTTTAAATTTCTTTGTTTTAAATGAACATTTCTACAGGTACATATAGGTCCTTGAGTTAGTGTATAAGAGGGAATGTGCTCAGGGCCCGTAAATGTTTAAGGTTAGGCCTAATACAAGATGCCTTATACTTAACTGTCAATCAATGCCTATCGTAGACCCTAAATATATACTAGAATTATATTTTTAGTTTTGTACTCTGGTTGAGGGCAATTGAAATATGAATAGAATTAGGCCTACAAATGAATTCTTATTAAAACGTGCATGCAAATAATATTAGCATATTGGGAAACGCATTTCCCAGTTAAATTTCAATTTTCCGTATATTATCCCAACAATCGGATCTCCGGCTAAGTTAGTCTGCGAGAGTTAAATCTTGTATGCTTATCTCTATAAGACACTGAGGCTACTTTCTAAATATTACTTAAGCCTAAGTAGCTTATTGGTTAGTGCATGCAATCATGAGTCAATTAGGCTAGAAACGGTTGACTGCTCAGAAAATTGCGAACTTATATTCAGATTTGGCGTCGTATAAATGTATCTTTGAAGATAACATAGCATAACATACCAACAATTAGAGAGCTACTGTCGTCCATGACATCTTCGAGAAGATTGTGACATTAAGCTCAGGTCTAGCGTTGTACAAATGTATCAGTGAAGATAACATAATATAATAACAATGACATTGATATTGTCGTCCATGACAGCATCTAGATCTATTAAAGCAGTAGAAAGAATGTCGACTTTGCCGTCGAATTATTGTGAATCGTCATCAGCGATGTTGCTCAGCTGTGAAATAGGGGCCCTATCTTCCAAGTTTCAGTTTTAAGTGAACGAAAACTCAATATTTGTCCCACACTTGCGAAGATTACTTACCGCCGATCTTATGAAGCGAAGATCAGAAAGATATCGTCGCCGTAAGTCGCTTTTGCACCTTATTATGAACGAGATGTCGGTCGGTATCTGAGCTGATTTCAGCTACATGCGACGGGCAAGATAAGTTCTAGAGTTCGGGCGGTTATTCTCACCGGTAGATTAAAACAAAAGTCGTCGCCAAGGGCTGATACTCAACCGTCGCAGGTGGCTCCAGCCAACAGGAGAGCGCGAAATCCGCTTAAATGGTTAGAATTCTTGGAAATGTGACGTTACAGACTCAAGATAAAGGTGAGAATAGAGAAGTTTCATAGTATGCAAAAAGCAGATTGGTAGTTATCTCGCGGATAAAGTCAAATGGTAGAGATTGCTATCGGCGAGAATATCTTTCCATTTATAAGATTGGGTAATTTAATAAATAGTGAAAGAGTAGAATTGCGAAAATCAAGAACTTGCGCACCATTAAACACGTAAACCTCCATTCAGCTAGAAGGCCGGCCCTTCATTGGACTGAATTCCCGGACAATTAGGCTTCGTACTGTGTTTATAAGTTTGATTTGGTTCTATAGCGCTCAATGTTGTATTGGACAACAGTGGGACTATAATTGTGTTGTTTTTTTACTCATCGAGAGTTAATGAAAGTGATCCTGAGAGGCGACTAACACAGACATAAAGCCATATGCGGATTTATAAGTAAGATATCTAAATTTAGCCGAATCATAATATCTTGAACTCTTTTGAAAATTTATACTTTAACGTCTTTAATAGCTCATCTCTTGGATATAGAAATTTGACAAGTACAACCCGGTGCAAGAGCGAAATGGAGTTACACTGGCAAGATCTCGAGAGAAGTGTTGAGAGTATTGATCGAAATATCGAGAAAGGCGTCTCGGAGTTGGAGACGATAATTGCAGAATTTGATTCGGAAAGAAATTCAAAACGGTTGCGACTCGCCGACCTAGGTAAACTCTTTAATTCAAAGGATTAATTTTTATTTGTTCTTGAGCTGTAGAAAATATTAACTTTGTTTACATATACCTGCAAATTAAACTTTGGAAATTTTGAACAGTAGCCTAGGTACTAGGCTATGAAGTTCCACTTGCTCTTTCCAGAGTATTGGAGGGTTGCTATATAGCCTATTTGTAAGGATAACTATTGCATATAAAGTACAATCGTAATACATGTGTAGCTTTTTAGTAAGATTACCATATACGGAGGAAGGATTTTTGTTGTACCCTCGAATTAGTCCTCTTTTATTTCATCTCTATGCGATTTGTTTTCTATCAATTTGTTGTTAAACAATATCTAACACTAATGCGTATGAATTTACCTGCAATTTGAAGAACTATTTGAGAAATATTTACGAGCTTGTAAGACACTCTATTGTCCAGAACCATCGAACAATTTATAGGCAATCTAAAACAATCACACAATTTATCTAGTTCCCTCAGTACATGTCTATTTACAAAATGCTTTAAAATTATATTTATACGGAAAACGACCCTGACGTCCCTGACATTTCCTCGCCATTGCCTTATAGCGAGGAAGCGGACGCTAAATTCTTATTGATTGATTGATTGAAAAGCGATGTATTTATTTCGATATTTCAATACAGCTCGATGGAGACGACTCTATGATCAACAAAAGATTGCCCCCATGGTATGGAAGCAACTTCCTCAGCTAGTGGACACGATCAACCGGAATGACACCTACTTACAGGCTGCTTGCATTCAACTACTCAGTACAGTAGCTGAGCAACATCCAAAAGTCTATTCCTCTTCTTATTTTTAATTTTATTCCAATTCTTCTTCTTCGTCTTCTTCGTCTACTTCTTCATCATCATCATCTTCTTCTTTCTCTTCTTCTTCTTGGATCTCGCACTCGTTTAATCGTCGTTCAGACATACATCACTCGACTGTTGACTAGTGAGTTACGAGTAGCTTTTTGATCAACTATAGCCGAGATTCTTTAAATTGACTATGAAATTCGGCCGAATGTAAGGTTCCATACTGCCAACAACATACATGTTTGTAAAGTTAAATATTTCGGCATGCTGAACCTATGCTCGCGTAGAGTGGATTGCGTCTTGACTAACTTGTGCTTTGAACCCAGGCCATTTGCATCCGAGGCGAACACTCACGAAGGCGAAGCCCTCACTAACCGTTACGTTTTATCACCTCTCCAATCTTTTACAATAAATACATGTACATTGAATGTATATCGCAAAACTGGTAACTATGCCGAACCTTTGACGGAAAGTATCGGCTAAATTTAAGAGATTACGGTGCTGAAGAATGCAGCTAAAATAACCTCAGATGCCAGATTATTCTGAAATGCTATATTATATAGATCGGTAGAAGGATAGCCGTTAAATAGAGATCTTATTGGTTGTGGATTTCATGCTAAGGTACGTTTCAGCGATTTTGCAAGCACAGTTTGAGTGTTATTAATACTTTGGTGTTAATGTGTGACAGAACACCGAAGAAGAAATTGTGAAACTACTAAAAGTAGTAAATGGTTTTTTTATTTGTTTATTTTGCTTGATTGATTAGCGAAAATACATGTATAATAATTTTAGCTTTAGGTATACTCATTTGATTAATCGTCTAACTACAATTCATACTACTATACAAATCTATAAAAACATCAGACTATATGTGTTTGCAGGCAATTCCTTAGACGTAATGCAACTTACAGAAATCTGATTATTACTATTAACATTAACATAAAAGTTTTGTGCCCTGTTGTACCTGGAACTAGGTTCTTTAGTTGTCTCCAAGAATGGTTTAATTTACATACAATTATGCATTAAATTATTGGATGATCATTTATAATTAAGTATTCATCAAATAATTATTAAAATTAATGAGTTGAATGTTGTTTGATCTCAGTTTCGGAAAATTTGAGTATGATTCAGTGAATAACTTCATTGAGGCGTTGTTAACGTTAGCTCACGGGAATTTATAATAAAAACGTAATTCACTTTTAAACGAATCTTAAGTTCATGCTATTCTGCTATACTTCCATAAGCCGAGTCCAGCATATTACTGGCGTACCATTTAGAACAATATAGCATCTAAAAAATATCATAGGCCATGTTCTAAGAGGAGATGGTCCACAATTAAAGATAATTGAAAGAAAAATATATGTGTAGAAGGTTAAGAAAACGCCGATACTTGGAAGTATGAATGATTTATAACTTATTCTTATGTTAATATCAAGGGAAAGGAAGAAGACAAAAAATTCGTATAGGTTACATAGTTATATGCCGTGGAGCGTCGAATGGGCAGTGCACTCGAAGAGAGATGAAGTGCTGCTTTCCTTTGTCTTATTTGTATTTTGTTTAATTTTGTTTTTTTGTTCTTTCTTTCATTTTTTTTAATTATTACTCCCACGCCGATAGTAATTAAGTATGATTAGAATGAACTGGATTGTTTTAAAGTTCATTCGCTGCATGCTGCAGAAGATAACGGCATCAGTTGAGTTTGCTGTCGTTCGGAGCTTGACTCACGAGTACGGCTCGCATTCAGCCATATCTTTTATCTTCACCTACGCTGAGCATAGACCAGACAGGGTGCTTCACTATGAGGAAGACATCATCAAGTACTTCAAATCTCACTCGTCAGACATAACTGCTGCCGCTACTCTTGTCCGAATTGCAGATGGAGAGGTAACGACAAATTATGTTAATACTTCTTCAGCTTTCTGCGGCAGTCTTGACGTTGACTCAGATTATCGTTCATCATGATCATGATGATCATGATCATGATGATCATGATCATCATGATTGATCATCATGATCATGATGATTGATGATCATCATCATCATCATGATCATCAATCATCATCATGATGATGATCATCAATCATCATGATCATCATGATCATGGTGATTGATGATCATCATCATGATCATCATCATCATCATTATCGTCGTTCATCGTCGTCGTCGTCGTCGTCGTCAACAACAACATCATCATCTTCTTCTTCTTCTTCATCTTCATCATTAGCTTCATCATCAGCATCATCATCATCATCATCATCAGCTTTCTTCCGTTGAAACCCAATCAGCAGCTATTCCTGGAGCCATTCTTAGACCTACTCCAGCTAAAGTTACTCGCGGAGCTGCAGTTTTCTCCATCGTGGAGTCACTGATGGGATTGACACTCGTGACGTAGTTATCTGTTTAACGGCCTGTACGGCGTAACTTATTGGCAGAAGCCATAGGTTCGAAAACCAACCGGACCCCCATTGAGATAATAGATTGGAAATGATAGAGTCTAGTTTATCACCAGTTTCTTGCATCGAAAGCACATCAGTGATGGGAGAGCACTGGAATGTGCCCTACTTCTACTGATCCGCTGTAGACCACCAAACCGATCGTACAATTAGATTTGCCTAGGTAGAACACGCCTGTTCTACCTAGGCAAAACACGATGTGTTTGACGTGTTAGTCTTTACTATATTAATGATTTCCTCTATAATCTAGTTACTTGTATGGTGCTAAAATTGTAAAGCTAAGTTTAAAATCGACATCATGTCTCAAAATCTTGTCAATAACTGGACAAGCACTGGATTTGAACTCTGTACCTACTGATCATCGGTCAGAAAACTTAACGATCTGATACCAGCTCAGCCTAGCAAGCAGTTGCAGTTTCTCCTTCGATATCTTGAGTAACAAAAGGCAACGATTACTAATAACCATGGAGAGGAAAAGGAGGAAATAACGAAAACTACAAAAACAGAAACCAAGAAAGGAAACTATGTAGCACAAGCGATATATCATGTGTGTAACTCTACGAACAATATACATGTATATACAGACTGGGGCAAAAAAAATCCCCTAGCGAAATCTCAATAACTTTAAGAAAACTCGAAATATCTCTACGAAATTTTCGGAGCTTCTAGGGGAGGAATTTCTGCATATATCCTGCAAATTTGATGGTAGGTAGCTACCATCAATTTGGGAGAGACTGCCCCAAACTGGAATCAACAAGGCTGTCCTAGAGTTCCGAAAGCTGCTGCAGTCCTGAAAAGCAACTGGAAGAAAGCATATCGAATTAGCAGTAATGCTAGCAGATACAACTGGTTCTTTCTGAACCACCACAACGACCCTTTTCAGAGCTAAAATAAAATAAAATAAAATGAAATTTGTATTAACAGTACGTTCAAAAATTGGGGGTTGCTATGCTGAAACTTTCATAATTGGCCAATCGATGTACCAAAAGTAATGAAAATTGACCACCCCATCAGAAATTAGTCCTTTAGTATTTGGTAAAAGTTTGATTTGAAAATATTAAAAATAGCCTGAGATATTCAAACTTTTGCAGGTGTCATCACTTTTTTACTCACCTTGTATATATATATATATATATATATATATATATATATATATATATATATATATATATATATATAATTGCAGAAGCGACAGAAGATTTATCTGAAGTTGTTCATGGATAGTATTGCCTCCCGCACGAGTTTCACCGTTCGGCTCGGTCTGTTCTGTTGTATACGAGACATTGGACTGAAATCATCTCAACTTCTTATCAGATACAAACCACAATTTCGCAAATATAGCCAGAAGAGCCATCTGAGAGAAATCTGCGAGTCTCTCATCTTTCTGGCAGATAACGGAAAGTGAGTATTTTTATATTTTCTCTACGGACTATCAAAAGCTAAAGTTAACGTCAGTTTCCTCACTCGAAAGTGATGTCAGTGACGGGCGAGCCCAGGATTTGATCCCGCACCTACTGATCCGTGGTCGAGTATCTTTGATGTGTGATGTGGTTCTGAATTAGAATAAGCACTCTCTCTCCCTCGGTCTCTCTCTCTCTCTCCCTCGGTCTCTCTCCCCCCTCTCTCTCTCTCTCTCACTCCCTCGGTCTCTCTCCCATCTCTCTCTCTCTCTCTCAGTCTCTCTCTCTCTCTCCCTCGGTATCTCTCCCCTCTCTCTCTCAGTCTCTCTCTCTCTTTCTGTTTCTTTGATTTCTGGCTCTCTCTCTCTCTCTCCCTCGGTCTCTCTCTCCCCTCTCTCTCTCTCTCTCTTCCTCGGTCTCTCTCTCTCTCTCTCTCTCTCTGTTTCTTTGATTTCTGGCTCTCTCTCTCTCTCTCTCTCCCTCGGTCTCTCTCCCCTCTCTCTCTCTCTCTCTCTCTCTGTCTCTCTCTCTCTCTCTCTCTCTCTGTCTCTGCTTCTGTCTCTGTCTCAAAAGGTTTACACTTTAATACTCTAATATTTATTAGGCCGGTTGCATTTCCGAGTTTTGCAGCGACTCAAATCTTAGCCCGACCCGTCCATTGTAGCATCCGTCCAGTACAGAAACTTACAATAGCTTGGCTAGTTAGTTTATATTATCTGTTAAGGAGAAACTAATATTATGTTAAACAAAATGTGCATTTTCATATATAAAATTCGTATATTTATATACATATATGTGAATGTATATATATCTATATATATATATATATATATATATATAATATATTTATATATATTTATATATATATATATATATATATATATATATATATATATATATATATGTATGTATGTATATATTTTAGACTGCCGGACAATTATAGACAAGATAATACTGGGATCTTGGATGAGAACAGCAACTTAGATAAAAATGTAGACAATGGGATCCAGAAAGATCCTGAAGCTGAGGATAGCATTAGTAAGAAGTTCGAAATAAACTGGAATAAAAGCTCGGATCCAGATGAAATGGTTGGCATTATACTCTAAAAAATGTAGAATTTATGTGTGATTTTAGCTAAATTAATAATTAAATACAACACTGTCATTGCTTAATCGCTCAGATTAAGGAGTTAAACTTCTCATATGAATATTGATATTTTGGATTATTGAATTTGTATGAAGATATAATAAACCTATAAGACACTTATATATACTTACATATACATGTAGATATATTTTAGTAGGTCTTTGCCTTGGCATTACTAGACATTTCGCTAGCATGGTAATTTGACGATTTACGCTTGCTAAGCTGCCATGTATTAAAATCTTACAGGTACTTAACCACGCCCCACAATGGTCACGTGACTTGTCTAAATTGTTTAATTCAATCAGTGAGCGGGGCCAGTTAATGAAAGAGCTGGCTGAGCGTTTGGGTTACACTGAAGATGATATCAACCTTCTATCAAAACAATCAGAGCCGCTTTTGAAAATGTTGGAACATTTCTTTAGCTCAAGAAACTGTCAAGAGGGAACGGCAATTCTGAAAACCTCTCTAAGTAATCTAAAGCTAATGAATGCGGTTGACATAATTGATGACTCAATTAAAGATGTTGGTTAGTAGTTCATTTATTACAAAATTCAATTCAATTAACTGTTCTTTGCAGTTATGCTGGTGCTCTAATTGAACGGTTATGAAAATAAATTGATATTGTCCTGGATATTGTCCTGGATATGATGACCTGGAAGGGCACCGGTGCCTCGGAGCAGCACAGCTTCTTTATAGCGTTGTAGCGGTCGTCTCTGAGTGACGGGAAGATAGTCACTACCAGCTGTACCTGTAGCACACCAGCACACACATTAGACTAGCACAACAGCACACAGTGGCACATTAGACTAGCACAACACATACTGGCACATTAGACCAGCATAGCACATAAAAACAAAGAAAACAAATTTGAGAGACTAATCTTTTAATCTTAGAGATTAATCTTAAGATCCTACATGGTTGAAAGCTTACGCGTTGGTCGCGTCAAGATCTTCTGTAATATGACGCTCTTTCCAATGTTCCGTCAAATGGAAAGCCCAGTGTGCATATTCCTACTTACTTTGTGTTTCACATTCCATACAGATTACTTTATCGATTAACAATTTAATTTCTTCATCCATATTATATCTTCCAAATTATATCCAAATACGTTTTTCTAAATTATGTTCAAAAGCTTAAATCCGCAAAAGGTGTTGATATTATTATAACTAATATTATCAATATTATTACTAACGGCTTGGGAAACATATGACTCCTGAAGTGATGCCCCACTGCCTTCCTCAATTTTTGCGTAGACTCCTTTTACGATACATGCAGTTTTGCGATCTACTCTTTATTAGCTCGGACACTGCGCTTGAAAACTAGTAAAGCAACAGTTGAGACAAATTTATCGGCAGCTTACTCATCATAATGACATTGGGAAAGGAGGTATGGCGATTTTTTATACTTTTGTGTAATTTTTCAAACCTAAAGTATATTTTGATATTACAGAGATTTGTCTAGCCGGTGATACAACTGAAAACTCACGTTTCCAAAAAATATTTATCAGTTACGACTGGGACCATCAGGAACTGGTAAAGAAACTGAGAAAGGACCTCGGTCAGGCGGGATATGCCTCCTGGATGGACATACATCAAATGGGTGGGGGCGACAGGCTGTATAGCGAGATCGACGCAGGCATCAGAGCCGCTAAGGTCGTGATCTGCTGTCTCACAAAGAAACACGCACAGTCAGAGAATTGCATGAAGGAGGTATGATGTATCTGGTATGCTATATCTGGTATTATATATCTGGTATGATATATCTGGTATGATATATCTGGTATGATATATATGGTATGATATATCTGGTATGATATATCTGGTATGATATATCTATATGCTATATCTGGTATGATATATCTATATGCTATATCTGGTATGATATATCTATATGCTATATTTGGTATGATATATCTGGTATGACATGTCTGGTATGATATATCTGGTATGCTATATCTATATGCTATATCTGGTATGATATATCTATATGCTATATCTGGTATGCTATATCTATATGCTATATCTGGTATGATATATCTATATGCTGTATTTGGTATGATATATCTGGTATGACATGTCTGGTATGATATATCTGGTATGATATATCAGGTATGAAATATCTGATATGCTATATCTGGCATGCTATATCTGGTATGCTATATATCTAGTATGCTATATCTAGTATATTATACCTGGTATAAAAACTAGAAAGCTAAGGTTAACGTCAGTTTCCTCACACGAAAGCGATGTCAGTGACGGGCGAGCCCAGGATTTGAACCTGCACGTACTGATACGCGGTAGAGTATCTTATCGACTTCGCCATTGGCTCCACCCTATGGTATTCTATAGCTGGTATTATATATCTGGTATGCTATATCTGGTATGAGGTACCGTACCTCGGAGCACCCCACCTGAAGGTAACCTCTCCTGGTTGCCGGAGTGCCGAGCTTCCCTCCGGGCGAGGTACCCTAGGTCCGGGGCGGGTACCCTAGATCCAGGGCTGGGTACCCTAGATCCAGGGTGTTGTACCCTAGATCCAGGGCGGGGTACCCTAGATCCCGGGCGGGGTACCCTAGATCCAGGGCGGGGTACCCTAGATCCAGGGCTGGGTACCCTAGATCCAGGGCGGGGTACCCTAGATCCTGGTCGTTGTACCCTAGTTCCAGGGCGGGGTACCCATTATCCAGGGCGGGGTACCCTAGATCCTGGGCGGGAAACCCCTGGACGAACCTCCCTAGGGTATAAGGCCCTCCCCGGGAGTAGGCGGACCTTCACCGGGGTAGGTGTACCCTTCTCTAAAACCCTTAGAAAATCCGGTAGAGGATTATACCCCTCCCTGATCATGACACCTAGGGTTTAGGGACCAGGGGATGGCCACCCATTTTAACCGCCAAAATTCTATTTTAGTCAGCCTAAAACCCTTAGAAAACCAGGTTAAGAGGGCCCTACGCATCCATGATTATGACACCAGTTTATGGTAGAAGGGAGGGAAGGGTCATCAATCTAAATTTAAATTTTAAAGCTATTTCAGATTATCGGATCGAATAATAGACTTAAATTTATTTTTTATCATAATTTTTTCGTGTTTGCTAGGTACATCATGCCGTGATTCTGAAAAAAACAATCATACCGTTACTCATGGAAGATATAGGATGGCCCCTAATGGGTAGCTCAGGGTTTTTGTTGAACAATCTTGCGTATATTCAGTTTTTCCGCAAAGAAGCCACTAGTTCGCGAGTTGGTGAGAAGCATTGGGAGGACGTTAAATTCATACAGCTACTGCAGCAGCTAAGACGATTTCTCTCACCCGAATTAGCAGCCGTGTCAACAGGTAAATCTCTCTCTCTCTCTCTCTCTATCCCTTGCGAATTGGCAGGCTCAAGAACATATTCATACTGAAAAGTTTGCTTTCATGCTAAAGAGAACTCCGTAGATAAATTAGAATTCCTTCACAAGAGGCCACGTCTTACTCATACCGTATGTAGCCTATAGCTTGAAAAAATAAGGCTAGTGGCATCAAAAATAAGGAACTGGTTACTTTAATGGTAAGGATCTTACCCTTAGGCGCAATTTAAACTAAATTTGTAATGATCTTAACAATCAAATAATGAAATTTTGTTTGGCTTTCCTATTAAACCAATCACAGTGCAGAATTAATAGCTATGGACCCCTATGATGTATTTTTACCACTCCAGGAGAGTGCTCTTGGAGTGATCTTCGCATCTAAATTGATTTGACAAGAGTAATCAGTAATCACGTAAAACTAAATTCATGGCCCGCTGTTTCAATTATTGATTCTTACGATATGTTATGTGAACTTTTCTAAAGAAAATAGGAGAGTGTTTTCAATTTTATCAAATGCTTTCTTGAAATCAAATACAATTTTGTGCTAATAGATTCTCCTTACATTAATTGGACAATGCCATCTCAGGAACTTAGGTCAGTCTCAAAAACTGGAGCTCTGGACTCTTTAGAATCTCCAAAAGTAGGTATCACTAAAATTGTAAATATAATTTTTAAATCACAAATTAAAATTGCGACTTTTTTGGCTTTTGTAGTCAATCGTGAAAATAGAGAGAGATTTGTTGCCGGATTTTTGAGTGAAGAAAAATATAATAATATCGAGAATTTTATGAATTGTAGTGATTTCGTTTTGATTTAAATTTGGAATTTTAAAGAATTTTAAGACTTTGAGGTATTGACAATATAATCTTAAATGTAAAAATTTGCTGCTTCTCTAAATGGTCATTAAACTCTGTAGATACAATTCAATTTAGGTTAATTTCATAATTACTTAAGAGAAAGAAGTATGTTTAATTTCAAATTTCAAGCGATCAACAACAAAAGTACAATCAGCTACAAGTAAATACAAAATGAATATAGCCAGTGTAATTAAATCATACAATAGGTGCATAAAATTGAAAAACATAAAAATAAATGCTGCAATTTGCTAAAACAAGCCCAATACTATTCAATCGGTCCTTAGTGAGAGCACTGCACTATCTAGCTAGTCGCCGAGATGGTATGGGAAGGTGCTTCTATCAGTATATTTTACCAGTTCTTAAAAGAGGCTGATACTAAGAATTCATATATTTTGTTATTCATCATCATCATCTTTCCTTGAATCCCAGTCTAGCTGGGGTCGAGACGCATGTGATTGTGTTTATGTTATATAGACAGGCTTGCATGTATGTTATTGTGTTTACAATTATGTGTTGTTATGTTATTGTATTATTGATGTACATGTATGTTACTATGCTATTGCAATTACAATTTCCATTATGCGCAGAGTCTAGCAGAAATGTTGGCTGATGAGTTAGATGACGCGCCAGAGATCTATATATCTTATCAACCTGAATGTACCGGAGATGTTAAGATATTGTATAAGAGACTGGTGGAAGAAGGCTTTACCTGTTGGCTAGATATAATGAAAATGCGCGGTGGTGATAGCATCAACAAAAAATCTTCGAATGCTATAAAGAATTGTAAAGTCGTTCTAGCCTGGGTCTCCAAAGATTATATTAATTCCTACAGTTGCAAGTAAGTTTATGTAGTTTTTATGTTCAATATAAAACTTGATTGTTTAAAAAAATTATTGCTAAAAATTTGTTTTGCAGAATTTCAATTGCCGAAATGTCTCGCAACGTTAGGTCTCCTCGATCTATTTTATAGCCTACAAAGTAATTAATAACATAACAGTTCAATCGTCATCTTCTTCATCGTCATCATCATCTTCCGTTGAATTCCAGTTTTAACTAGAGTCGGGTTTAGAAAATTTTGTAGACATTTCTGGAGCCTAGGCGTTCACTAGCCGAATTTCTTTCTGACATTGGTTGGGATCTTAGTGCTTTGTTGCTGAGTACGACAAGTACAGTTTACGGTTGGTCTATTCTTCAGCAAATCGGACACAACACGGGTAGCATAACAATTAAATAAATTACTTAATTAATCCGTAAGTAGTAAATTACAAATAACTCATCTTCATGGATTTAATTCTTTTTAATGCTTTACATATATTATTCTGTCTTAAAATTAATGTTCGAATGTCTCAATAGCGTAAGAGTAACGTCATGAAGTTTAAAAAATGACAGATCCTGAGGTAAATTGAACCCTCGTGGGTTCGAATCCCAATCGCGCTGATCTGAGAGTAAAATTTCGGACATTCACCGGACTGGCTATACGGAAAATGGACTAAATTGCCTAACGGATTTAACATGTGGTATTAAAAAGTGATAGACATCAACATAGTTGATCATTTCACTATAATGCGTGTTTGTTTGTTTCATTTTTTCATGAAGGAACAACATACGGTTAGCAGTAAACTTCAACAAAAGACTGGTGTCGGCTTTCCTGCTCAGCCACGTGGCTGTCGATAATTCGGCGGAAGAAATTTTTCTACGAAGAGCAGACGGTGTGATGTTCACGGACGATATTGGTGACGTCTCAGACATTTGGAAGAGTGAGGCGTTCGAGGAATTAATTGATATACTCCATGAAATCTGTCATTCTAAGGTCTTTAATTCTGGCTTCAGTAATTTTGCTTTCTTTGCAATTTGTTCTTCAGCTTCAATTTTGTTTAACCGATTTTGGTCACATCTTTCTTGTTCATAACTGCTTGAACGCAGACAGTCCGGTGCAAATAATGGTAGGTAGGTAGGTAGGTAGGTTGTAGTGTGCCTAACGTCAAGGGTCAGAAACACAAGGCTTCTCTTCACGACAACTCGACACACTCGAGCTTCCGTCACAAAAGATAAAGTGAAATATAAAGTAAAATATAAAGAGAAAATAATGATGTAATGAACTTACATGGCGTTTGAGTAAATATCCCAACTTTTTAAATTAAATAAAGCTATATATCGTTCACTAAATGTTTAGTTACGTATTATTTCTTATTATTATTTAGTTATTTTCTTGCTTAAAAAATAGACTTTACAAAATTATATTACTAAATTAGATTTTATTAAATTTACTACAGATTCTATTGATCGTATTTTTGGCAACTTTGAAACACATAGACCAAGCTGAAAGTGTCTTTGCAAAATACGACTTAACACAGATGATGTTGAAGGCAACAGAAAATAACTTCCACAATACAAGTCTTATATTTATTCGTGAGACTGCTATCTTTCTGTGCTAATGATGATAATGCAAGGGCAACAGTAAATAGCCCCCTCAGCCCTGAGGTTGTGACACTCAGCAATTGTTAGTAAATTGTTCTGTTTATTAAATTCATGTGCATGCCCCTAAAATGAATTGGTTACGTCCACTTTTCTTTCCCTATTACTCAAAATTATTTAGCGGATCCCGTAGAGGCCTATATGTTTAATTAATGTCTGTTTATTCTCTTACAATAAGAAGTTATGGGTGCCCAGAGGGTAAGTCTAGACCCTCTAGAAAACAGTCACAGCCGATGAGATTTAGGTGGTAGCACGGAGATACTTGGATCTATATACGGGTAGAAAGTAAAGTTTGCGTGATATTTAAATCATCAATATTTTGCGAAGAGGAAACTGTATGCCTGTACATTTGGATAACAGTATTTAATGTGGAATCAATTTTAAAAAAGCTTCCCACCCTCTCTATCATGTCTCCTTGGGTCTAGAGTCCATTTTCAGGTCCACCACACGTAACTTCTCCACGTGTTTTGATGGTTTTGATATTCTGAGTACTTTTGATGTCCAATACGACTACGTAATCAGACCATCGCATGTCTCGCTCTTCCACTAAATGCTATTCCGCACTATTCTTCCTTTCATTGACCATTCTCATGAACCATCCCTCTCACAATAAGTCCTATTCAATTCTCTTCTCTATTCCTTATCATATGCATACGCTGTCTGTATCTTATGACCATTCTTAATATGAGATTAATATTGCAACTCTGATTCTGATATTCTCTAGAAACAAACTGGTTAAATAAAAACTTAGGGTTAGGCATAATCTCCTTGCATAACCTAGGTTGGGTATCCCGAATTCGGGATTTGGGGGAAATTAGAGACACATTCATTCACGGAGTATCAATTCAACTCAGACCGCCTGTGTTACTTCTCTAGAAAGAGTAGATCAACTCTTAATATCCACTGTTATGCAATTTGAGAATGAGAATAGGTGAAATAGTTAACTTATTTTGAAATTAACGTCATTATTAGATTTGACTACTGGATTTAATTGGACTGGTGATTTGGTTTATCCAGAAATCTTCCAGAAAAATGACGAGGATACAAGGATTCAGCTCGAGATCTGCAACGAATCCAAGGGAGAGCACTTGCATAACCAACACTGAAATAATTCGAGAGAAATCTCACGTGGAGACGTCCAGGTACGAATCTTTTGTACGCGTTCTGTCCGAGAACAATCAGGGTTCAAATCTGACTGGAGAATCGAGCAGTGGTAAGGAAAAGGAAGAGGAGGCTACTTCAGAAAGTGAAGAACAATCGCAAAAGAAAACACTAACCAGAGATTTTTCTACGCAAACCGTTACTTCATCAGTCTGTGTTATTTTGTAAATTGTATATAGTTTTAAATTGCTTTTTCAATTTTCAAATTTTCACAAATCAAATAATAAATTATCCTGCTTCTCTTTTCCTAGGTTTGCTGCTAAACGGCAGATCCGCGCTCTTTCAAACCAGCTCTTCTTGCTATTAGCATACTAACCTTATTAATATAAGCACTAACTAAACATTGAGAGTTGCTGCGATTTCCGAAGAATGGAAATCCAAAGACACTCGTTTTGAAACTTTGTCTGGTATAGTTCCTCTTTAATAGACTCCTATATTAAAACATTATAGGCCTACTATTGGTCTATTCACTAGTGATCCCGATAATTCTTAACACAGTCATAAAATAAAATATAGCTATCTTAAACCTTAAGGAACCCCCATTGAAAGCCTGTAGGCGATGGTTTTGGTAAGAGAGATATGCCTAGTTTTGTAAGCTAATATATGCCTAGGCTTAAATTAATCTCATTATCGAAGCCCTCCTTTGGGTAACGCAGTTTAGCACAATGCCTAGTTGTATCTAACGCTGTCAATGTTGCACCTAATCACATGTGGATTTCTGCGTACTTTTGACATTTAGTGGGCCTATATATATATAAATTCTTAAGCATTGACATAAGTATATTTACTAACAGATTGATATATACATTTCGACATTCTTTGACAATGTCCTTGCGATATGAAATTAAGATCGATATCAGGCTTTAGTACTCTCTAACTGCAACTAATTTTA
This sequence comes from Enchytraeus crypticus, assembly GCA_905160935.1. NCBI lineage: Eukaryota > Metazoa > Annelida > Clitellata > Enchytraeida > Enchytraeidae > Enchytraeus > Enchytraeus crypticus. The sequence continues at coordinate 382,272 of CAJHZI010000182.1, forward strand.
CACTTGATATTATCTGAAGGCTCTGCGTATCAATGCAACTCGTAGTTGTTTGCTTTTTTGTCGAAATAACGAGGTATTTCTAATGCAATAAAACTAAGCAAACAATGTTTAAAAATATTGTTAGATTTAGATAACTCTATAACTAGAAAATATTAACAATAAATCTAGCGACAACAACAATAGCAACAATAACATAATTAGAGTACGGTTGTCCGTTTCAACGTTGAGCACTATGGAACCAAATACAATCCGATGAGCAGAGTGTGGGGTCCAAAAAGATACGAACCAAAATCCGAGAGTTCAGTAAAAGGAGCGGTACTAGTGGAATGGAGTTGACGTGGTCTCCGTTCATGAACACTGTGAGGATAGGAGAAGGAAAAATCTTTAACCACAAAAAAGTGTTACAATTTTAGCTTAGAAGGGGTGCTCAAAGGGGGAGGAAGAGAATTCCAGATTTGTGGAGCAGCCTGATGGAAGGCGCTCTTGAAGAGCTTGCTTCAAGAAGGAATGCTTGGTCTCTCTAGAGTACCAAACCTTGAGTTAATTTACTTACTATAATACCTGGTAATTGTACAGCAAACTAAGTTTACACTTGACCTAGTCTGTGTGTTAAATATTTGGCAAATCAATACAACTGTTAGCGGTTGCATTTGAGTTGAAATAAAGCAGATAATATTATAGTAAATTTAACTAAAGAACAGGGTAAAAATATTGCTTGATTTTGAAACTCTAGCACTAGCAATTACAGCCAATAAATGCACAGTAATTGTACACTACATGTCATTGGCCGTGTACTAAAAGTCGAAAACCAGACGAATGCAACTTAAATCCGCCATCTGATGACGCACTAGAGATATTGAACGGTTAAGTGAAAAGCTGGTAAAGCTTTTGTTAACGTCAGTTTTCTCACTCGAAAGCGATGTCAGTGACGGGCGAGCCCAGGATTTGAACCCCGCACATACTGATCCGGAATCGAATATCTTACCGAGATCGCCACTGGCTCCAGCCCATCCGCAAGTCACTACATTATTGGGCATAATCACTTCTATTATATTATTTTTAACTATTTGCAGATATATGTATTTTAATGGAAAAGTTTCGGTTACTTTGAAAAATTCAGCTTCAAATGTGAAAGCAGCCAATGAACTAATAAAAGTTTTGATCGAATGATTAATTACACACCTAAGGAAAGTAATATATAAGTCATTGCTATTGATTTAGCTCACGCCACAGGCGCTACATTTCTTATTCTAAAGTGATTCACATAGCACACATATTACACATACAATTACCGTAACAACGTTGCTTGCTTCTTAACTTGCTTCTATAGTACATACAGTTCAGTTTATCTAACAATACTGAACTCATAACTGTGACTCATACAGTACCTTTGCATTTAATCAAGTTTGACCCATGTTTACTGGTTGCGTATAAGGTATGTGAAGTGTATATTACCCGTTCTGGAATAGACGAGTTGGTTAAATGAACACTAGTCTGTCATTTGGTAGAACACTGATGAAAATAAGAAGTACCTTGCAATTGAATAAGTGGCGCTGTTTTAATTAACTGCTTATACAGAGCCTAACAAGCAACTGCTGCTTCTGAGGTTGCCAAAGATTAATTAACAATTTCTCATAGCACAAAGGCAATGCACATTTCATAATTTAATTGAGACCCATGTTGATTTTTCCTTGTAATATTCACGTTTGACTGACTGAAATGAGGTTAGAATTCATGTCTCTTTCTTCCAAAGCGAACTATCTATCCACTCAATCGTATATTCTCAGAATCAAGTTAATTAATATATATATTATATATATATAATATATATATATAGTTTTCCCCGTGTTGTGTCCGGATTGATCGAAGAATTGATCAGCCGGTGACTGCACGTGTCGTAGAAGGCGACTAAAGCACTAAGATCCGTACCAACGTCAGGAGGGGCATTCGGTTGGTGAGGCTCCAGAAATTGCTACAAAAATTTAAACGAATGGAAGTCTCAAATAGCGGATTGGCTGGTTGTGTGGTGTAGGATAGAGAGGATTTGAGAGAGTTTATCTGTATCCCGACCCTGGTTAAACTGGGATTCAGGGAATGACGCCCCTGCCCAGTAAATGTTTGTCGAAGCTGAGGAGGCATACAGGGCCCACCTCGTCATCAGCGGAATCTCCCAATAATAATGGTATATATCAAAAGGCATGTTATAGATGATTAAATATCCACTCTTATGTGAACATAGAGATGAGTGGAGGTGCTATATACCACGAAGCTGCCAGTACACAATTCATAAAGAGAGAGATTATATATATATATATATATATATATATATAATCCATTTATGTATATGTATATATATATATATATATATATATATATATATATATATCTGCTAAACATTTAGAGATACCCTAGATGTCTTCTAGATTGATTCAAGATTGATTGATATAGACTAATTGTAGATTAATTGATAAAGATTGATTTATAAAGATTAAATGATAAAGTTTAATTGATTTAATTTATAAAGGATGATTGATAAAGATTGGCTGATAAAGATCGATTGATATTGATCTAAGACTTACTCATACGTCATTGTATTTTGCTCAAGATCTATCCTGTGTGGCGCAATAATCTTGAAATTTTATCTAGATTTTTAGCACAAATGACAAACTCGCAAGCGCGCTTGTAAACTAGTCAACCGTCTCGAAACAGTCATATTTTTAACGACTGCTAATTCAGGCACTGTTATTAGCTGTATCGTTTCAATTCGCCTTTGCAAGCTACTAGTCAATTCGCGTTTGTAGGCTATTATTATATTCACGAGTTTTTAAGATCAACGAGACAGTCTCTAATAGCAATGTTGAAGCAAGTAAGGGCGTACTATAATTAGTTTTAAAGCTGTTACTGTAAAAGAACACTTCATTTAAATCCAGAAATCCTGAACAACGATCGGAGTTCAGCTTAATGTAGAGCTGATTTGAATACATCAGTCAAGTAAAGAGACTGGTAAAGCTAAGGTTAATATCAGTTTCCTCACTCGAAAGCGATGTCAGTGACGGGCGAGCCCAGGATTTGAACCCCGCACATACTGATAGTCGAATTTCTTATCAATATCGCCATTATGGCGATTAAGTTTGGCTTTTGGCCGATTTGGCCGATTAAGTTTGACGTTTCGTTTTAAGTTTTTTAGGTTTGGCCGATTAAGCTTGACGTTTGGCTTTGACTGGCCGATTGGCCAGTGACTTTAGAGAGTTTATCCCACTTGTTCCTTTCCTTGAGCCGTTCTCTCTGTTGATTGACTCTTGGAATAAGGACAGGAGTCACAGGGAAAAGCTACTTGATTCTTGATATGTGCACTTAGCAATGCTGTAGTCTTCGAACTCTATTAGGCATCAATTTGTGGACACTATAGTAGTTTCTACAACCCTCTTCCTCCACTGATCTCTATTAGGCGTCACATTGTGGACACTAGAGTAGTCTCTACAAGCCTCTTCCTTCACTGATCTCGAACCATCACGCAATCATATGCATCACTCTACAACTGATTGAATTACCTCATAAAGTTAGACTCTTTTGCGGTAATCACTTTCTTCTTAATTATTTGTTTATTTGCTGGTTAGGTATGTTTTTATTTACTATTATGAAGACAAGATAAACTGGTAAAGATTTAAGGTAAAAAACCATAGCACTACCATAATCTTGACCATGTTATACCATAAGACAAGTTGAGCTGACATTTATGTATCCAGTGGCGTCACCTTTGGTTGTGTGATGTTATTCAAGTAATCCATCTTCTGTAAAAGTGGCCCACGCAATTCGTGACTTTTTCAATCCAAAACATTTTATTGGATTAAGCTAGTCTGTCATATTTCACATCAGGCAAGTGTTATGCAACTTGTTGTTGCAAGTATTGGACCCTTGTCAGAAGCTAAAATAGACTATAATGTGTGTAAGATCTTAGTAATAAGCTAGAGTAGATTAATGTAGGGCCTATGTAAGAATGAGAAAAAAATTAGAACCGATACCGAGGATAATACTGATACCGACAATACTGGCATTATGTATTCAATTTTCTTAAATAACCAAACTTGCTACATTGCCCCTGAATGCGACAGAGAGAGAGATAGAGAGAGAACTATACCTTTATTTTTAAGAAACATCCTTTCCTACCCACAATCAGACAAGAATACACATAGACGGACACTAGATCATCAATGAGGATATAAATACTCTATCTAGTTGACAGCCTACAATCAAACGGTATATACCAATCACACAAAAACAGCATGTACATGAATGTATCACGAATCTACTTATGATTAAACTCTGGCTTGTGGTGGTACTATAAATACCTCTTTTGATATAGAAGTGACTTATGCAGCCATATATTTTACAATGGCAATAAGTCTAGAACGAGAATTTATAGCATAACAGGCTGGTACCGTTAGGCAGACGATAATGGCCGGCACTTTAGGGCGCATTCTACTGTGACATCCGTCATACTATGAGCAAAGGCATTGGTTACTCTACTGCTTGGACTTTTTAACTAGTGCACTGTACTTTTAGCATTAACAACTACAAGAACAGGTTACCTTAAACTCATTGAAGTAAAGTTAACTGAATAAACTGTAATTAGATCTATAGCAATTATCTGCAATTATGATTAAAGTTAACTGGTTTGCATTTTAGTCATTTATAGCCGTACGTTTAGTCTTATTTTAGAAATATGTAGCAGGAAGTAAAAGATCCGCACTAGGCGATTTAAGTCTAAAGCCGGTCTGAACGTTTGGAACTCAAATTTATCTTGCTGTTTTTTGGATTGTTAGCGCAAATTTTAGCAGTGTTACAGCTGCTGATTTTATCACATGGATTTGTCACCGAACAAAAGGATGGTAAGGAATTGTGATTTGAATAGATTGAATTTGGATAATACAGTGACTGATATACGAATACCGAGTAAGTAACAAATTTGTTCTCTCTCCCTCTCTCTCTCTCTCTCTCTCTCTCTCTCTTTGTCTAACTCTTTATCTCTTACTCTCTTTCGTTGTCTCTCCCTCCCTCTCACCCAATCTCTCTCTCTCTCTCTCTCTATCTTCTCTCTTTCTCTCCCACACTTTCTCTATCTCTTTCTCTCTCTCTCTTTCTATCTCTTTCTCTCGCTTTCCCATTGTCGTGCTTCCATCATGGCTGATTCAAGAAACAGATCACTCAATTTCTACACTCGTGTTTTCACGAGCACTCCATCGATCAATGATATTAATCCTGTGATAAATGCAGTCGATTATCTCCATATAATATGTTGCTTTGAAAGACTTGACTTCTGAGTTGGTTAAGCAAATGTTGCACCTCTTAGTTCCTACTAGACTACCAGCTATGATATTTTCTCCACACGAACTGCTCCAGGACTAAGTAATGCAATGTAAATCTTTATTAGTTCCTCTGCTAACTAACAATTTTTCAACGATGACAAATAGTAATAGTTGCTAATGCTGCGCTTAGCGTCTGTTTCGTAGCACTGAGAGAATCGGAACTACAGAAGTCGAGTAGACGGCCACCGGTTTCAAAATTCCGGCCAGAAAATTCAGACATTTTCTTTACTTTAAAGGCAATTCCAGCTGTTATAATAGGCCTATTTCACACCAGTTTGTTAGCATTTATCACCAAACTAAAGGGAAGACTTGATGGGGCCGTTTTGCTCTTTCAATGACCAGGTTGGAAAGTTACTTTTTCGACGTACTATTACAATCGGATAGGTTTACACGGTTTCCCATCTTTTTAGCTATTGCGGTATAGTTGATTAACAGTATCATTTGACCTTGATGGTGACGCACAAGAACACGTTTTACTAAGCACCAGTTACTCACCTGGGCCAGAGAGAGATACATCATAAAAAATTAAAAAGCTAAAGCAAAGTTTAACTACTGGTAACTTAGCAGAATCGCTACCGCACTTGAAACCGAAGACATCGTCGTTATCATTCGGTAGCCTTACCAAATTTGCTGTTCACTGAAGTGATGTCAAAAGCTCGCTTATCTATCTACCTACATTTGCTAGACTAGTGCAGTCAGTAATGCGACAGGTAGAGAGCGAACAACGGATACTTATATTCATTTTCTTGCAGCTTTCCTATCCATTGAGCAACTTCGAGTTTACAATAACTCCCCTTGATTGCAAATAAATTTACTGAATTCGCGATTTTGTAGTGGCCTCTTATGAATTAGTACCGATTTCGGTTTAATGCAAACCTCTCAATTTTGATAGGTTCACGAGGCACTAAGTAGGACCTGAGAAAACAATTGGAATATCACATATTTTTCTCAAGTTATTGGTTACGTTAGGATGCCATGTAAAAAACATAAATAAAGGACATAACAAATATTTTAAATAATAGATGAAGTGAAGTAGTTCACTACTTCACTTCATCTATTATTTAAAATAGTGAGCACTTCACCAATAGGTGAAGTGCTCACTGCAAAATTATTTAGTCATATATTGTGTAGAAATATGTACATTGGAATTGCATTTAATCAGAGCTATATAGAGAGCTCGAGGGAGAGATAATAATTTCATTGATCAAGCCTTGATTGTTTGTGCATATGAAGAGCTTAATGGCAACATTTTGTGTGGTTTTCTCACAGGTAATCCAAATATAACCAGTAGTCTGGAGGCTTATAAGAAAACTCACCTCGACAAACAGTGCCTACTACCGTTAGAACTGAACATTACCAGGTATAGACTCTTTATAATAAAACCTGAGCGGTACCAGCTAGTTAACAACGAAAGCTTTTGCTCTCATACTGCCACAATATATACATGTACAATTGCATATGTATACATGTATATATATATATATATATATATATATATATATATATATATATATATATATATATATATATATATATGCATATATGTACACATGTACACACACTTAGGCCTATATATATATACATGTATATATATACATGTGTATAAATATATATATAAGGATTAGCTGGACTCAAGAGGTTACAAATGTGGAAGTCCTGGAGAGAGCTGGTATAGATAGACAGTTCATAAATACATGACTAAATAGCAAAAAGGGTTGGCATGTTCTGATTTATGCAGAAGTGAATCTAACCTAAGCAACATAACTGACAATTAAATAATAGACTACATAATTAATAATTAAACAACATAATTATTAACCTATCTCTTTCCTTCATAGGTCTCGTTTTCTTCCCTCTTGTCTCGTATCATGGACTTGCACTGTCATAATCTCGTTTTCAGTTCATTCTTTGCATACTCAGTCATCATTGTGTGGTGCTTTTGCTTTGTTCGTGCAGAGTCTATTTGAGACGTCCCTGACAATTGCCTTTTTGCCAGGAACAAGACGTTAAATCCTTACTGATTGAAATGTGGATTTCAACCAATATAGAATTTCAATCGTAAATATCAATCCTGATGGATTGATTTATTGATAGAAATTATTAATTTCTTTTCGCTGTTCATTTTTAACTGAAGGTTAAAGTCACAAGACTGGAGCGCAGTAAGCAGCAGCTACAGCTGTGTCACGAGCAGCTACAGCTGTGTCAGCAGCAGCAACAACACACATTGCTTGAGCAGCACTCGCAGCAGCTACAGCTGTGTCAGCAGCAGCTACAGCTGCGTCAGTAGCAGAAAACGTAGCGGAGTGTCTAAGAGGCATCGAGTTGCGCAGGGTATGGCAAATACTAATTCTAATTTACCCCATGAATAGATAGATAGTTGTAAATATCCAAAATTATCACACTGGCCTATTAAGGAGACTGTGGATTTGAATCCTATCTGAACGTTTTCGGGAGGCATCAGTGGGATGGAGAAACAGACGTTAGGCTTTAACTTAATACTGACTTTATAACTCCGCTAGCTTTATAATGGCTCCGTTATCTTTATAGCTCTTTAACTTTATAGCTCTGCTAGCTATATAACAGCTCAGAGAGCTTTATGGCTCTTTGACTTCATAGCTCTGCTAGCTTTATAATAGCATTGTTAGCTTTATAGCTCTTTAAATTTACAACTCTTTAGCATTATAGCTCTATTAGTTTTATAATAGCTTATTTATTTTTTTATCTCTTTGAGATTTATAACTCTTTAAGCTTTTTAGCTATTTAAGATTTGTTTTAGCTCTTTTTAGCTTTAAAACTGCTTTAGTTTTACTACGGAGGCTACCTCATTTAGCTTTACTACATGTATATAGCACTTTTAGCTTTTAAAATTGTAATTAAATTTTAAGTTATTGATTTGACACATGGAATATGTCGCTCTAAGGTAATTTGTAAAGATGTTTTACCTTCAAAAGTCTACCAAGTTGTAAGCAATTTTAATTTTATCCTATTCCACGCTTTTACACCTTACGATTGTAAACTGCGCTAGATTAGAATACTTGCAATTCTTTGTTTCAAAGTCTCATATAATTTACTAAACAGTAATATAAGTTGATTGATTGATTGTTCTTTAATGAAGTTATTGATTGAAAGATTGGTTGATTGAACAGTTAATACAATCGCTCATCCATTCCCATATTTGTTTCCGTTGTACTCGATGTTGTCATGGATGACAGTTACACTGTAATTGTTGCTATGTCATTTCATTCAATCAGTCATTCGCTTTCTTTCATTCACTCATAAAATCATTCACATGTTGACTCACTCACCTATTATTGTAGTAACTCACTCTTTCACTCACTCACTCATTCACTCACTAACTCCCTCCCTCACTTACTCACTCACTCACGCATTTACTCATTCACTCACTCACGCATTTACTCATTCACTCACTCACATTCACTCATTCACATTCACTCACTCATTCACTCACACATTTACTCATTCACTCACTCACATTCACTCACTCATTCACTCACGCATTTACTCACTAACTCACTCATTCACGCATTCATTCACTCACTCATTCACTCACTCACTCATTCCCTCACTCTTTCACTCCCTCATCGGAATAAATTTTTCGTTTCCTGTTATGGAAGCGCTGTCAGATCGGGTGGATATTAGATAGATGATTGATTGATTGTTATATTGAAACGTTACTGATAGAAATATTAATTGATTGAATAGTTCATACATTCGCTCATCCATTCCCGTATTTATCTTAGTTGTACTCGATGTTTTCTTGGATGACAGTAACACTGTAATTGCTGCTATGTTAAGTTATTCATTCAATCATTCACTTTCTATCATTCACTCATACACTCATTCACTCTTTAACCCACTCACTTATAATTAAAGTCACTCACTCATGCACTCATCCACTCATATACTCACTCATTCATTCATTCATTCACTAACTCCCTGATTCACTCATTCACTCATTTATTCATATCCTCATTCATTCACTCACTCACTCATTCACTCACTCACCCATTCACTCACTCACTCTTTCACTCACTCACCGGCATACATTTTTCGTTTTCTGTTATGTCAGCGCTATGTCTGATCGGATGGATATTCTTCTTTCCGTGCTGTATCATCGGATTCATCATGAGGGAACCTCCTGAGAGCATCGATGACCTCAACTCTGACCCCTGCTGGCCTGGTCCCTTGTCCCAGTCAAGTGATGACGAATCAGTGGACTCGGGATAAGGATTTCAGCGCATAGATTATGACAGTAGCTAAGGGATCTTTAATTCCCATAGGGATTTCAGCGTATAGATGATGACAGTTGCTAAGAGACATTTTGTTTCCTGATTCCCTTCATTTAAAATTAGTTATCTTTTATGTAATCCTTTTTCGTGTTGGCCTTGTTTCCGGATTGCTGAAGAACAGACCGCCCGTGGCCTGCACGTTTAATAATAATCATAATAACAAAGGTTTAACGTCCGTTTCCTCATACAAGGAAGTTTCGTTACGGGGGACAGAGCACTAGGATTCAAACCAACGTCAGAAAGGTCATTCAGTTGGTGAGAGCCCAGGCTCCAGATATTGCTACAATATCTTTTTAAACAAATGGATCCCGACCTTGTAAAACTGGAATTCAAGGGAAAAAGACGATGATGAAGTTGTGTACTCCTTTTCAATTTTGCATTCAGAAATCTGTTCCTAGAAGTTTGAAGAGTCCTGTGCTTGGTTGACGAGTATCAGCTAATGATAAAGAAAGCTGGTAAAACTGATGCTAACGTCAGTTTCCTCACTCGAAAGCGATATCAGTGACGGACGAGCACAGGATACCAGGGTTTATATGGTAACCTATCTAAGTCTAGATCTCCTATTAGAGCCCACGCGGGATTTAGTAGGCTTAGACCAAAGCTTCTAATCCAGTGCTCGCCGTAACTAACAAACTTTAGAGATATGAAAGTGCAGTTTGATCAATTGATTAATTAATCTGTGGCATTAATAAATCTGCAATGCAAAATCAATGGTAAGATTAACTTTTTATATCCCGAACCATGAAGGAATTCACGAAACTCTTTTAATTTTACAACATGAACTCGTTATACATGTAGTCCGTAGTACGAAACTACAAAACTGTTTAAATGTATCTTTAAAAATGTCAGAGATATTGGCATGTTCCATAAGTGGAACAATGGGATAATAAGGCTAATCGGCAGATCCGAGTTAACTAAGGAAATTAAAATCAGAATGTTCTCATTTAATTTGACTTTTCATCCGGTCGTCTATCGCTTTAGAATGAACGGCATAGTTTTAATTAGTTAATTAATTGTTTATTACTTTAAAAAAAGTAAACACGCATTATAGTGAAGAATCAAATATGTTGATATCTATCACTTTTAAAACCACATGTTTAATCCGTTAAGCAATTTAGACCGTATAACCAGTCCAGTGAATTTCGGAGATTTTACTCTCAGATCAGCGCGGCTGGGATTTGAACCCACGAGGATTCAATTCACCTCAGGATTTTCATTTAAAACTTCATGACGTTACCCCTACGCTATTTAGACATTCTACGCTACTTAGAACATAATATTTGCAACTGATGTTATGTTCATTCGTAAGTAGGCTAGTCTATTTGAAAAGATGCAAAACATTTCTCGTTTAGTCGTTTGCTGCATTTCTTTTTCGCATTACTGCCACAATATGCACAGCGCCCTTGACTGGGGGCAGTAAGATGGTGTTCAAATCCATCATAACGAACACATCCAGGAACAGGTGTAGTTGGTCCGGTGTTCTGAGATCTTGCTGATGAACGCACTAGCCCGTGAACGATTTCCCGTCGGAAATCCAAGTGCGAGAGTTGTTCCTCTGACAACGTCACTCTACAGTGAGTACGCCAGGTAGCAACAACAGCTATGTGTATGTTGAGACCGTTGATTAATAGGTTCCATCACCATTTCTTCCATTTTATACTTGGTCGATAAGCTGATAGCAAACGGTCCATCAGATCTACTCCACCCATGCCCGTGATGCAGTTTGCAATCATATTTGGCAGGGTCACATGTGCCTTGTGTCCCTAACCCTTTATAGGCCTTAGCACGTACCTTCTTCCTTGATAAGACTTAATCGAAGTTACTAGCACATGTTACAAGATTTCTATCACTCCAGCGCACAATACAAACACTTCCATCACTCGATTTTTCCTCTTTCGTGTTGACTGAAATCTTTCTTGCTTGGTAGAACAGCACCTCCCAATTTATCATCCCTTACTGTACTTCTGGATCGTAGGCCTAATGTTCTTAGTTTACATTACAGATCATGAGATGTAAAGAATTACCGAAAAACAATTTTATATGGGCCCCTAGTGGGGCCCAAATTTGAAAAATATGGACCATATTTTTCAAATATGTGACAAAAAGTATTTTTTAATATTTGAAAAATAGGGCCCATATTTTTAAATATGGGCCTCACTAGGGGTCCATATTTGAAAATATGGGTCATATTTGAAAAAATTCGAGCTAGTAGAACTGTCCGAATTCCCTCTCGTACCCCCCCCCCTCAACCATTTCCCTTACAATAATCATATTTACACATAGAAATTGCCTTAGAAACAATGAAAATATACTTTACTACTTCGTAAATAATATACTTCGTATATTTTTAATAATATATTATATTATATTTAATAATATACTTCGTAAAGTATATCATTAAATCTTTACTAATCGTTAGAGATGTAGATAACGTCATGAAATTTTAAATGACAGATCATGAGGTGAGTTTAACCCTCATGGGTTCAATTCCCGGCCGAGCAGATCTGAGTGTAAAATCTCGGACATTCACTGGACTGGTTATACGGAAAATGGGATAAATTGCCTAACGGATTTAGCATGTGGTATTAAAAGTGATAGATATCAACGTAGTTGATCAGTTCACTATAAGGTGTGTTATTATTTACAATTTTTATCGGCGGGCCTAAGGGAGGGCGGCCCCTGGATCCGCCACTGCATGCATATGCAGTATGTGCGTGTGGTGTATGTGTAAGTGTGTGAGTATTGTTTATATGTATATATAGTATATGTAACCATGCTTCTGGACTTTTTAAATGAGTTGCCATCTGATGTTGTGTGTACAAAGTAAAGCAAAATTTTTATTTAAACATCCGGCCGGCTAAATTCAACATGGAGGATGGAAGTTTGTAAACAATGCTTTTCTGTAGCATTATATTGCTCCTAAGTCCAATTTTACTATAAAAAAATTATTGTTCGTTCTTATTCTCACCCCTGTTCTTGCAGTTTAGGTCTGAAAATAAATGTGGAAGATTTTTTGTCAAGCATATTCTTAACTAATTTTCTTGTCGTTATTTGTTAAGCCAGCTATTTCAGTGCATGCTAATTAAGAAGAATTTATTCCGCAATACATGAATAGTCCTTATAGCACGAAAGTATTTAAATATTAGCCCTTCTATTTTTCATATACGTGTATCATTGTTTTTTTTCTGTTATTATTGTTGCGTATAATTTTTATTGGATTGCGGGCGCCTTTCTCTAGAATTCGTTATCTTCACTGTGTTCTATAGATCTCACAAGTGTAAACCATGTTATCATCTTATTCATTTTATAGCAAATTCAGTATAAATTTTATAATACTACTAAATATGGAGGTTGATATTAATTATGTATGATTAGTAGCTTCTTAAAGATATAGTCTTCAGCAAAACACAATGTATATTTTAAACATGTAATATAAAGGCTACAATTCTATGTATTTACTATCAGCATTTATATTATATTAAAATTCCTTTGATGGTCCACATGTTTCGTATCTAGTCTTGTAAGACATTTCACACTCAAAATGCATATCGCATTTTTTCTAGTCCGCTAGCTAACAGCAGTTGGTACACTACAAGAGCACTTTCTTAATTACCTAATCTCTGGTGTAGTCATACGGTCTTACCAATCAGTATGTATTACTCACAATGCATTACCTCGAGTTCTTGGATTGTAGTATAGTAACAAAGAAGAAGCTGAGCTAACATCATCTCTCTCTCTCTCTTGTAGTGCACTGCTTATTGGCAGGTCCATGGTGTATAACACCGTCACTCTTCTCTGTCATCCGATTTCCTCCTCATGTCCACTTACGAGTGGACCATTAAATCATCTAACATTCCTAATCTCGGTCTGCCTCTGCTTCTCTTTCCTTCAATTCTACATTCTATGACCTCCTTTGTCAACTATCTCTCTTAGAGTGTATCCTATCAAATTCTTCAGATTTCTTATAACATTTATCTACTGTTTATCTGTACCCACTCTCCTCAAGTCTATTTGTGCTCACTCTCTGCGAGACTTCTTCATTTGTAACAGAGAGTACGAATTCATAAACAGAAATGAAAATAAATAAATAATAAAAATAAAATAATATAAAAATAAATAATAATAAAAAATATGACAGTGATCAAAAAGTTGTTCTCTCACTATCAGTTTAGAAATGATTTAGAAATCAGTTTATCTGCCTATGGCTTGTTGATGTGTTTCAGTAAATAAATTAATGCCACATTTTTCTCACTGTTTACAGTAAATGTTTTGTGCTGTTTCGTGCAGACGTGGAGTACGGAGCTAGTGCTGATCATCCAGTGGATATAACAAATCATGATGGTACATATGATTTATCTCTAATCAGATCCCTATACTGATATATCTCTAATCTGATCCCTCTACTGATTTATCTCTAATCTGATCCCTCTACTGATTTATCTCTAATATGATCCCTCTACTGATTTATCTCTAATCTTATCCCTCTATTGATTTATCTCTAATCTGACCCCTCTACTGATTTTTCTCTAATCTGATCCCACTACTGATTTATCTTTAATCTGATCCCTCTATTGATTTAGCTCTAATCTGATCCCTCTACTGATTTATCTCTAATCTTATCCCTCTATTGATTTATCTCTAATCTGATCCCTCTACTGATTTATATCTATTTCTCATCCCTGTAGATAGATATTGATTTATCTCTAATCTGATCCCTCTACTGATTTATCTCTAATCTGATCCCTCTACTTATCTCAGTTGTTTGATATCAGACGTTTTACAGATAAGTCTTTATACTTTCTGGTAAAATAAAATTACATAAGCATAGTTAACAAATATGTACTGAGCAGCAATCATCAATTCTCTTACCAGATCTAGCCTCACAAGTGTAGGCTAAATATTAATCAGCACTTCTCTTACTAGACTCTTTTTATCTCTTAGTGCACTGCCTACTGGCAGGTCCATAGTATATAACGCCTCCACTCTTCTCTATCTACTGCTTTCCTCTTCATGTCCTTATATGAGTGGGTCTTTAAATCATCTAACGTACCTAATCTCGTCCTGCCCCTGCCTCTATTTCCTGCCTTTAGGCCTTCTATGACCTCATTTAATACACTTCCCCCCTCCCCTCAGAATGTGTCCTAAGGGGGAAGGTCTAATAAAAGAAGGCAGATTGTAAGCCATAGAAGGCAGAACGGAAGGAATTTTAGCTATATAAATAGTTTTAAATGATAAGCTTTTTTAAAAATTATAATGAATTATCATTTGCAGATCTGTATGTTTCTTTAATATTCATTGAGGTTGTTTGCTGTCGACCTTGTGTCCGGGGAAATGCATTAATGTGGCTAAAATATAGAATTAAAAAATATATATTTAAGTAAATATGTATATATTTGCATTTATTAGGCAATGAAAAATGTATTGAGCATTTATTAATCTTCTTGCGAAACATGTTCATCAACCTAAACTTTGCGATGACGAACTTTTAATTTATAAATTTAAGTTTGCTAATGCATACTACCTGAGTATTGTTCTCTCTCTTTCTCTATCTAGCTCTCTCTCTCTCTAACTCTCATGCTCTTTGCTCTATATGCACTTGGCTTTTGTAAATACATTTCTTTTAATTTGTTACTGTACTTTTGATATCGTTAGGTTAATCTTACTATCTTGTATTACTATCTATTTTATTGGTCATCTGTTTTGACTGAGCAGATGATGGGGTCGAGGATTGGCAGATAAGACCCAATGCTGATGCTGCCAGAAGAAGCAGCTCAAAGTCTCCGAGAAGAGACAGAAGCAACTCGAAGTCGCCCAGGAGAAGAGAAAGGAGTAGATCAAGGTCGCCAAGAAGAAGAGATAGAAGTAGGTCAAGGTCACCTAGGAGACGAGACAGAAGTAGGTCAAGGTCGCCTAGGAGAAATAGAAGTAGATCCAGATCTCCAAGAAGAAGGTCTCGTAGGTAGGTGTCTGGGGACTGTATTATAATTTGTTCTTCTTTTTTCTGCCATATCCTTTGTATTTATTTATTAATGAAACTACATAATCTTTTCATCTTAGCAGTTTCACTTCTTAAACCATGGCTTATACTGGATTATCATGATTTTGCTCATCAGTAAGTCAGTCAGACAAAGCTGAACCTTTTACCACCATAAATGATCCAAAATGTATGTTCTCTGTTAGATAAGGCTGGAGATATGATGACTGCTATGGTAATTAATTTAATGGTAGGTCTCTACATTACATGTATAGCTTTTAAATCTTTGACTGATTAGCATTTAATTAGTATTTCATTTACTATGTATATCGACAGTTCAAGTTTTTGTCAAATCCAGAACTGAGCTTTGAACCGAGTCTCAGTTAGCCGATACACAGTGGACATTACTACACTTGTACAAGTTCTTTGTTAATTGAAGCTGACGGTGAATCAGAGCCTGAAGAAACTAATCTTTTGCTATACTCTTACTGCAGATAATAAAATATAAAAAATAAAGTGAATTATTTCACTGAAGAATACTTGATTTATTTGTTCTGGAAGGTGTATTAAGAAATTTAATTTAGTTCAAACAATTGGGTCTATTTTTTTATATAGTTTCTGTTGGTTTTCTGCTATTTTAGTTTGAGATATTTTGCTTAATTCATTGCATTTGATTATTGTTTCAGTGCGGAGGACAAAGACAACCACACGGAAGGTAAATAGGATTCCTTGTAATAGCTCTGTCGTGAACATTTTGAAAGCAAATGAAACTCTAATGTTGCTCTCGACCCTCGTGGTATTAATTGAAAAACTTACGATGTCCATCGAATGTTTCAAAATTCAGTATTTTATTCTAATAGTTTGATAGAATTACGTAAGAGCTAACTTTGTCATCCGTCACCTAAATTATGATTTTTTGAATTTAGAGAGGAAAGGAATTTATATACAATACACATATACATTTATATATACTACATATGTGCAATTGAAATATGATACTTTCAATGTCAGTTAGAATTAAAATTATTATGGTGAAAGATTATTTAACCTATCCAATATCTTAAATTTAATCCCTTTTTCTCACTTTGAAAATTCACTTTTTTCTAACTTTCAAAAGTCACCTTTTGCCGAAGATTTTTTTCAAAAGTCGCTATTTGTTTCATTTAATACTGCCATTTGATTTATGTGAATAGAATTCATTCAGATTTCAGAGATCTTTTGCTTAAACATTGGGCAGCAACTTAAAGAAAAATTTCTCTTTATTTAAGTCTAATGTGTCTTATTTAATATTTGAATCGGATTATCTTACTGTTGCTTAATTAGTTTTGATTTATTGATATACTGGTGGTTGGTGATTGATTGTTCTCTCCTTCTAGTGCACTACCTAACGGCAGGTCCATGGCACAAAACTCTTCCAACCAATTCTGTCATCAGCTTTCCTTTTCATCTCTATATGTGAATTTGTTATTAATCATGATAACGACTAGTGATTGATTGATGGTTTTATTGACTTGTTTTCTAGAACCACCAGTTGAGTTAACTGAGGAGGAGAAGGCTATGATGGAGGTCATGGGATTTGCTAAATTCAACTCTACAAAGGTTACCATTAAATAATTTACACCTATAACGTTGCTGAACTGTGTGTTAGGTGTTGTGTGTGAGTGAAAATTTATTAGATGTTGTTGTTAAGAGTGGTAAAATTTATATGTAAGTAACTAATAATAATGTGTACCAATTTAATTTATAATTTTCAATTTTTAATACTAATGTAATTTATAATTTGTTCATAATTTAATTTGTACATAAAGTACAAATTATATAAATGTTTGTTCATTACGTACTGGTTTGTACATATTGTTATATATCAGTGATAGTAATATACAAAATATCTTTTGCAAATTTAATCTCGTACTAGCTTTAAATTCCATGGTCTGGCAAGCTTACTGGTGAATAGGGTAAAATAGTTAACAAAAGTTGTCATACTATTTGGGTAATAGTCTAACCCGCAACATTATAATCCCTAATCGTCATTCTATACAGCATCGTTAAAACTTATAGGCCCCACTCTAATCGGTATTGTAACATTGTTTCATGCAGATATATAAAAGACTGCCATAGCTAGGCAATTAACTAACCAATGAATGAACTAGCGATTGAGCGGTACTCAATCGGAAATCTGACCAAACATAGAAATTTTGTTTCGATATCAATAAAAAATCGAGATGGCCTCCGAAGAATTATAAAGAAAAATGTTAGTTGCTTTTGTCCTCTGCCCAATTTCTAACTGGCTAAAGAGTCGTGTTACAATGTAAGAAATTAAAACTATGTATATATAAGCAAAAATTACAGAATAGGAAGTGCAGTAAATTAAAAATGTAACTAATAAAAAGTCCAGTAACTTTCTGGGTTTTTGAAATAAAAAGTTCAGTAACTTTTTGGATCTGTGTATGTATTTATATGAATAATTGTCAGGTTTTATTGCATTTCCGTAGATTTTACAGTTTTCAGTAATGTTAACTAAGTTGAATATTGTTAGGTGGTATTGTTTTTAAATTTAAAATGTGATAGTCTCGGGTAATTTTCTAAACTATTAGTCGATGTGTATGGTCGCAGTATGACCAAGCTTAGCGTACTTAGTGCTTCACGGCAGTCAATTTTGTTCAACTAGTGCTCAAAGCTAAGTGTATATCAGAGTGCTCACTAATTCACATAAATCTTTAGCACTCAAATTTGACAGAGAATGTTAGAAACTGTAAAAATTTCCGCAATGATTGGGATAACTCTTGATTGTATGAATGCAATTATTTACTGACATATGATAATGGTGGAGGTCGCAAAGCGAAAATATCATGGAAACGTTTCAACCGTTTTCAGCTTGTATTTGAAGTGTGCAGAAATTTTTAGAATGCACTTAACACTGTTTGAATGTAATGTTCTCTTAGATGCATGATTCATTGATTTGTTTATGCATCGATTAAATCACTGTTTGAATCTAACGTTCTCTTAGATCCATGATTCGTTGATTTGTTTATGCATCGATTAAATCACTGTTTGAATCTAACGTTCTCTTAGATCCATGATTCGTTGATTTGTTTATGCATCGATTAAATCACTGTTTGAATCTAACGTTCTCTTAAATCCATGATTCGTTGATTTGTTTATGCATCGATTAAATCACTGTTTGAATCTAACGTTCTCTTAGATCCATGATTCGTTGATTTGTTTATGCATCAATTAAATCACTGTTTGAATCTAACATTCTCTTAGATCCATGATTCATTGCGTTATATATATTCATCGATTAAATCTGTTTTGCGTTGTTTTTGTAGAAACCGTTTGACGAGCTCGACCTGGAGGAGGTGTATTTTGAGGGTGGAAGAGGCAGAGGTCGTGGGGGTGGGAGAGGATTTGGTCGAGGAGGTGGTAGAGGCAGGGGAGGTGGTGGCAGGGGAGGAGGGGGTCGTGGTGGCGGGGGTGGATGGAGAGGGGGTGATAGACGAGGTGGTGGTGGGGACAGAGATAGGGACAGAGGCAGGGACTATGGGAGGGACAGGGACTATGGAAGAGATAGAGATAGAGGTTACGACAGAGATAGAGACAGGAGAAGGGACGACAGAGACAAAGGAAGGTACGGAGACAGGAACTCGGGAGGGGGTGGATACAGAGGTGGAGATAACGGTGGTAGAAGCTACGGGGGTGACAGTAGATCTAGATATTAGAGATAAAACTGTTGCGCAGTCCTTGAAGCTGTGGAGAACTTC
The DNA here is from genome assembly GCA_905160935.1 of Enchytraeus crypticus. Taxonomy (NCBI): domain Eukaryota; kingdom Metazoa; phylum Annelida; class Clitellata; order Enchytraeida; family Enchytraeidae; genus Enchytraeus; species Enchytraeus crypticus. The sequence continues at coordinate 401,683 of CAJHZI010000182.1, forward strand.
TACTTATCATAACTCTACTATGTCTAAATAGTATGAGAAGTTGAACAAAAATGTAAAGAAGTTCAGCTTCAATGATTGGCACGTAAACTGTTAAAGAATGACTGTTGTTTTAAAGAACAAGTTAACGATTGCGTTCAGTAGAGCTCAGGTACGTGCAGCGGAGAGTAGATGAGTAAGATATGAAGAAGTATTCCACTAGTGTGACGTTTTCTTCTGTTTTATATCTTTTAATCTTGGTCGTTGATGTGAACTTGGTAAAAAAAATATGAAAGATTAAAATCTCTTCTGCGATATCTCACTGATTCTTTTTTTCTGCCGGAAGTAGAAGTGCGTGTAAACATGCGTGTGTTGCAGGGTTGCACAGTGCTTGCTCTTTCTCTGCAGTATTGTGCCTGTGTTAATCTAACTTTTTAATTGATGGACTGATTCAAACGTAGAGACTGTCATTTTTATTTGACCGGCTGCTGTCGGGCATTTAACACTTCGCTGTGAACAATAATGTTGTCAAGTTACGTTAAATTGGTTTGTGTTGCTTTGATTACATTTTTTTAACAAATTAATATAATTTGAAGAAGAAATTTTTCTGTAAAGTATGGCTTATCCTGCACTTACTGCAGGTTAAGCCATACTGCACTTCTTGCATATTGATGCCTGTACTGCACTTATACTTACAAATACAAGATCCTGGCAAAATCCGCTAGTGAGCATACCATTGACGAATTAGTTGCGACATCCAGGATCTGTTCCTACAATGATTGCCTCTGGGGTGGTTTACCAGATCCTACGTCTTGATGCAGTTGTTGTGTTCTACAAATGTAGTATTTTGCTGTAGGTGAACTACGCCGATGTACTGTAATGAGTTTCAGTTCTCTGCTGGACGCTTACAGAGGCGCATATGAATACGAGATTATTATACAATATTATAAGAATATTATACAATATTATATGAATATTATACAATATTATATGAATATTATACAATATTATATGAATATTATACAATATTATATGATTATTATACAATATTATATGAATATTATATAGTATTATATGAATATTATACAAGCCCGTGAGAGACTTTGGTTGCAGGAGATGCTTGATCATTTTATAAAGTCAGTTCATAGTGGCATCTGGTTTTTTGTAGGCACAAGAATATTTTCTTGGGCACGAGCTCGGAATATGTAAAGACAATCCTTACTAACGCAAAAATTGTTTTGAAGATTCGACATTAGCAGTATAAATAGCTCAATGTGTAGAGCGCTAGGTAGTGTTGTGGAACACCACTGGCGGATTTTAAATAACCGATTCAGAGACTCGTGGGTTCCATTCCAAGGCGAGTATCATTCAATATATTCACAGGACCGGTAAAGGAATATTACATTAAGTTGTCTTGATTTGTGTTAAAATGGATAGATTTCATTGAGGATGATTATTTTATTAGTATCTCCAGCATGCAAGACTACAAGTCAATAAACTTAAAGTTATCTGATTTTAGATAGTACAAATTTATTTAAACGATCGAATAAAAATCCCAATGTGTTGGAAGGCTATATTTAAATCCTCTTCAGCTGCAATCTGTGCGCATTGCAAAGCAACGATTACTTATAATAATCATTGAGTGAAAGAGTAAACTACAAGAAAATCAAGTAGGCCAGGAAACTACGCGTGAGGTAGGCCTATACGTAATATGTATAACCATACGAATACAAATGATCAGAGGGCGATACTACTTTACTATAATTCATTTAATCAGAACACTAGTAATTTAATTGAACAAGACCTTTATCACGAGTTTAAACTTCGCCAGATGTTTGATGTTTCAGAATTACCGACGTGCACCTGCAGATCGCCTGGTATTATACCGTTAAATAAGTGAGCATTCAGGGCGTACAAGGGCTAATTCATATCAATTATCTATATGTAACATTGTGACAAGTACCACACAGATCGAAGAGTCAGACCCATTGTATTCATATCAAATAACACGTTGTCACTCTCTTACCAGAACCGTGTTACCATGTCGCATAAAATGACGGTCACGTAGGCTAAACACTTTCAAAACAGAGAAAATGTAAAAATATTTTGCTCACATAAACTGAACTGTACTGAAGGACACTTTCAGGCACAAAACACAATTTAGCACAATCAGATCAAATACTTTTTTGCGCAAACTTCGATCTGACAAATTACAATGTAGGCTACATGTTACAGTGTAAATACTAATATTTGGCATACTGTTAATATTACATATTAATATTACAATGCATATACTAGGCCTAGCAGTGTAAAGATTAGATAGGCCACATTCAATAACATACGATTAGAACAGGTAATACAACGACGAACCAACGACGTAGATCCAAGTAGTCGTGCAACAACATTGGGGATGATGAGAAATGTGGAGAGAAATGAATTGTACAACTGCATAGGCAAAAGAAGGCGTTTGAAGAGAGAAAATAACTCGTAACAAGAGGTATAGGAAAAACACAAAGATAAAGATTGAAAATTGTTGTGATCGGCATCATACAGATGTGAAACGTGGAAATTAAGAAAAGAAGCTATCAGGAAGCTAGAGGCAATCGATGTGATAGACAGTTAATAAATGTGATTGATAGGAACTAGTAAAGCTGGATAGGACATATTAAAAATTAAAAGTGAGATGCTTTAGGCCAGATGATGGTGAAGTGGTAGAGGGAAGTGATTTGAGTTGATGCGATCAATATATATATATATATATATATATATATATATATATATATATATATATATATATATATATATATATATAACAGCACAAATATAGTCTATTAAGTGAGAGTTAATTGAACCACGTAAATACTTCATAGTTCGAGCTACTGAGAGCTGATGTTGGAGCGGAGAGGAAGACCTAATGGGTGTTGATGCTCTAGTCCATAGTGGAGTAGAGGAAATATTTGAGTCAGATTCTGGTTATTGAAACAAATTTTCCAAAACTGTTTAATTGCCAGTCTTGAAGGATAATAAATCTAACTGCTATCCGAGTGAGCTACGCCGATGGGCTTAGACCACTACGGCTTGGTTTCTAGGCAAGTGGTTCGATTGCAGATCAGGAGGCGCAGCGTTCAAATTCAGTGCTCTCCGTGTCAATGCCATACTAAGAGAGCAGGAAACTGACGTTAAACTTAATTTTGTCTTTATCATGTTTTTGGAATCATAGCCACATAGTAACCATTCCCCGTGTTGTGTCCGGGTTCCCCGTGTTTTGTCCGGGTCGTTTGAAGAATTTGACCAACAGGTGACTGCACGTGTCGTAGAAGGCGACTAAAGCATGAAGATCCATACCAACGTCAGAAAGGGCATTCGGTTGGTGAGCGCCTAGGCTCTAGTAATTGCCTCAAAACTTAAACGAATGGATAGGAGTCTATTCGTATCCCGACCCTGGTCAAACTGGGATTTAAGGGAAGATGTTGATGATGAACCACGCAGTATCTGGGAAACTGCAAATAGCTTCAAGATACGACACGTTACGTAAGAGACAACTAGAGTAGATATTGCTGCACTTTACAGGAACGTTTGTTTCTAAATCGCTCTTACAATATATCGCTCACTCCTGCTAATGAACTAGGTTAGATTAGGTTTTATTTGACCGCTAAGAGTGATCGCTGCAGTGACGTAAGATAATACAGAGTAATAATATTTTGATAAATGTCCGAACGTTTTCAACAATACACTTCTGCAATCTTTTATAGTTTTCTTCAATAGGCCTACAATACAATATAATTTAATTACGATTTAAAGTCCGGTCATTCATCCGAAGGTGACACAAGGGACTTAGGGCGGAGAATAAACAGTAGGTCTATAAGTATATTGTATAATGAACTACGACAAATAAATCGAAATATCTACTACTGAAATATCTACATAATGTAGCCCTATATCTTTTTTATAGTATTAGAAGCAGGAAACGAAGATACGCGATGTAATTACAAACTTAACCTTTTATTTCTTACGCGATCAGACACAATAACTAAGTATAACGGCAAAACATAGCGACAATAACAATTAACGTATCTAACATACTGTAACTCACATACACACATATACCCACTCAAAGGCACGCACACAGACTTAATAATATTCACACCTATCCATACAGGCATACAGACACAAAAATTAACAAGCAGCAGGCAAGCATACATGCTGGTAGGCAAGTAATCGCAAACACAAGAAAGCAAACGTGTGTATGGATCAGTAGGCAGAAAATAAAGACATACATGTAGATGCGTTTGATACATCTTTCACTAATTTGTAGTCACACGTGAACACTCTCTTTGTGTGAAGTGTCGATGTTGTTGCACGCTCACACGCACAATGTTGCAATGACAACTGATTAATCGCTAACATTCGTAACCGGGTCGTTTAGATTACTAGGACAATCGAAATGGAAGAGGTCCACTATACAGCTATGTGCTGATTTCTTGCACATTCCACAACTCGTGCTCGTAAGGTTAAGGTTTTGTGAATGGTCCAGAGTGTCCAGAATTCGCTATGAACCCAATAATGAACCCTATGAACACAATATGAACCGTAAAGACAATATTTTACGCTATGAACCCGAGCTAATATAATTTGATATAAAAATTCTACAGAGCAAAAGTAAAAGGATTTAGAGCAAATGCTTGTATTGCAAATATGCATTACAACTCTGATTTACACTCGATTATAAGTAATATTACCAATAGTGACCGATAAAATCGGCACCGTCTACGCAATCGCTGGTTGGTTAACTTATTTAAACTCACGTCTCAAAGTTTACAATGAACATGCACACACAATGACAGACATACACACACGCGCGCAAAATGAATAAGATTTTTGATTTTGATTTGAATGATTGATGAGATTTAAATGTCTGATGCATTTATATTCATATGTTCATGTATCTGTGTACTGTGATTTCTGTTATATTTATTTTACTTTAGTTCTAATAAACTTCTACACACACGCGCACACAATTCACAAACCACCAGCTTCAAAGACAAATACTACTACACTGTCAATCACATTCAGAGATACACCCACCCCACTTGAGTAAAACAATAACGAAATGTGACTACGCGAAGTTATGTTAGCGAGCACAGTATTTACAGCAGAGAAAAGAACGAGCAAAAATACAGATAACACTATGATCTAATAGGCTGTATAAGTATAAAATATCACAGATAAAGTACCGGTCACTGCCGGTGACAATACCGACTGAAGAGGGCAGACAAAAATCAATCCCAAATAACGACGCTACAACGGTAAAAATCAACTAAACGGACAACAACTAATATAGGCTTACATTTAAAACGTCAGGGAATGGGGAAAATATTTGTATCTGAATTTTTTTGGACCGGAGATAATAATTTTGATTATTTCAAAATATGCTAGAAAATAATGTCATTTCTCAGGCAACAAAATAAATTTTGGGAATTTTTGGCGTGGGGTTGAAACAAGAGGGCTGTAATGCTAAACCAGGAACAGAACATCTATTTTAAATGAGCGCAATTTAGTATCGAGGTCGTTACTAAAAATTAGATAGATATATCAATAAACTCTTCCCCAAGTCCCACTTTACAGGGTCGACACGGAAGGGTCTAGATAGGAAATAGAACCTTAAGGTCGGCTATCCTTCGGCCTGACACCACAAAGTGTTCAGAACTAGGTCTTTATGCGCCCTTTCAAATAGAGAAAAACCTAGACCGAAGCGGATAAGGTCAACCTCTTAAACTGTACGTCTATTCAAAATTAATCGAGGCACTACACTGTTTCACTCACAAAAGCACAAATATATCGATACAATACACAAAACACTACGAAATTAACTAAAGTATATAACGCACAATATTTTACCGTCCATTTCCCCGCCCTAAGACGATGTCAGATAGTAATCCTGCTGAATTCTTAGTTCGCACATCCAGTTACAAAATCAACTGCTAACTAAACAATACAATCCGTTTTGCTTTTGCAAAACAGATACACACATATACAGAGTTTAAAGCAATAATCCTTACAATGAGCAACTGACACGCATTTTTGAATAAGTTAAATAATTCTAGATATAATTTAGTTTCCTCAAGAAACAGGAAGCTTAGCGATACCATATTCATACTATTTATACTTCTTTTTATTCATACAGTCAAAGGAAGTCATTTTACTAGGTTTATCATCTCTTCTATATTGCAAGCAGTTAATCTCAGGAGTCCAATCCTATATGATGTCAAATAGAAATATTCAATACAATTCTAGCCAGGGATCTTAGAAACCGGCTGAAGAAATTTGTACATATGATTAAATTCAATCAGAAGTATTAATCGGATTATAGCACGTCTATCTATAGAACAACTCGACCATTGAATAGGTTTACACAAAGATGACGTTCCAAACATACCCTAATCCCTTATGACGTCACTTATGTCTCAAAACATGCAAGCAATCTACCGATAGCATATGTTATCACCTCAATAATACACAATATTAACAACACCTGTTACCTCGTATGCAGCATGAGAACAGCATTTACATCACTATAATTTGCAGAACATCTATAGGAATTTTAAATAAAGAAAGCATTATTGTTTGTTTCTGCATTAAATAGCTTTTAAGTAAAAATTATATAATGTAGAAACAATAGAGAACGAATCTCGTGAACGCAACTGGAATAGTTAGAACAAGCAAATGAACCAGGCACATCGACAACTGAATAACTCTATCATATATTTATTCTCAACCGCTCTGTATTATTGAACAAGCATGCTCTGCAAAGCACAACAACTGTTATGATTCTTCGGCAAGAAGCCGAGGCAAAACTCTTTGAAGATCTTATTTTCCATTAAAAACTACTTTTAATAGATTCAAAAAATGTAGATAAAAACTTAAATATTATCATGAATTCTCCACATGTTATTATTTAGAAGTAAATTTTACCAACGCACACTCCACATCTTGTTATATTCATCTTAACTATTTTATACTGCCTACAAGACGTATTCAACAGAATCAGTGAAGCAAAATAATAAAAATTATTAAACAGAAACCCAAAAAACAACGAAAACAACTAACACGTTAAATTATAGCACATCACTGGGACGTCATCAAGGAGAACTGAGCTCTCTCTATATATATGACTTTAGTAAAATTTGCATTTTATTTAATTATTAATACTACTACATGATAATGCAACAACAGTGGACTACAAACATACGGAGTTATATTAGCATGAATTAATTTCTTTAAATTTTTGGACAGATAACTAATAATGAAAATGTTCACAGTAAATATATTTGGTAATTAGGGTACAGCAGTTTTGCTACAAACAAATACTACACAAACAGTAAATAATTTCACGTCTCATTACAATCAGAAGATGATTTCAGAAACCTCACATACAACATTGGACTAAATTGCCATTATACTGAAAGAGAAAAGAACTAATTTTAATAATTTAGTGCAAACCGTTAAAGTACATAATACCTAAATAATGAATGGTAATAATGCTCCTTCAAAGTAGGCCTACTGCTATCTACATTTTCTACATATTGTTTGACATTCAAAATTTAAAGCAAAATAGCCAATCAAGAACACAACTGAAAAGACAAAAACATTGTGGCAAACATAAAGATATCGATTTTAAAACTATTTCAGTTATGAAAATATACACAAAACTAATGAAAAATGGAGAAGTAAAGTTGAAAACAATTACATGTTTACAATCCATGTCAAAATTTAATGAAATATTTCATTTCAATCTTTTCACGTAAAAGTTATTATATAAAATTAATTAGGAAAAAATCAAATAGCTAACCTCAACTAAAATAAGGAAAGTAAAAATAAAATTTAACTAAAGTCTGGCATCGTAGTGAACTCGCACCTCTCGCTCAATCATGATCAGTAGCAACATTAAGTTCTCTAAATAACTGCCACTAGGTAATAAGTAATACAGAACATACACAACAAAAATATTCTAAATAACAGAGAGAACATGGAGAGGACATACTGCCCATGCAATATAAAAGAGGTTTATAATGTTAACCCGTTTTAACATTTTCAGTACAAAGCTGGTAAAGCTAAGATTAGCGTCAGTTTCCTCACTCGAAAGCAATGTCAGTGACGGGCGAGCCCAGGATTTGAACCCAGCACATACTGATCCGTGATCGAATATTATTGACATCGCCACTGGCTCCAGCCAGTAGTATCAAAGGTATACTACACAGTCAGCCATTTAAAACTAATTAGACCTAGTTATAATATCTCATATCTCGGCTTGTAAATGGTCTTACACTATGATCTACATCAAAATGCACATACCTGCTCCTGGTTTTCCAGTATCGTTAATGTAGGTGGATATATAACAATGTCCACAACAGCAGAAACCGAGTAAGAATTGTACTAATCAAATAAAATAATTATTTTTAGCTTAATACTGGCTGTAGTTACAAAGAAACAGAATCAGTACTTAAAATTGTTATTTCTGCGAGCAGTTCCTTGGAAACACGTTAAATCACCGGCTGAGAAAGAGGCCACATCAGTATGTTTGCAACAGCCGACCAACAGGCTAGAAATTTAAATATAAGACTCACCTTCAACTATCAATATCTTCTCCAGACGTGAAATTAACACTAATTCTTGTGTTTCAGATATAAATTATAATCTTTAGAGCCTAGCGATTTACACTGACGTCGTATCTTATGCAAAATTACAGGTTGAGATCAGGACTGGAATACATAGCCACTGACTACACTAACATCAATGCCTCTCTTAATACGTAAATGCTCAGTAGACGCTTTTGGTTTATATTACCCAAGCATATACAAAATTATCAATGACGGACACACTTTCTAGCTAAATTTAAATATTTAAATTACTCTATAACCAAGAATTCACACAAAGAAAATTCAGGAGCAGCAAGCTGCATTCTCTCAAGAGATAAATTAGCAAATTTAAACACATTTATTAGTAGTATGAGCCAAGTGGCAGTGAATCAAATACGGAACGAAACAACTACATATATAAATATATATATATAATTATATTATATATAATTATATATATATATATATATATATATAAAACACACAGTGAATTAAATGTGGAACAAAACAGGTATATATAATAATTATAATATATATATATATATATATATATAATTATATATATCTATATATATATATATATATATATATATATATATATATATATATATATATATCTCACTTTTTGTAAATCCGGTTCTGGCAGATTTTGTCAAATCCAACCGGATTTGTTACCGGATTTTGGTGATTATTATTAATATATAAAGAAGTGTCATATAAATGAGCAAAAGAACTAAAAGTGAAGAACGAAAATCATTTCAGTTTTTACTATAGTTAACTAAAGATTACATAAAGGTAGGTAAAAGCAGCACCCCTGAGAAGAGATCAACTAGTAGGTCGATGGAATCTCATCGAATATGAAACTATACTGAGAGTAGGCGTAATGTAGACCGAAGCTGCCTTTTTGTAGAACACTACAAATATCATTCAATTTATTGAAACACTGCATGACGTTAGCGAACAGATGAGCACGAGGCCGTATAACTAGAGTGAGCTTTACTATATACAGAACAATTTGTAATCAGAGAAACAAGATTTTGCTACAGTTACAACATCATTGCTTCACAGTCATTCGTGTAATACCAAATGTAATCTAAAGTAATGTTAAACACTAGTTTCTCATCACTATATTTTATAAGGATTCCATCACTACTATAACTTTCACACAATAGAAGATAACTAAATATTTTTGAAAACCAGTTCAAGAAATTGAAACAAACTCTGTGACATATATAATAAAATTACTGACTAAATATTTGTATTTTATTTTCCTACCTTGATGGTAACAACAAAACTTATCTCTGAATTAAATTTCAATAACTTTAACGCTATCCATTGCATCTTAAAAACTGTGGCAACTTAAATTTCCTATCAGAATTTACAGAAAATTTGTTAATTAACAAACTAATAACAGTTGAGTCATTTGTGCTATAACATAATCGAATGTAATATGAACTAAATAGAAGCAACTACTTGGAATTAACTGAACTGGCAAAGTAGAGATAAACATTTGTTTAGCGTTATATCTTAATAACAGCTGAGTAATTATTTTGAGCTAGCAACCATCCTGAACTAGTTACCTGAACTAGTTACCTGAACTATCAATAAGCACTGATATCTGAATGCTGATTGCAGCTCATCTACCTATAAAGTGTAGCATTGACTACTTGACCCAATTCCAAAGTCGGGAATGTGTCATTAGTAATGCTTTATAGTATTTTTAAACTGCACATTACATAATATTAATTTCACATTATGATGCATTAATCTTAGCCCAGGAGTTTGCAAGCATTCATCGAATTCATAATTATCAGCTAACCTTATAAATTTAACAAAAATCTTACATCCTGCCTCAAAAGATCAGAATTTAAACTTTTCAATCTACCCAGTAACACAGAGCCAATATACCTAAATGCACATACAGCTAATCTACTCATCAAGTAGATACAGTGGGTGGTGTGGTGTCAGATAGAGGTCCTAGCGATGGTGTAGTGGTCGAGGACTCCACGATAGCAACGATGGCATGCACCGTGCGCTGCTCTTCTGGGATCAGACTGAGCAGCGCCATCATGACAAATCCAGCGAAGATGAAGACAATCTTCATCAGACTCGTGTCCTCCGGGTCCACCTCCTCCTGGAGGATCTCAAAGAAGGTAACGTAGATAAAAGTTCCCATCGCGATTGCCTGGAGGATGCCGTTGGCGATGTCGCTGGTCTCAGAAACGTGCCCTGATTCCGTCATGGCCATCCCAATGCCCACGCCCAGCGGCATGATGGTAGAACAGAGGAAAGAAGTGAGAAGGAGTCGCTGGAGCGGGAAAGAAGATTTAACGAACTGTAATCCCAGACTGAAGCCGATCACAGTCTCGTGACACATGACTGCGATAAAAAGATGGCAGACGTTCTGCGTGGAATCCTGTAGTCCTATACTCATACCTTCGAATATTCTATGTAAAGACAGGGCGAGGATAAGAATGATTGACCTGGTAGCGTGATGATGGCCGCCGCCCCCATGTTTGTGAACGCTACCACCTTCCACAGAAGCTCTCTCAATATCGACACAACCTTTCATATCGTCTATCTTCATCGCTACTATTATATGCTTTTCTTGAGTGAGCATCGGTTTAGAACCGGTTGTGCTTCCGGCAATGTCGCTACAGCATTCTCCAGTTCCAGTGAAAGGACAGGAATTTGTTGCTCGACAACTGTTCGGTCCACCGAATTCCAAATCTTCTATATCGACAGTAAGTAACTTTATGACACCGTCACTGTCACGTTTGGTTAGAAGGTTTTTTTCTTCGTCCTCTACTTGACAAGGAAGCCCTACTGTACACTCCCTACATTTATCTGCCCTATCTGATTTGCATGTCTTATTGTTCAAGCTCTGACCAATAAACGATACCTGAGGAGTGGTCTTAACATCGTCTTTACAAGATCCTTCAGTCTTTCTACACGATTTCTTCTTCTCCAGTCGACGTTTGTTGAAATAGAGTACCACCTTTTCGGAAAACAACACCAAAAAGAATCCAAATCCTATAAACAGCTCTGGTAACGGATAGTCTATTCTTCTTGGAGGTACTCCGTTGCGACAGTTTTCATCGACTAAAGTTTGGTTGGGGTTGAGCAGCTTATGAAGAGATTCGTTCATCAAGGTGTTCACCTCGGGTCCCATGTGAAGCAGATATGTTCCAAAGAAGATTCCCCCGCCGAAGCACATCAGATAGCTGAGAATCCTCCTGCCAGTCGCTCCCTTCTTCGAGATATACCCGGAGAGCTTGTACGGCAGGACGGTGCAAAAGAATGGCAGAAAAAATGTACCGAACAGTGCAAGTACTTTTATCACCCAACGCTCCATGGTGGCTCGTGTTACAGGTATAAACCAAGTAGCGATGTAGATCTATATGACTGATGCAGATTTAGTTGGTTTAAATAAGTTAAATAGCGTCTTGCAAGGTACCAAGGTAGTTACAGTTTCAATTTTCTGAAAATACATACAAGGGTAAATCATAAAGGAATGAATAAGTACTTATTAGAATCAAATACACTGTAGATACCTACATTAAATTATAGTGATACACTAATCAAGTACTTAGTTTGTAACGCACAATTAAAACAATTAAGCAAAGTAACAAACAAGTCTCCTTTAAACAATCTCTTACTTTTTTAAAGAGACACCTACTCCTGGTCACATGTTCCTGGTCACAATTACTTCACAATAAAACAAGTACAATGATACCTATGGCTGAGGTTAAAACAAGACCTGAATAAGGTCAATTAGTGTGTTAAGTACAACTGAGATACGGCCTACTAGGCTAAGCACATAGCTTGGGTAACAGCATGTGCTAGTCTCGCTCTAAAAGCTGCTACAACAACAGCTGATAATATTGATAATTGTTAACAAAGAACATTGATAATAAACAGGAACATGCAGAAGTACAATTTAGGATTTCCAATAAATTTAACTAGTAATAACAAAGAACAATGACCTAGAAAATTAATACTTAATATTAAATATATATTTGCTAGAAGTAAAAGCATTTACCAATTGAATGGACTTCAGTATTTCTGACTCTACTCATTACATGTCTTATCTAATATAATTAATTTTATCTAGTAATAATTTTTGTCAATTATTATTTCTCATTCTAGTTATTCTTTTTATTAATTGACATATTAATTGTTATTACTATTTATCTATTAAAAGTTACTGTTGCATGGATTTTCAATTCAATCATACTACTTCTCACATTTGCCAATAAGCCTATATTTATAATAACTTTAATATAAGCCTAATTTTAACAGGCATAAAGCATCTAAGCAAAGTTTAATAGTTTTAGTCAAGGGAGATTTTAAGCACAGTGGCATAAAAATTTAAAGATTCTTTCTCCTTACATAGTCATGCCAAATAAAAGCCAATAATATCCAAGATTTGAACTCAGAAACATTCTTAATCATCATAATAAATTCTACTAATTATTATCTGATAAACTGGAATCAATAGGTTGAAATCCCAGCCAGACTGTCACTGATGACTTTGATGACTTACTGAAACCTATGCTAAAATGAAACATTTTGTAAAAGTATGGATTTTGCATGATTTAATTCCCCTCTCTCCAGGACCTATTCTTTTGTATACTACTGTTATGCAAGATTTTAAAAAGCCGGCATAGCTAATGTTAGCTACAAATTATCAACATATCATGGCATGATTATGCCATATTAAAACAAATGATTTTACAATATCAATCATCATATAATGTCGTAACTTGCATCATACATTTTTCAAATAAGAACAGCACAGATAATTAGTTACCCGAAACTGTGCCAACACAGAATGACAAATATACAGAGTGTGATAGAGCTTAACGTAACAGCTCTCATGTAAAATCCGTTACGTACAATGACAAAAAAATTCATTTTTCAACGCCAATGCAGGATGAGAAAAGGTCTAGTGCAGGTTTCGTAAGATGTGAGTAAGCAAATTCAAAAACAGAAAAGAAAGAAATGAGAAACTACTTTAGAGGTCAAATCATATCAAGAAGTTTAAAGCTAAATTAAAGTTTTAACAGTAGTGCCATCATGATGGATCACTTAAATAGAAGTGGTTGAAAGAATTCTAGTTAAGAGATTTATAACGACCTAGTTTGAACTGTAAAGTTCATGCAATGTGGCAAGTGTATATCATATTAGTTGCTACCACTACAGAATGTTCTGCATGGCCAGTGTCTCTAACTCTGACATACAGTGTAACGCAATGTACGTGGCACTCACAAACAGTGTGGCACACATACAATAGCTACAAACATACTGTCCCATACGCAGTGTTTTTGTAAGCAAGTGGCACGGGTTCAAAGCCCAGATAAATTGACAAAAAGTGAACCACTGAAAGGTTAATATCGCATATCTGAGCCAGATGCCAACTGACATAACGTAGATAAGATTAATCAAGGCAAGAACAACCGCAACAAGAACTACCAGTAATAGAGCACGAATATGTACACTCACAACTCCTACATAAACCAAGGAAGGTTGGGAGACCAGAGTAACAAATATTATCAAAATTATCCACTAACCAGCATCAACCTTGTTGTTAGTTTTTACAATTTGATGTTATCTTAAAAAAATATTTCATCTGAAAAATTTAAAATTAATTGCCTTGCAATGTTACGGAGTGTTAAGCAGTGTAACATTATAAATGGTCATACCATTAAACGATAATTAACCAGAATGCACGAAACATGTATAAACAAAACCGATAACATTAACTAATAGTTGGAAAGTTAACTTAAAAAAGAACAAATATGTTAGGCTCTTATCCTATCCAAGTACCCTACGGTGGCGGTGGCGTCAAACTTAATTTAATTTTATCTTCAGTCTAGATTCAAATGACAAGTCCTCAAGCTATTTAGAAATTTAGGTTTAACCATGTAGGCCTATAACATTTAAAAGTAAGTTCAGTGACTACATCTTTTCTACACTAAAGCTAAACTTCAAAAGCTTACACCTAAAATTTAGGTGAAATAATTATTATTGTTAAAATAAAATAAGACATTACCTTAAAAAAACCGTAATTTATGATTGAGTATAAACAATATTACACGTTTCAAACACGCGAAATTGGACAACTGAAAAGAACGTTTAACGAACGTAATATCTTACAGAAGTCAGGTTTTGGGTAAAATCGTGCGATATGGTGACACACACGTGCTGGCATTGTGTCATAAACTAAGACACACCCACACACCCTAACGACCGGCAAAAACATGCTCACGTACGCGCACTGGCAGAGTTCTGAGCGTACAAACAGGCGTACAAAAGCATACAGATACAGTTCAAGTCTTTGAAACAGGCGTACAAGTAGACGTACAAATACAAATACGCGTACAAAATCAGCTGTACCTAGCTAGAGGTCACGTACACTACCTCTGAGTATCCACCTCTGTGCCTACGTGCCTCTCCTTCAATGAATAACAGCTTAGTTTTAGATCGTTTCTTTGAATCAAGGTTTAAGCTAGAATTGATCTAGAAATAATGAGCTCTTTGGAAGGTCAGTAACATCAACAACATGAGACCGCTAAAGTCCGTATATCGGTAGGCCTATACTTATACTGCTCTTATTATTTACACAGATATTATTTGTGAATAATTTTTCTAAAACAAATTAGAGAATATTACCAAAATGCTATGTTAAATGAATGAGAGGAGTGGGCAATTTAATGCTCACGTATTATTGCTTTAGAGTGTACTTTAGTACTGATGTTACAAGTTTTATCTTTGGTTTTAATGACTACCCGAATCAGTATAATTAAGCCTAATTAAGTTAAATCAAAATCAAACCCATCCAGTATCCGTTATCAAATTGTGGCCTCTCTTTCATAATTCGCTATCTTGGCACTGGTTTTCTGAAATTTGAAATTGACACCGTTTTGGACTTTATTGCTCGATATACATAGAAATGGTTCAATAGTATTCGATGTTGTTACCACTGGTTTATTTTTGGCAATTTTTTGTAATTCCAAGTACTCACATGTTACGCCTATTTTGAAATCTTTGCACTGGCTAAAGATTAAAGAGTGTATCATTTACAAAACAGCTTCGTTAACCTATAAGTCCATCACCATCCCTGGACAAACTTGTATGTCTCACTTGATTAAAGTGATGCAGCCTGCTATTACTCGGTCTTCTACGTTAATTACTCTTGTGAGACCTAGCTTACCTTCACGCTCTAAGCTATCTAATCGTTTCTTCCAGCATGCTGCACCTCAGATCTGGAATTCTCTTCCATCCAATCTTCGGAAATCTTCATTTGAATAACATCAGCCTTTGCTTTCCTATGAGCAGTTCCATAAGCAGTTGAAGACCTATCTTTTCCATCTCTCTTTTCCATCCAGTGTCCATGAGCAGCGACCTACGCTTAAACCACCTTTTCTTTAACTCCCTTTACTTTGGACTGAATTTCTGGATTTTGGAATTTGTACCGTTTTTGGACCTTCTTTTTTGCTCGCCAGCTTGATTTTGTCTCAATAGTGCTCGATGTTGTCATTGATGACTGTAGCACTCTAATTGTTGTTATTATTATTATTATTATTATTATTATCATTGGTTGCTATTCTATGGTGACAGATATCGACATAGTTGATCATTTCACTATAATGCGTGGTTACTTTTTTAGCATAAAAAGTTCGCAAACTTCCTATATTTAGCATTCAGATTTTTAAATCGAGAAATTTCTCATAGAATTTTAAAAATTATTATACAGAATTTTCAACTAAATATACCTGATATTAGATAATAGATTTGCACTGTTTGTTAAGAATATTATGATATTGTTCGTCAGCTGAACTTTGCTTGAAATTCGCTCTAAATAAGTTTTTGGCGACGGCGACAGTATCATAATTTGTTGTTGTGTTTTTTGTTTTGATTTGGCTTGCACAGTTTTTGGACCATACACTCCGCTCATCGGTTTGGATTTGTTACCATAGTGCTCTATGTTGTCATGGACGACAGTAGAACTCTAATTCTGTTATTGTTGTTGTCTGATGTTGTTGTCAGTGTTTTGACGATTGTGGTTGTTGTTTCGAAAGTGAAATGATGGAATCGTAGGCGCACGTTAAGGCTTAAGGCTTTCAAAACATAACAAAAGAAACAATAACAAATCAAGTTCTAAATCTTTTTAATTAGAAGATCACAATTATTTGTTATTAGTCTTCTTATATTAATACCTAAACTACAGCACTTATTGATATATTATTAATGTAATGAGTCTATTATTTTATTACATTATCGTTGTTAAAATTTCACACTCCACAGATAATGTCGAATGCCGGGTGCGTTTAGGTTTTGCGTACATTTTCCATTCAAAATTTAAACACGCATTATAGTGAAATGATCAACTACATTGGTATCTATCACTTTTTAATACCACATGTTTAAACCGTTAGGCAATTTAGACCATTTTCTGTTTAACCATCCACGAATACCAACAAGAAATTTGTTTAATGGTTATCCACTCATAGGAATGATCATCTTTGATCATATAATTATATGACATGTCGCATATCGAAACTGTAAGGTAGTTTAAAACCAATTGATTATTGTCTATGTTACCAATCCTGTATATGGAGTGTATTACCCCGATATGGTATATAATAAAGGCGAACTCAGAGAATATTTCTAAGAAAAGGTTTGGTAGATATAGGAAAATAATTACTATAATACAGTTGCGGCTAATAAGGACTCTGCTTACTACTGATGGCTTTGTAATTTTCTCAGGCCATCTGGTGATCAAAGGTTTATTAATGTCTATTAATTCAGATTCTGTTGCGCTATATTTACTACTCATTCTAAACAGTGTTTGTCATGGCAGTTACTGTACTGCAGTAGATAGCGTGTGGCCTGCTAATCCTGAGGTTTGTGCACTCGAATCTAACCTGAGCCAGTGTTTTTCAATATTAAAATGTTTAAAATTCTATCACTTGTTCTCAATTTAAATGCTAGCAGCTCTGATATGCTGACAGCCAGCAAAACTACGATCCCACCACTAATTGGCAGTGGCTCCAGCCAATTTAATATGTGTAGACATATGTATATGTTTGAATCAATATAATTAAATTAATTTACCTGAACTGCTACTAGCACCACCACAATTACATCCAGTATGTAGAGACATAGGAAGATAGCCAAAGACTTATTTCACTTCACAGTCAAACTTAATTACAAGTGTAATTTAATTTATTCTTAAAACAATTCACCTACACTGTTTTTGACCATATACTAGGAATTGGGAAAACCTAAAATCTGATATAAAAGAATTTTTCAACGAGATGTGCAGTCCACGGTTGTTCTGTTTTTCAGCAACCCGATTACAACACGAGGAACGGATTTAAGCAATGTCAGTATATCATTAGGTGGGGGTGAGATTGTATTTAACCTGGTCTTTAGCTTTAACATAATTTTTACATGATCAACGGAATGAGAGGGTCATACCTTTCAATTCTGCCTATGCCATGGAAATTCTAGCACTGATTTAATTTAATTTTAAAATATATTAGTCTCTCTATATTGACAATATTGAATTTAAGAATGCTCTAATAGTCTGCTATACTCGATATTTTTGTAGAAATGATGCTACCAAAGGAAATGGCTTCGGAAGGCAAAGTAAATAATATGCTAAAGCTGAATTGTCGATATTGCGGTAATCACATTTGCAAGAGAGGAATGAATTCAGTTTACCCAACTGGTAGACTAGAGAAACTCTTCTCCGCCGACTCTTCTGCTGAAAAGTGTGTTACATTTTATATTTACATCATCGCTAAGGACCTTTAGTTGTTTTTTGGTAAAATGTTGACTGTGGAATCTGTGGGAATAAGAATAATAGTAATAATAAGATTAAACGTCTGATTCAATACCTGTTATTTATTCAAAGCAAGATTTATTTTTTATAAAGGGTCTGTCAATTACTGGTACTATTAAACGTTTTGTGTATATCGGATTATATTCACAGGGAATGATGCTCCTGCCCAGTAAATTTTAGCCGAAGCGAAGGATGCATAGGTGCCCACTTCGTAATAAGCAGAATCCCCAAGAATAATGGTATATCAAAGGGAATGTTAGAGATGATGTAAAGATCCATTCGTGTGTGGACAAGAAGAGAAAAACAGAAGATGGAAATGAGTAGAGGTGTTATATACCATGGACCTGCCAGTTGGCAATGCACTAAGTGAGAGAGATTAAACATTTAATTATCTCTCTGAACAAATGTATTTTATTATTGTATTGTAACTGCACTTAGTATTTCTAATTATTATTTAGATTTAATTTGTATTTATTTGATTTATATGTGCAATTTTTTGTATTCTTGAAGCTATATGAAGAACTTATTATTTTAACCAGTTTCCTGTATGTGCCTATAGGAATGTCAGTAAGGTATTCAAGCCTTACCGTTCACGTAAATGTTTTTGCGGATGGCAAGATGCTGCCTGTCGAGTTTGGTATGTTAAAATTCTCTAATTGGTTTATCTTCTCTACTTCGCAGCCTTCACTGGCTCCTTGTTAATCAACGCATAAAATACAAAATAGCTCTGTTAACTTTCAAAACTTTGCAATTTGGTAAGCCTTCTTGTTTATTTGATTCGTCTTTTCTATCGTCCCTCACATGCACTTCGTTCCACTGATGCGTACCTTCTCTCTGTTCTAAATATTCTGACATCATTGGGCAGACGTTCATTTTCTTATGCAGCACCCACAATCTGGAACTTTTATGAATGTTAACCATTCAACTGTTTCAATCATAACTGTGACTTCAGCACACCCATTCTTAACTGTCAAATAATACTAGTGTAACATATTTCTGTGCTTGCATTTCTGTCTTTAGTTAACATTAATATGTGCGATTAGTTTTTTTTGTACATTTTCCGATGACATCCAGCCTTCATACTTTTATTTGAAAGGGAATAATGCTAACATACATCGAGGCAACATTACCCAGGAGAAGTGACTAATCAGAGAGCTTTAGGTTTCTTTTAATTGCTCATGACAGTGTCAGAAAACCTGAAACTACTGGCTATTCTCAGGTGCAGAGTGTTAAATATCTAGAACACAGCCATAGGCATCCAGTATACTGGATAAGTAGCTAGCTGGCAGCAAAATGCTGCCCAAGCTTAATGTTTTACTTTCAAATGCTACTGCTAAATGGTTAAATGCTATAATATAATGTTTATATATTATAATATATAATATAATATAATGCTAAAGGTTAGCATTATCAATTATATGTCCAGATGATATACATTTAATGTCCATTTAATGTATACATTGTATAGCATGCTGAATTACCTAATAGCCATTCCTTTTTGTGGTATGTATGTACATAGTGTACAGCAGAATAAAATGCTGAAGCGTTATCATAGATTTTTTAAAAGTGTTTTATGAAAAGTATTTTCAAAAGTTTTGCTTTCGTGAGGAAACATTTGGCTTTTAGACATAACTACACTAATCACCTACATGAATTTTAAATTTATATATATCATCAGATCAAAGTTAAGTTAATGCAGTTTGGCTGAATTATCATATCTGGTACTGGTGAAATTTTTTAATGTAATAAATCCAACCTTCTAGATAATTTATAACTTTGTTACAAGCTGTAGTAGAATTTTGCCATAATACTACATATTTGTGGAACTTGTCAAGTATTGACTTACACACATTTTATAGAAAGGGTTACATTAGACCTTTTCTAAACCAGGAATGCTAAAATGTTACGAGAAGCGGACCACTACTAGGGAAAAATTTTGAGATCCACAAGGCTTCCTTTGTCGTAAAAATCAAAATATTCTTCTCAAGTCCTCGCGCAGAATATATTCTAAGTTTGAGTCACTTGTTTGCGGATTCGTTGCCTTATTAGAGATCCTTAGACTTCTTGTTTGAGTTATTTAAATAATTTATAGCTTTGAGCGATATAGTGAGTTATCAAGTGATTTGACCTACATGTGGGTTGGTTTGTTGAACGATTTATTGATTGATTATATGATTTATTGATATTTGTAGTGGTAATGTGATAGGCTATTTCATAGTCTTTCCATGTGAGAATTGTGTTAGGGCACCCTACCATTGTCATCTGTTCAGGTTCTTTGAAGAAGGAGTGACTGCTGAGGAACAGCTTGCTTGCACAGGTTCAAAGTTTCCTTCATCTCTCTCTCTTCCTCTCCCTCTCTCTCACTCGGGCTTCTCAATGTACTTTCTAGTGACTGGCAGATCCATGGCGTATAACTGTAGCAAATTCTCTTTTGTGCCTTCCCATTGATCTCTGTTTTTCTTCCAGCATTTAATTCATTCCATTTACAGTGAAAATTAGAAAGTGAATTAGATCTAGTTTCATGGTTACTCATTGTAGGGTTATTCTGTTTTCATTTGGTTACGGATAGGGTTGTAAATTTTTATACCTAGCAAGTTTTCTGTGTGTTTTCTATTGCAACAGTTAACATTCCTGATGTATGACACATGATTAACGGGTGCCATATTAACTTCACTAGTATTGATACAATTGTTGTAATGAAGGTAATTTATATATTAAGTCTTATGAATTGGAACTTTTTTAGTCTTACTGCTTTAGTTTAGATTTCATCATGTTTTCATCATTAGATGATCTAGTAGTTTTATACCATTGTTAATCTTATAATGTTTAAGCGTAGTTAAAATCATTTATGTAACAAATATTTCATTGTAATTTCTTTGTCAATAAGTCTTTAGTTTATACATTTCAGTTTACAAATTGGTATATGTAATAAAATATCATATTTTTTATCAATATTATCGGCTCAGTGCGCTGTTAATTTGTATAATCCCTTCTGGTCTCTGCATAATCTTGCTAAAGTTTACAAAGTTTTCATGAGCTACATATTGCTGCCTTTAATGACTGTGCTAATAAGAATAATAATAATAATGATGATGAATAATAACAATAATAATGATGCTCTTAATAGTGATTCGTGTAATGTTATAGCTTATACTGATGATATATTAATGACTATGCTTATATTAATGTTTCCTATATAAGTTATATTGATGATGGGTGAATAATTGTGCCTACAATGATGTTGCTACTATTGATGATGGATGATTGATTATGCATAAATATTAATGTTGCTTATATTGATACTGGTCGAATGACTATGCTTATATTAATGTTGCTTATATTGATAATGGACGAATGATTGTGCCTATAATTATGTTGCTTATATTGTTGATGGGCGAATGATTATGCTTATAATGCAGTTGGTTATACCCAATGGTTGAAATGGGAATTAAGAGCTAGTGGAACTGTTAAATGTTTCGAGCCCCTTTCCATGACACAGGGCCGCTAAGTACACCTAATAATATGGGTAACTAGCGGGGGAACTCACTAAAGAAAGAACGAGAGCTGGCGGAACTGAGTTCCCCTGCTTTCCTTGCACTTTAACCACTGGTTATACCATCTCTGACACCATGCATTCTGATAAGGAAACTGATATTGTACATTGTTAAATATTTGTTAAGGAAACGTTAATAAAAGTTTGTAATTCATTTCATTAGTAGTTTTTTGTTCGTAGGATTAAGATTGCTAAGCTGGGATTTGGAGGAGGATGTCGACACTGTTGATATGTCTCGAATCAGCCCACATCGGTTGAGAAGGATTCAATCAGGTGAAGAATATTTCCCCCTGGAACCTGTTCGATAGTTCTAGAAGTTTACTTCTAAAGCTAAGCTATAAAGCTAAGTTCAGGGTTACATTTAACATCTGCTTCCGTACTACATGTGTACGCTAAGTAACTGTTTACTTCCCACGATGCTGTCTTATTTCATCTTGTTGTTCAGTTCATTTACCTGTTTATTGATTATATTATTGTATTAGAATGTTTAGTAGCGTAGGGGTAGCGTCATGAACTTTTAAATAACAGATCCTGAGGTGAATTGAACTCTCGTGGGTTCGAATCTGAGCCGCGACTATTAATGGATATTATAAAATGTATATTCATTCATTAAGACGCTAATATTATAAAACACGTTTTTGAGCTATATGAAGAGTGTATTTATGCAAGCAAACATACTAATACAGTAATATTAGTATCTATGGCAATAGAAACTGTATTTTTACATAATAATACTGTAATTAATATCTCTGATAATACCTCTTGTATCTTTGAAAAAAGACACAGTATTTTATCAATACCATTAGTAATTAGTATCTCTGATAATTATAGAAACAGTGTTTTAACAATACCACTAGTAATTAGTATCTCTGATAATTATAGAAACAGTATTTTAATAATACCACTAGTAATTAGTATCTCTGATAATTATAGAAACAGTATTTTAACAATACCACTAGTAATTAGTATCTCTGATAATTATAGAAACAGTATTTTAACAATACCACTAGTAATTAGTATCTCTGATAATTATAGAAACAGTATTTTAAACGTTGATTGTTATAATTGAGAATCAGAATTTAATAAGAATCTTCATCCGATTCATTAGACTGTAAATTGAAGTAAATTCGTATTTATATCATAGTAACGTAGGATTATCTAATAACTTGTATTGCTACTTCATTTTGTAATTGTGCTCTTATGTAGTTTATGGCTTGCTCTATGTTGGTCTGTTTTCATGAAATTTGTTAGCAATTTTGCTATATTGATATTAATGTTTAATATCTGACTGTATGCATATAATGTAACAGTGCCTCTTTGTATTGTGCTTGATAGTGAAATATACAATATATAAGTAGCTAAATGTATAGAGCATAAGACTCCTTCGTGATGTTTTAAATGATCGTTTGTGAAGGTGTGAAATCTGTTGCCGCAGATCGTAGTAGTGAATAAAGTCTCGTACTTTCACATTACTTCTAGCTGCCTATATAGTGGTTTGAATATATGGCATTAAAGGTGACAGATAGCAGATATAATTTTTACATTTCTTAAAGGATTCATACACTGTGTCGTTCACTCATACACTGTGTCATACACTCATACACTGTATCATGCACCCATACACTGTGTCATACACTCATACACTGTGTCATACACTTATACACTATGTCATACACTGTTTATCAAGACTGTTTATAGTAGTGAGAGAAAACTTAACCATACTATTTTTATTATTTAGATATAATATATAAGAACATGCAGTAAGACTTGTAAGTCTGACTTATATAAGTCTCAAATAAGGGATTGGCTGGTGGTGTGATGTAGGACAGAGAGGACTGGTGAAAATCTATTCTTATTCCGACCCTGGTTAGAGTGGGATTCAAGGGAGGATGATGATGATGATGAATATATAAGAACATACAGATACTGAAAGCTGCAGATTTTGAAGCAATAGCCGTAATATTTATATTTTTAATTAAATAACTTTTTTGATTTGAATGAATTTATTAATATTTGTGTTTCCTAATTGTGCTCTTTGTGCACACAGGTACGTCCAGTTACATTATTATATGTGTCTAATTTGTAACTTTCATAGATTGTGGTTGAGACCAGTAAGTTTGGAAGTAGTTCAGATTTATTTAAATTATGTACTGTGAATGTTTGACTGATTGTTAAGAATTTCATGGCATCGTTTTAGTGGCCTGTTTATGCTAAATTAACATTTCGTGTTGATGTGATGGTATAGGAGCCTATAGCCCAAATATGCTATAATCATTGCTTCGAATTTGTCGTCTTTTCTTTACTGCCATTTGTCGCTTTATTAGTTTAATGATGTTTTCTAGTTATGTGATGTTTTGAAGAAATTCCATCCTTTCTTCTGCAAAAAGTTGAAAATAGATACTGATCGGTCAAGGTTCGAGATGTTTGCTGTATGCATGGTAACTTGAGATTCTTAGCAATCTATATAATTTAGTGAGTAAAGATTGTATTTTTGCTATTTTATTAATTCACCTAATTGTAACATATTATGCACATTTTACAGATTTTCTCGCAATGTTTATCTCAATTGTAGCTTATACTAGTTACTGCTCTTCGTGGTTTATATATCATTTTTGTCTATAGGGAACAGAAATTGACATCTTGTCCAGATGACTAAATCCTGGTTAGGAGATAAACAATTAAACATGTTAGGCATATTAACTTTTTCCTTTAAAATTTTTGTATGATGAAATATGAACTTACGACTAGACTGGTGTTATTGGCAGTGGAGATGTCGGTAAGATATTCGACCGGGGATCAGTATGTGCGGGGTTCAAATCGTGGGCTCGTCCGTCACTGACATCACTTTCGAGTGAGGAAACTGACGTTAACATTAGCTTTACCAGATTTTTATTAGTCTTTTTGCCTTTCTGAACCAGTATAATTAAGTTAAACAAAATTTTGCGTAATATAAAAGTCAAGGTTTGTTTGTTTTATCTCCAACTGATGAACCGGGGACTAGACAACTAGTCATAGTATTGTGCTCTCTTAGTATATTTGTGTTTCCTATTTATGATGATAATAATAATAATAATAATACAGGTTTAGCGTCTGTTTCTAAATCCAAGGATTATGTCGCACTTCACTACGATATCGTGACATCGTGTTATAGTCTCATGGTACACCACACGTGCTATAGTTTCTTGCTAAAGGTTGTGCTACATTGCCCATGATTATGTCATGAAATGAAAGTCTACAAAGCAATAACTATTCTGCACAACTTGGGTTTTGTCTTGTGAAATATAGATAAATGGTGGCGTTATTGTAATGAACACAGTATGAGTACTTTTCCTGATTTTGCGAAGAGTGACTGCCCCAGAAGTTATTTGCACAACTTTGATTTTTCTTTTGTACTAGTTTTATTATAGAAACGCAGCTAAAGTCTATTCGATTCTCCTGTAACTAACACAAGAATTTCCCAGAATTAGTTGAAAATAATATGATACTATTGGCTTAGGCCTAATTGATAGGCTCTAAGCATCCGGGAATTATACTGTATCTGTCGCTGGTGACTTTATAAATGGATATTATGATACGTCTTACAGATATGATACACCTATGTAACTGATTGGATCGAATTAAACAAAGTTCTTTCACTGGAGAGTTTATCAATGGATATACGTCTTACAGATATGATACACCTTTGTAACTGATTGGATTGAATTAAACAAAGTTTAATTTTCAGCCATTGTGTCTTTTTACGTAAGGTGAGGATGAATTTTAATGTTGATGGGGATAGGTTGGCTCAGTTGAGATGGTATGGGAATGTTGTGAGAAAGGCAGAAGAGGATGTAGTAAGGAGAGTTTAGACGGAAGACCGGACGTTAGGCTAGAGAGAGGTAGATCATTATTGACGTGGGATGTGGTAATTAAGAAGGACACGACAAATAGGAGATTAACTGATGATATGGTGTGGGACAGAGAGGACTGGAGAAAGTTGATTCGTATCCCGACCTTGGTTAAACTGGGATTTAAGGGAAGATGATATCTTTTTACGTAAAAGCAAAGTTTAATGCCAGTTTCCAGCTCCATAACATGTCAGTGACGGTAAGAGTACTGGATTTGAACCCTGAACCTATTGATCTGATGTCGAACAACTTGCCAGCATGCGAACGGTTCATATTCAGATTATCAGAGGCGGCATATTTATATAAAATCTAGAGAAACATAGATCAGGATTGACTCCGCGAGCAGTAGCATTGGCGCTTTTAGCGCTATCGGTTGCCTGGTTCACAAGGACACTTATTTTCTTACCATTTTTTGACATTGTAGCCTCTTAGTCAACTGGAATTAGGCAGATTTTCTCAAAATCCTGAATGAATGCTGTTTGATTTACTGTTAGGCCTACATTAAAAGCGGGTGGTTAAGAGGGTGAGGTGCTCCCCTCTAAACACTAGACGCTAAGGTGTGCAATGTTTCTAGGAATCACAGGGAATAATCGATAGCGCAAATTCGATAACATTTTTTGAAGTTCAGAAGTCGATAGTAATTGTAGCAATTGAATTGATAATTTCAGTTCTACATTGATTTGTTTATATATTTAACTTCTTGTATGACCTAATTATGTGGGCCTACATTGACTGCGGAGCCTTTTGGGCAGGGCGGGCCATTGGGCAGGGCGGGCTATTGGGCAGGGCGGGATATTGGACAGGGCGGGATATTGGACAGGGCGGGCTATTGGGCAGGGCGGGTTTTTATGTTTTATGGGCTATTGGGCAGGGCTGGTCGTTGCCTGGCCCCTTTTTGGTCATATGAGCCAGCGTTATCTCTTGCCGTACCACTTGATGGATCTGCAGAAAGCGTTTAAAGCCCTTGTTCTTATTCTTATTTTGTGCTCGCACACCACAACTTGTAAAATCTAAGGTACCTCATATCATGCAAGCAATGACTTTTAGTGACAACCTAAAAAATAAAATAAAGTCTAGCTTAAATTTTCTGGTAAATATTCAATGTAATACAAAAGGTTGGCATGGTCATTGCCAGCCCACTCTCAAGGACTGAATTTTCTTAGATCATTTTGTTTTATGCTCGTCGACTTTTTTAGAACGATGTTGTCATTGCAGACTACTGTGGCACCAAGTTGTTGTCGTCAGCAATTCAATATGGCAAATTTCTCAATACTAAAATGATCCCAATTCCAATAATTCTCCTCTAAATATAAACTACTATTTCGCCACACAAGCATCATAGCAGGGCTCTGGCTAGTTTCACTCTAGCCCAAGTAGGTGGCGGACAAATGAATTTACTTTTAGGGAGGCTTAAATTATTCATAACACTGACGAAAATTTAATTTCGCTAATCAATTCTAGTTTAAGGCAAATACTTAAGTACTAACTGTACTATTACTTATATTATTAGTGTACCATTGCCTTTATTAGTCAGAACATCTGGTACGCTTCATAGGAAGATAATCGTTGTGTACAGTGGCGAACCTAGGATTTAATTTTGGGGAGGCATTACCTTATAGGAAATATTAAGTATGGTTATCGCACACTTTTAACAATTTGTGCAGTATTATTTCTGGTTTAACACAAATTTATACGAGAATTATAGTTTGTAATTTTACATTTACTGCTCATCTCGCCCCTGTGGAATTAATTAAAACATGCAACTAAATGGCGAAAGATGATTCAACAAAAAAAGTTGATGTAACTAATTAGGAAAATTGATACTATTGATAAGAATATTTTTATATTAATCTGAAAAAGCTAGTCACCGTATTTATGAGATAAATAATGTGCCATTAATCTTATAATAAATGTTATTTTAGTTATTTATATGAAAACATCAAACTGCTAAGCTGTTTATTGCAAGGCAAACATTATCTATAACATAAAGTTACACAGTTATCAAACTCTTTGGATCCTACCTCCGCCAGATCTGGGCTACACTTAGCCAGTTAGATTGTACCATTTTTTAAAATCACATTTCTACTCTAGATTAAAGTAATCAAATACCTTTTATTCCAATGTCATCAGGAGCAGTATTTTTTAGTGCTAATTTGCTTGTGATTAAAATAGTAAAAGGGGGTTCACAGATAACTGCTCACTGTAGTAAAATATAATTTATGGCTGATGGTTCGTAATTCTTATTTTACTCATTCAGCCCCATTCAGCCAGTTAGGTTAGCAGCGAATTGTAGCATAAATATTTTTTCACCAC
The DNA here is from genome assembly GCA_905160935.1 of Enchytraeus crypticus. Lineage (NCBI taxonomy): Eukaryota > Metazoa > Annelida > Clitellata > Enchytraeida > Enchytraeidae > Enchytraeus > Enchytraeus crypticus. The sequence goes on from CAJHZI010000182.1 coordinate 429,901, forward strand.
TAGGCTTGAATCTAAGGAAACTGAAATTGTAAACATCTAATTAAACAAGAAACAACTGTTATTGAATAAGCAACAGCAATAATTACAATCAGTAGGCAGACTTGGGGTAAAGACCAAAATCAAAACTCTGAGACCCAGACCATACCCATCGAGACTAAGACCAAGACTAGACTCCTCGAGAACAAAATCAAAGTCGGATATTCAGACCAACTAAGACTTAGAAGGACAACATGCTTTACGCTTTTAATTAAATAAGATGATAGACCGTCATTAAGACTTCAGCACGAATTGGTCACGAAACACTTACTAGTCAACAGGTACAATAATTATTGAAGCTACATAGCCTACTTGATTATTGTTAATGTAGAGTAGTCTCGAACAGTAGTCTCCTGTAAAGTAGTCTCGAAGACCGATTTCGGCCATGACACTGCTATATAAGTTTTCGTTGTTCATAATAATAATAATAATAATAATAATAATAATATCCTATTCCGTAGGCCTAAATTGGCCTAAATTGACAACTTTGATTATTAGTTCCGTATACTAGGATTCTAACGGCTTATTGTCAAATATAGGCCGATATATTCAATATTCTAATGCTACTCGAAGCCATAGTAATGAAAGATATATGCAAAAATAATTATAATTTTTAATGCCGGCATGGCGTGATTGCGTGTGTGGGGGGAAATATTTATGCGCCTCAACTGTAACAAGGGATGGTTATGAAGAGGAGTCCCTCTCCCTCTCTCACCTCCACTCAACTTATATCTCATGGTAAGTTTTGTTGTCTTTGTTTGAGCGGCGGGTGAGTTCGGCTCATCAACTTACCCGGCCTGCCATTCACCCGAGCCATCGGCTTACCATTACACCATTTACTCCGAAAAAGACGTCACGGATAACATTTGTTGGACTTTTAGCGGATTAAATTCTATTCCTCGAAGCTGATAAAGGCTGAAATAACTGCAAAGGTAAATCACTACCGTGTGTTTACATTTTCAAATGTCTTACCGGCATTAGGCCTATTAGTATTAGTCCTACTTTTTATTTACATGAATAGGCTAATCGTTTAGCAGAGAATAGCAAGGTTCTAAAAATTCGTTGAACATTACTTTTAAGGCGAATTAAATTAATACTCAGTATATTCAATCTGTCAAAATTTAGCATCAGTTAAGATTTAATTAACATGTTAGGGTGTGTTTAACTACACAAACCTAGTGTAGATATATGAAAATGACAAAATTAGGCTAACTTCTAAGAGCAGAGATAGAAGAACAAATTAAATTTAAAATCAAATAAATTTTAATCTATTAATTAAATTTCTGTGTAAGATTTTGAAGATGTAAATTTTTAAAACACAAATTAAAATTAAAGTTTAATTCATTATATTATATGAATCATGACATAATATTTCAATGACATATTACTCTATTTTAACATCCAAGGAAAAAAATGTCTTAAGTATGAAGTCCATTGAATGAGACGCCTGGATTAATTTTAGTTACTTTGTCTCAGAATTATTCCAGTGATGTAACAAGCCCAGGTTTGACCTGAGCCCACTGACCTACTGTCGAACGTTTAACTGTTTATATTACTTCCTCAGCTCAATTATTACATTAATGTCATGCTATTACAAAATTATTTATAGTAACTTGATAGTGTATCATATTGTTATTATGCTCTTTATTTTATATTTTACAGAAGCTAAGTGAATTGCAGTTGATACTATTGGACAATTGATATTGTATAATAGAAAGTAAGTAGGCTCAATTGTTTAATTTTACATCTTATTATTTCTTATTTTGCTATTGTTATTATTCTTCTGAGTTTAAAAGAAATCGTTATCTTTTTTTACACTATTGTAACTTAAGCTTGGATGTAATTAGAATACTAGATGAACCTCTCATTGTAGTTGGGAATATTATGAATGTCTTAAATTTTGATTAAGATTAAAAAAGCCTTGCATTTTAAAAATAAATTTCTACGTAATTTTAAAGTAAGATTTGCTTTAGAGGTTAACCCATGATTTTTTTCTTGTAGAGAAGCAATGGTCGTATTGTTTTATAAGTAGTAATATTAACACAATTTACAAGTGTACTATTTAACTTTCTCTGAAAGTGTTCAATTCAAACATATACACAAATAACTGTATATATATAACTTGCTATTTTAAACCCAAATTTTCTATAAATATAAACATGAGACATTTAATTATTGATAGTGAGCGCCTAGGCTCTAGAAATTGCTACAAAAATTTAAACGAATGGAAAGTCTCAAATAGGGGATTTACCGATGAATAATATGTTGTAGGACAGAGAGGATTTGAGACAGTCTATTCGTATCCCAACCCTAGTTAAATTGAGAGTCAAGGGAAGATGATGATGATGAAGATGATGATGATGATGATGAAGCGTTTAATTATTAACGTAGTGTCTGCGCGAGGACCCATACCGAATGGTCCGATGCACCCCCGGCCACTGATAGCCCTGCTGGACGGAAGAGACTGTTCTGTAGAGATGCCCATACTTAAAGATGTCGCCACCGTTGCTTTCTGTGATGCGCAATCTACACAAGAAATACATGAAAAGGTTTGATTCGACAGTTTCATAGGCGGTTAAAAGCTTTTTTCTTCTCTCTCTCCTACCCACCTTATGTCCATGAGCTGAGACCAACATGCAAACCTGCATTCCGCTAGTACCCATCCTTGGACTGACTACCCTTATTTTGGCTCACACCATTTATGGACTCCTCACTCTGCTCATCGGTTTTGATTTGGTTCCATAGTGCTCGATATTGTTATGGACAACAGTAGCACTCTACTCGTATTGTTGTTGTTGTTGATCATCTACTCTGAGAAATGGCAGATCATAGTAGTTCGGTTAACTAGTAACTAATTCTATCCTACCAATTCTATAACCTTTTCTTTCGCAACATCATGCAATTGTTAAAATTTTGTTATTTTTAATCTTTACTTGAATTAAAAATTTCAATTTTTGCATTTCTAGTTAAAAAGTAGAAATGAACACAGGAAAGAGCTTTTCTCATCTGAAGTAAAAGCTAATTTTTATTGTTTCATGAAGTTGGTATATATTTTTATAAGCTGGGTATTTACTATATTTGTTGGGATTTTATTAAATGTAGATTTGTTGCCAAAATTAGTATTAAAATGAGCTTAATACTGAATGATATGTGCAAACATAAAAACAATCCATCATTCAATAAGCATTCAACGTCGAGTTCCTTGACTTAAGGATATTTCAGGGTTATCACTCACTCTCTGTGTTATATTGATTAGCACTAAGTGACATTCTAATAAAACCATAAAGGTATGATGTTAAGCGTTTAACTCTTTCATAATCTTCTTCTGGCTGATTGATTGCTTTGATGATCTGTAGATAGATTGATTGATTGTTTAATTGCTTTAATTGATTGATTGTTGTGTAGATACTGAATGAAGCTGTAGGAATACTGTTGTATCACCATATTTATTGATTGATTTTTGTACAGGTATTGAGAGAGGCAGTAGGGGCCCTGTTGTATCACCACATTTATTGATTGATTAATTTTTGTACAGGTATTGAATGAGGTGGTAGGGGCCCTGTTGTATCACCACATTTATTGATTGATTGATTTTTATACAGGTATTGAATGAGGCAGTAGGGGCCCTGTTGTATCACCACATTTATTGATTGATTGATTTTTGTACAGGTATTGAATGAGGCAGTAGGGGCCCTGTTGTATCATCACATAACTCTGTCCAGAGATGACCTGAAGAAGTTTAAAGCTCTGAGGGTCATAGTCAGGCTGGGTACGGGCATTGACAACATTGATGTGAAGGCTGCTGGAGATTTAGGTATATATACTAAAACTGTTTTGTGATTATCTACTTTACTTTTGTATTTGTATAACTGTCTACTTTACGTAAGTGTTTTTTATCCAGACGTATTAAATTTAAATGCATATTTGTGTTATACCTTCACGGGACACGAATTGACTGTCTCAAATCCTCTCTGAACTACATTATATCATCAGTCAATCTCCTATTTGAGACTGCTCCATTCGTTTAAATTTTTTGTAGCAATTTTTGGATCCTAGGCGCTCACCAACTGAATGCCATTTCTGACGTTGGATTTGTGTTATATCTTAAGGTTTTACAATGACTGAACTTGTGTGACGAGATCAACGTGCTGACCAATGGTGTACTCTTACTGACAGTGAACTTCTACCCAGATATGTGTATTTTGGATTTGCATAATGACAAAAAAGCTAACATCAGTTTCTTCACTCAAAAGCGATATAAGTGACAGGTAAAAAGCTAAGGTTAACTTCAGTTTCCTCACTCAAAGGCGATGTCGGTGACAAACTAGCCCAGGATTTGAACCCCGCACATAGTGATCCGCGGTCGAGTATCTCACCAACTTCGCCACTGGCTCCCGCCAGTGGTGTGATCCTGGGTGGCCCAGGATTTGTCAGAACACTCTAGAGAGATGATACTGATTGGAGTGAGCCAATGGGTTGATTAGTCTAAGCTGATGGTTTGTTGGTGTGTTGTTTGACAACGGATCAATAGGTGCTGGTTTCATATTCAGTGATCATGCCAACACTGACATGCTGTAGGAGTTGATCGTGTTGATGATCTCTAGTTGTATCCTACCAGATGTAACATTGAAATTAGCTTGAATTTATAAATTGATTAATTGTCTGATGGATAGACTGATTGATTGATCGTACAGGTATCGCGGTATGTAATGTACCTGGGTATGGTGTTGAGGAGGTGGCGGACTCAACGTTATGTCTTATTTTAAATCTCTATCGACGAACCTACTGGCTGGCTAACATGGTACGAGACGGTAAGAAGATCACCGGTCCCGAGGCACTGAGAGAGGCGGCTACCGGCTCAGCCAGGATACGTGGCGATACGCTTGGAATTATAGGACTGGGTATGTGCCACATTGGACTGTTTCACTTCATTTTTCTCTCTTTCTTCTGCTGTCTCCCTCCCTCCCTCCCTCCCTCCCTCCCTCCCTCCCTCCCTCCCTCCCTCCCTCCCTCCCTCTCCTCTCTCTCTCTCTCTCTCTCTCTCTCATGGCCTTCCATTTTGCTAAGTCTTAAATATGACTTAATTATCAGCCTATTTATTATTAATTGTAGTAACATTATAATCATTCAAATTGATTGTATTTATTTGTAATAACATAAGTATTTCTTATTCTATTAATTATTAGTATTTACTGTGATTTAGTAATTCTCTCTAACACTTGTCAATGCAATTATTAAATATAAATCTATGTATATATGTGATGTTGTATGCTGTGCAGGTCGTGTTGGTACAGCCGTTGCACTGAGAGCCAAAGTCTTTGGGTTCAACGTTATCTTCTACGATCCATATCTATCAGATGGGGTGGAAAAGTCTCTAGGTGTGTAAGTCTATTTGTGAGTAAGCGATTTTCAGTGTCTTTTCATTTGACATTTGGATGATCGATTCGTTAGCAGGCTTTTCTGAAAAGCTGAAGACTGTAATGTGGAATTCTTGCTGATCTGTTTAATCACAGAGAGAGAGAGAGAGAGAGAGAGAGAGAGAGAGAGAGAGAGAGAGAGAGAGAGAGAGAACGATGTTTATTTTTCCAACACATTCAGCACATGCAGTAACACACACTAGTCCGTAAAAGAGATTACAACTAAGCTATCAAGTTAATAACCCATCTGACTTATATAACAAATTAAAAAAAATACTAATCAATAACTATAATCAGTATTCTCTTCCTCTGTAGATATTAGTCCTTAAGTAATGTTTGTACGATTTGATAAATGAAATAATTCAATATAGTAATTGTAATGCTGCGTCTCGCTCTTTCACTCTCTCTGTTACTGCAGTGCCTACTGGCAAGTCCATGGCATATAAAACCACCACTCTTCTATGTCTTCCCTTTTCTTCTTCATGTCCACATATGAGTGGATCTTTAAATCATCTAACATGCCCAATCTCTTCCTGCCCTTTCCTCTACTTCCTACCATTCTGCCTTCTATGACCTCTTTTAGTAGACTTTTCCCCCCTAGAATTTGTCCTATCCAACTCTTCTTCTCATTTCTTAATACATTTATCAACTGTCTGTCTCTACCAACTCTCTTCAGGACTTCCTCATTTGCACCATTTGAGTTTTGACAGATATAGCAACGCAAAACTTATTCTACATCGGATTTACCGGCAATACCTCAAGCATCATCAGCTTAATAAATAATAGATGCTGTGTATTGTATGCATTCTATGACCTCTTACAATAGACTTTATCTCCTTAGAATGTGTCCTATCCAACTCTTCTTCGTATTTCTTAGTGCGTTAGTAAGAGATGTTGTGTATGTATGTGTATATGTATGTGTTTAGGTATTACTCGAGTCTATACACTACAAGATCTGCTGTTCCAGAGCGACTGTGTGACGCTGCACTGCAGTCTCAACGAGCACAACCATCACCTCATCAACGACTACACGATGAAACAAATGAGACCCGGTGAGTCTGTCTATGTGTTTGTCTGCTTGTATCTCTGAGTAACAACCACAAGGCCGTACAAGAGAGGCAACCTATCTAGTTGACCATCCGTCAGACATATAAACATCATCATCATCACCCCTTGAATCGCAGTTTAACTAGGGTCTGGATTAGACAATTTTGTAGCAATTTCTGGGACCTAGACGATCACCAACCTAATGCCCTTTATGGTTTGGATCTTAATGCTATGTCACCTTTTACAGAACTTGCAGTCCACGGTCTGTTCTTTAGCAACCCGGACACTACATGGGTAAATCAGACTAATAATTACAAATTAATTAAGAAAATAGAAAAAATAATGCATTTTTGTTAAGTGGTGTTACATTATATGAAGTTTTCTAGAAGTTTTCTAGTGTCTCAAACCGATCATGACTCTGTGTCTGCACTCGGTTGTTTAGTTTGCAATAATTTAAGTTATTTTATTGTCTATTGTTGTTCATGCACTGTGGCAACGTTTAGAGTATTCTTTTAAGTACGCTGGTTGACTGACTGATTGATTGACTAATTAGTTGATTTACTGATTGATGTAGTGAAGGATTGATTGATTGATTGATAGGAGCGTTTCTAGTGAACACAGCTCGAGGAGGGCTGGTGGACGAGCAAGCGCTCGTGGCGGCTCTGAAGGATGGTAGGATCAGAGCGGCGGCTCTAGATGTGCACGAGAGTGAGCCATTCTGTCTCGCTACAAGTAAGTCTAACGGTTATATTTAATAGTAATATAATAACAACAGTTAGAGTGCTATAGTCATCAATGATAATGTAGAGCACTATTGAGTCAAAATCAAGCCGGCGAGCGAAAAGAAGGTCCAAAGACGGTGCAAATTCCAAAATCCAGAGAATCAGTTAAATGTTTTTATTTACTAGTGTGATAATCCGCTGTTTAATTCTCAATAGTGGCGTAAACAACGGATTAGTATAGAATTTTGTATTCTGTAAATACCAAATCCTGGTTTAAAGTAAGGCGTAGCTGCGCTTCTGTTTTCGAAGGTTTACATCGCGATGTGACTTTATCCGTGGATTAAGACGTTGTGGTTTACAACGTAAGCTGATTGGTCGATGAGCCTGAAGGAGAGCGCTGTCATTGGATGAGCAAATTAATCTTTTTCGTGTGGCCTTGGAGTTAATAACCACGCAACATTGCTGGTGAATATCGATATTTCTAATTCACAGTTTACCTTCTGATCGGTGGTGTAAGTTATCTGCTTATCTTAGTGAGTTTAGCAACTACCGGCATAACTGTCTGTCTCGCTACCTGTTGTTTCTTTCTCACTTTAGTAGTCTGTCAATGGCAGCTCCAAGGCGTATATTCTTGCTTACTTGGGTTCATGCTTACTTACCTTCTTTCATGACTACTAAGAATTGCTGTGTGTGATGTAGCAAATTGATCCCACCACTATGCCCTATACCTGTATCATAATATAGCTTTTAAACTTAAAAAATATGTCTCCTGGGTGGTTTCCTAGTTCATTCCTCACATTCTTTTATTTCCTATGACGTGCTGTTTTTTAGTGATGGGACAGAAAATTAAGTAAATGTTTAGCTAAGGGAATTTAAAGTTGTGCAACCTAGGAATAATCTAAACTTAAGAGTTGTGTAGTTGACTTTAAGAATTCTTATTCGTATTCATTACACAATCTGGACCCCTCACTCAAGTTTTGATCTGACTTAGATTATAATTATTACTGAACTACTTGTGATTGACTATTATAACGTCTTTAATCTGAAATCACATTCAGAATTTCTCAGTTAAAAGAATACGACAGAAATGCATGAATTAACGGCTCAGTCATCTGATTGTTTGATCGACTGGTTGTAGGTGTGCTGAAGGGCTGTTCTAAATGCATGAATCAACGGCTCAGTGATCTGATAATTATTTGATCGACTGATTGTAGGTGTGCTGAAGGACTGTCCTAAATGCATGAATCAACGGCTCAGTGATCTGATAATTATTTGATCGACTGATTGTAGGTGCTCTGAAGGACTGTCCCAACGTTATCTGTACTCCTCACTCTGCATTCTACAGCGACCAGTCGATCACGGAGCTGCGCGAGATGGCAGCGGGCGAGATACGTCGCGCTATCGTCGGACGCATTCCAGAATCGCTGAGAAACTGCGTTAACAAAGAGTACTTCAACACGGGGACAGCCACATCGGCTGCCGCTGCCGTCATTGGTCTACCTCCCGCCCCGATCACTCAGCTTATACGCTGATCCAGACTGAAATTATGCTGTATTAAATAATTGTGCAATTTGCGCGTATGCTTAGTTCACTTGATTGATTGTAGTTGGATTTCTTGTTCTTGGCTGATTCTAGAACTGTTTCATATGTGGTTTAATGATATTGATGTTGATGACTGATAAAGGTATTGAAACGGTACTTAGTCGTGTGTTTGAGCTAGTTACTAAAAGAAATGCCAGTTTTAAAAGCTTTAAGATATCGTTGACTCTGATGTCCTGATGAGAGTTATTGCTTGTTTGAATTAAGTTAATACTCATTTGATTGCAGTTTGTGCATCGCTGAAAGTATAAATTACTTTGTGTAGTTTTTCTAAACTAATCCTTAACGACATCTATGTAATTAATTAGAATATTTAACAATTACAATATTCTATTAATTACACGCACATTCTTTCCCTGTCTTACTCCGTATGATTGTTTAAGTATAGATTTGTTATAGCAGCTGATTTTGTAATCTTTGAGCTATGGTAGTGTATCGTTAAAAACTTGTATTAGCTTTAATAGTACAGCATTGTTCAGTGCCTTCCATTTATAAATTGTCTAATAACTCATATAACGATTTTACTGCTGAATAATTAATTATTCATTGATATTGTGCAACAAAGCTCTTTTTCACTAATTTCATGTAGAAATTACTCGACCAATGATAAATTACTAATGCTCTCAGCTAAGCGCTAAAGTTTTGGCATTAACTTCGGATGTTAAACAATTGTTGAGTCTTCATTGAATTTATTGTGGCAATTTGATTGATAGTTTAAGTATTGATATCTATAATCTAGATACTGTTTTTTTGTATAAATGTAACGCTATGGATCGGCCTTTACGTGGGTCACTATTGTGATTCATTATTTAGTGGTGACTATGTAGTTGATTGTTTTTTACTCGAGAATTTATTAATCATTGCGCGTCATTTTTCAATCTAATTATTGTTTCTTTTAATATACTTATTGAGTACATTGTGTGGAAGAACTGGAAAGGTCAGAATGGAAAATAAATATGTGAGGATGAATTTGAAAGTAGAGGGGATCGGGGCTCAGTCGAGATTGAGATGGTATGGGCATATTGTGAGAAAGGCAGATGAGGATGTCGTAAAGAGAGTTTGGAGGGAAGAGCTGGATGTTAATCTAGAGAGAGGTAGGTAGACCACAATTGACGTGGGATGCGGTAATTAAGGACATGAAAAATACGTGATTGACTGATGATATGGTGTGGGACAGGGAGGACTGGAGAAAGTCTATTCGTACCCTGGTTAAACTGGCATTTAAGGGAAGATGATGATGATTAATACACTTGTTGAGAGAGCATGCAAATGGCAGTAAAATAATTTTTGGGTGTTGACTAACCGGCAAAATGGGTGTGCACACTGCCTTGTGACACGATCCTACATGGCCATGTACTTTCACATTGTAACAACAGCAAAAGGGACAATAAAATGTGAACACATTGTACTAACAGTAAAAGGGACAATAAAATGTGAATAAAGTCATCAAAAGCGGTCCCTACCTATTTTAAAAGAAATGCAACCTCTATTTCGCCCATTCAGCATAGTAAATTGAAACGATGTCTTTAAGAGTAATTTGCAATCGTTTTGATTTCAGCTTCTGCTAGTAAACATTTCTTGGATGCTGGTAGGAGGTGGAACCAAAACGAGTACAAATTATTTTTAAAGAAGTCGTTTCAAACGTTTCTTGAAAGAATCTATGCACATCGAAATGTATATTTAATTTGCACTCTCCTAATTCGCTATTTGTTCTCTGCTTTAAAGACAGCGTTTTGTATTGAAATTTTAATTCATTGCTTTGAACAAATGATTTCCTTTTCTAGTAGACTATTGTGTCGTTAGCCGTTGATACCATTGAAATGAACTGACTGACGCCAAGCAATGGCTATTGAGATTTTATAAAGAAAATGTGGCAGCTTATTTTTCAACGATGATCTTATTAATGTGTTATAATATAATACAAATATCAACAAACATTGTTAACCATCGTTAATGCCTTATTTTATTTTTTGAAATGATTGCTTAAATAGCTTTGTCTTTGTCTTTCCTTTGGCTGGAGCCAGAGGCGATGTCGGAAAGATATTCGACCGCGGATCAATATGTTCGGGGTTCTAATCCGGGGCTCGCCCGTCACTGACTTCGCCTTCGAGTGAGGAAACTGACGTTAACATTAGCTTTTTTCATATTGTTAATCATATAAAGGTTCATGATTTTCGTTAATACAACTCTTTCATGGTTAGGAGTCGTAGGCCTATTCATACTAACAGCCATCGAGTTTCATAGCCAATAACAGCAAGAATATATACGGGAATTGTAGATAAAAAAGTTAGATACTTAAGATTTTAAGAAGCATAAAATATCAGCGGACTTTCAACTAATAATAATTTACAGTCTGTGGCATCACTTCAAAGCTACATCAGGTTCTATCTTTTACTAAAGTAAACCAGACATTCATAGTAAACAGTAGATATATAGATACAATGTAGAACAATTCATTATCAACTTTACAGTAATTATCGACACTGCAGTCAACTCTGACGTTAAACGATCAACGAAATCAATGACAATACACTTAATAACGAATTTAACGTTGATTTTCACATCGAAAGTTGATACTGTGATTTTAATATAACTTTTTTAACAACCTATATACAATCATTTCATAATTATGCTTATTCAAAAGTAGAGTGCTGGTCGATCTCTCACGATTCCTAACTAAAGAATGGAAACAGCAAATATCTACAGTATATTACTAAGCCGAGGTACAACGGTTGGATGACCAAGCTGGAAGCACACTTGACTGATGAACCGAAGTCATGTTATCGATTCTCATGTCGATCACTTCAAATTGTAGAATACGAGCTATACCTACCGTTGAATGTTTTAAACCTAGTGATTTCTGGGATTTATTTCGTTAAATTCATGGCTACTATGCCCTGGCTCCCAAAATTGCTACTAAATTTTCTAAAATGAGTGGAAAAGTGAAGATCTATTTGATGATGATCTATACGATGATAATGACTTTGCCCTATGCTTCAAACAAAAAGCGATTTTCAAATGTCCATAATACATAATCAACACTATGACAAATGCTTCAGACAAGTGATTTTCAAATGTCCACAATGCACAATCAACATTGTGCCCTATGCTTCAAACAAGCGATTTTCAAATGTCCAGAATACACAATAAACACTATGCCCTATGCTTCAAACAAGCGATTTTCAAATTTCCAGACTACACAAAACATTCTCAACGGATATAATCAGTGGAATGCGGTGTTCATCTGAAGAATCAAAGCAATCCACAGTTGAGCAGTGATGTGGGGAAAAAGTTCTGAGCGTGATTGAGCAAAGTGCAGTACTAATTAACATTCTCTAGCAAGCTTAGACTTACCTTTTCCCACCATAGACATAATCAATCTACCTTCACCATTTTTTGATCACCGGACTGGCTTTCGTTTAGGACCTTACTTCTCAGCACATTTCTTTTGCAGATTGGTGTGGATGAGTAGATCTGTAGTGATGTGTGCTGTTGGGGACGTCCCTGACATCATCCCTGGATGAGGAAACGGACGTTAAACCTTTACTATTATTATTATTACTAAGGTTGATATAAGAGGATTAAGACACGGAGGACTAGATATTTTGCCAATAAAAACTGACGACGAAATTAAATAAAGCAAAAGCAAAAAACCAAAAAGCTAATGTTAACATCAGTTTCCTCACTCGAAAGCGATGTCAGTGACGGGCGAGCCTAGGATTTGAACCCCGCACATACTGATCCGCGGTCGAATATCTTAACGACATCGCCACTGGCTCAAGCAAATAGATATTCACACCATTTCTCTTCAACAAATACTACTATTAACTACTAAATAAATAAACAATCAAATAAATTATTAATAAATATTCATTTACTAGAACTACTAAATAAATAAACAATCATATAAGTTAATAATAAATAAAAATAACTCAACAAAGTACCAAATCATTCTTTACATTTGCATCGCTAACTTTCAGAATAGATAAACAAGTAAAGCCAGGTTTAGCGTCAGTTTCCTACTCTATAACATGCCAGTGACGAGGAGAACACTGGATTTGAACCCTGCACCTATTGATCCGCTATCGAACAACCTGCCAACAAATAACTGGCTCAAATCATTAGTATAAATTATACGAAATGAAGCAGTGAATTATTTTACAATTCAACTGATTATGGCACAAGTAAAATCTTAAACGCATTGCATTACGCAGTTCAAATTAATTAATTAAACTCCGCCGTAATAGACGATGAAACCAAAACTTCACATTAGTTAACTTATTGATATGACGACTGTGATAGACAGATAGCATGATGCATTGAAATTAGCCGCAAAATTCAATATTAAACGTAAAATCAATGTCTCACTTAAACAGTAGGCAATCAGTCCCTGCCATAAATTTCTTACATTAACTTACATTCTAACTCCACTTACATTCTAACTTCTACTTCTTAACTTACATTTCAACTTTCATTCAACCCAATGGGACTTAAGGCTGAAAATGTAACCAGCGTAAAAATATTGGCGTGTGCACGCTATGTCCCAAATTTAACTCAACGGGTCACAAGGGGTTAAAAAATTGTCATATACGCAAAACATACACAAATAAACATGTAAAACATAGAGATGGAACATAAATGCATTAGAAAAACGTCAAGATATGTACAGTTATACAGACCAACAGCTCAATCACCACAATATGAAACACAACACTGCATAAAACTGCATATACACTTAGGCACATGACATTCTTCCACATCTTATAAGAAAGATATCTTTTAATACAAAATGTACATGCACAAATCATGAATAAATATCGGCATGCAAATCACAAGCTTTTAAGTGAATACCTCAAACAAGATAATGTTCATGTTCTCAGTGATATAATTTGCAAGCTCATATGAGCTATCAAACCACCCCAATATATTGTAACTCTCTGCATATTACATATTTAATGCATAGCTACATGCTTAAACTTTAGGTTAAGTATACATACATTACAGGCATATATAGTATAAAACGCAATTTTAAAACCGCCCTAATCTAGTATGCAATTTTGGCTATACAATGTATTTTACATCACAACAAAGACTAGCTGTAAGTCCGACGTTCACAAATGCGCGTTTAACTGGAATGAAGCGCCTCCAAAGCATGGTCAACCACCTGACAGAGTCAAATAGCGGCAGAATATCCGTGTAATCACCAAAGGTTGCATAAGACATCACCAGGTGTTTTGATATATTAGCTGTATGTATCACATATGTTTCAACAGAGGGGATGGGATATGGCATAACAAATAGATCGTTCACCTCAGAAGCAAGTGGCCCGGGTTCCAAACTCAGCTCAGTACACAACAAACGGATATCCCTCAGGGCCATGACAATGGCAAACAAAATTAGGGCCATGGAAGGTTAATCAGCCAAGTGGTGCTAACAACATCAGAGATATGATTAATTTTGAATAGAAAGCAGTCTTGAATATCGATCATTGGCCAAGACATTGCTAAAAAAACAGCCGTTGTAAAAAATAAAATAAAATGAGCAAACGAGTACAAAAATTATAATTATTTAATTTTTTTTACAAATTGTAAGCTTTGGGTCTAGCTATTAATGTATTTACATCATTTGACTATATTACTTCTTTGAGCCTTACTTCTTTTTCTATTTCTTATTGTTATCATGTCTCGTATTACTATTATCTATTTTCCGTTAAGGAGGATAATGCACACCAACACATAAATACAGACACATAACTGACACATAAACACGACTGCACGCAGTACCGTTGGACAGAGACACCGGTATCTTAGCGACTATTTCTTGCTGAGAAAGATGGCTGCACACACAGACATGGCGGCAACACTGGCTATAGCACCCAGAGTCTTCCAGCCAACTGTGTCTGGAACGATTCGTAGTGCAGCTAACTGTTTACAAATAAATAAAAAATAACTGTTACAAAATAATATAAATTATATTGCAACAAATACAAAATAAGAAATTTAGCCTATGAAATCATAGCCTATTGGGTAAAAACCAGGCACTGCATAAAAATATTAATACTTTGGACTGATTTTCTGGATTTTGGAATTTGCATCATTTTTAGAACTTTTTTTGCTCGCCAGCTTGATTTTGTCTCAATAGTGCTCGATGTTGTCATTGATGACTGTAGCACTCTAATTGTTATTATTATTATTATTATTACTAAATATTATTATTATCATTATTACAATAATGGGTTAGTTCCATTGAAAAGATTATATAGTTTAAAATCTAAGAATTCATTCACAAAATTAAATTCAACAAAATTAAGTTATAAGCATATGTCCTGTCATATAATTAACTGATCATCCTGGGGCTGGTTTCAGCCAAAGATTTCTCTATGATGTTCCTCCACAAACTATTCTTTGCCATTTCCTCGATGTTCATTCTTTTTCTTCCTTCTGAACAGAAGTACATAAAATAGAAGTTCATATTCTGAACATAAATCCCATAAATGCTTACTCCTTCAAGCAGCCTTCAAGCCATCTTCCAGGTAGTTCTTCCATCTTCCTTTAAGTATTCCCACTGTTCTTTTGCCATTTGCTTTATTGTTAAATATCTTACGGGGGTTTCTGTTATCTCTATAACATATCCAGCCCATTTCATTCTTCTTTTCTGATTATTTCAGTGACCATTAGTTGATTTGTTCTTATCCTAATGTTCTCATTTTACATAGGAATAATAAATACAGGAATAATTGATTGCAACACACAAGTAAGCAAATGAGTGCTTTATTACTGTACTGAAGATAACCATAAAGAGACTGGAAGCTAGGCAAATGATGCCCCTTCAAAGACTGATTGCAAGGTTCAATTTAAAAGAATAATGGATTACACTTGCCAGCTTTTTTGTTAAACATTCACCTAACAATGACACATTCCCAGGAGTCAAACACTGACAAATTTAGTATCAAAAACAAGGAAGGCAACTTTCCTTCGATTTATAAATCATAAAAAATGACAAGTCTTTAGTTATCGTTTCAAATGATAAAAGAAATCTTTAATGTATCGTGGCAATCCAAACATGACAGCTCAAAAAATATCCAGCATTCAACTTTTCTAAAAGCAGAAAACCTACCCATCCCCCTTGATCTGCTATCCATTTCGCTATTCTCTCAGAGATGACAAATTTTATGACGAAGCCGACAATCTTAGAGAAGAATCCGGAGATGCCTCGTTCCATAACGCTGACTGCAAGCTGATACCCAAAACATAGTAAAGTAATGATACGCCCCCAGTTAACCGTTCCATCTTTAAACAGTCTGAAACAGCATTCAAGGAACACATGAATAGAATCCCGGCAAGTGCAGAGACGGCAAAAGAGGCGGCAGTGCAGTGAAAACTCAGTGCAAATTAAAAAGCTTTACTACAAAAATTACATAATATGAAAACAATCAGGGCTAGCCAAATACGTGTACAGTGAACAAATTTTTTTAAACTAATTTAATCCAGAATAGAATAAATTTAACTAGAGTCTGGATACGAACAGACATTCTCCACTCCTCTCCGTCTCATACCATATTATCAGTCAATCTCCTATAATCTCTTCCATTCGTTTTAGAAAACTTTGTACAGTTTATGGAGTCTAGGTGCTCCCCAACCGAATGCCCTTTCTGACATTGGTTTGGATCTTAGCGCTTTAGTCGCCTTCAACAACATGTGCAGTCAGTGTTTGGTCTATTTTTAAACAACCAAACAACACAACACAAACCAATTCTAAACAACAAAATTAAAAAAGAATTTAGTCAAAATCACCTACGAGAGCTAGCAAAATAACAAAGATATTGCTTCGTAAAATCTCCTAACAGAAAATATAATTTAAAATATTTTCAGAATTAGCTCAACAAATTTTCAGTAATATTCTCGTTAAAGAGAATTTGAAGAATTTCATACTTGCGAGCAATTCCAGCGAAGGCATCGTAGGCATGCTCTGAGCTGAGATTCATTCTCATTATATGATATCTGAACTCTTGGGCATGTCGCTGGTTGATCTCGTCACCTATGAATGCCAGTCTTCGACCAATCTGTGCCGCAGGCCTAATGACAAAATATGTAATTTGAGTAAATGTTTAATTAAAGCCGTAATTTAAAAATTGTACAATATAAATATTCTACCTTGCTATTCTTGAGGGCCAAAATATGAGAAATTATAATGCACAATAGATATTACATTTTATGCTTATAAAAACGTAATATACGTTTATATGTATATTACGTTTATTATAATTTTTAAAATTTATTAACACGTTTTTTATGTTAATATCAATATTGTGCAACAATAGAAAGTACACAAATAATACAGTACAAGAATATGATGTGTCATAGAATAAGCAAAAATGTGTCATAGAATACGCAAAAATGTGTCATAGAATAAGAGCTTAGACAAGAATCAATGTACTCCAAGGCTGAATGGAAAATTGTAAAACACCTTACAATTTATTAAACAACTATTTCAAAGTAATTAGACTAAAACTACAGGATTTCTAGCAAATCAACAGTAAAGGATTTGTGAGAGTAAGGAAAATGAAACTATAAAAATGTGTTTAAGAACCAAGCAGTGATAAAACTTAGGCAACATTAATTAGGCATTCCAAAACCACTTCAATGTGCAGAAAATAAATATTTAATAAGAAAAACTAATATTCTACCTAATAATCTCACTGGCTTTCCTTATCTCAATTTATGTATAATTTCTAAAATCTCTTACCAGGATCATAACAAATTTTATTATATATTTTTATTTATTAGTTCTATATTTTTTCTCATCATATACACATTTCAGATTTCTAAAAGTCCCAATTTTGCATCACTAGGTCAGCATGGTTAATGATCCCTTATATTGTTCTATTTGCAAAAAATATATAACAGTATTATCTTTTGTTTTATAAATAAAATATAGAAAAGATTAATATAAGGACTAAATATATTATTCTATTCGAACGGATAACAATAAATTATAACCATTTTAGAAACATTTTATAATTTATTTGGCATCGTTTATTTGTTCATCACAGCACAGATTATACAAACAATAGGAATGTGCATGTAGTTAAATAAACAAATAACAATACGAAAGAGGATATCATAAAAGAGCCATAGCTCTGTTCGGTAACACCATAATTAGCAGCTATAGCAGAGTCTACAAAAATTTCTATTACATTACTAATTACAGTAAAACCGTTGGTATCCATACAATTGAACATTTTCAAATTAGGAAATGGTCAGACACTAGCAAGTGAAACTAAAAATAAATTTGTAAAAACATCTCTAAATTATTACAAATTAGATAAGTAAACTAAGTTCATATCTCTAAATAGCAAAAAACTAACTAATTAAACTAAACTTTAGAGTGCAAAGAAAAATAATAAAACAAGAAAAGGAAAATACAATGAAACAAATGTAGTGTCTAATTAACTAGTACAAGCATTCAAGGAGAGCTTTACTAGTATAAATACATAAAGGCTTACATTAAACATTAAAACTAACGCTAGCGGCTGGTCAGGAAATGCAGTTATTTCGGGCAGACTGGGCGTGTTATCGGCATCAACACCGGTGCGCTGTAACTCATACATCTGATGTACAAAGTTCCTAAAGATTCCATCTGTCTGCTCAACTACATTATCCTCTGTGTCTGGCCTAAGGCTTTGATGCGAATGTTCCCCCAACATTACCATTCTCGGCGTCTTCGGTGGATCAAAATTATCATTAGGAAAATGACCATCTCCACCCCCTCCCATAGCTGTGGCCATATTTACCAGACCAAATTAGATGATTTTCCGTCGATAAAGGGTGTCAATATCTATAGATTAGAATATTTTTGAGAGTTCCAATCACTAAATAAAATAAAAGTATAAATTAATAGATCTGCAGAAGATGAATAACATTACATTATTACAAGAAATAAAATCATGAGGCATAAGTTATTTAATACTAACTATATGAACTAAGTCAATAAGTATTACATAAATATTTAACAAAGAAACAAACACTCCAGTAGCTCAAAAAGTTGTATATACCTATCATGGTGTTAGCTATTTTAACAATAGAAATACATAAACTGCAGAGCAAGATATTTCATTATTTTATCTACCTACATGTCGATTTCATAGAGTCGTTCATCACCATCTTCCAATTTAATATATATTAATGAAGATCATTTTAATTTCGTTCACATAATAATTCTATATCGTATTTATCCCTATTTACTTAAACTGATGAACTAAAACTATATCGTACAGAATGCAGTAACATAATTCACATTTACTTTGAAATTTATATAACCACCTTTAATACTTAAACACGAAAATATTGCTTCAAAGTTAAATACTAATAAAAGGTTTCATATTTCATATTACATTGATTACTGATATCATACAATTATACTGAAGATTTGGGGTCACTTGATCATACAGCGGTCACAAGCACCGGTGTTGTAAAAAGAGATTTGTAATTTTTTAAAGATTTTACTATTCAAACAATATCGCACACTGAGTAATTTAGGCGTCTCAGGCTCAGATCAGAGATTGTAACAAATGATACAAAAGTAAAACATAAATTAGAATTAATTGTATGCCATAAAACAAAAAACAAAACATTCATAAACATTACGTTACCACTAACAGCAAAATATCACTGTTGTCATTCCCATAAGAAAATATATTTGCTAAAGAATAATTATTGTGATTAATCGTAGTTATATATTTGCAAATTATCAAAATATTTGCAAAAAACAAATTGTGATTAAGAAGGTGCTTAAAAGTACTTAACCAGCTTCAGAGCAAGCCTAATAAAAGACTCATAGACCTACAAGACCCTAGACTCATAAGCCTAATAAATGACCTCGTGCTTTTAGGATTCGATTGACTCTCTCTCAAATCTTAATTGGTCAAATGAACCCTGTAATGGCATTGATTTCCGCTAGTTGGCTTAAATAAAATATATTAGGGAGTATAGAGAGAAATGTATTAAGGTGAATAGAGTTGACTGAACAACATCAGACAACTAACAGAAGACAATTAGGTCCAAAGCGCGTAAAATACGATTTTTCTGCGTGGGGCGCTGATGTAAAACGTGGTGTGACGCCAATGTCTGTAATGGACCCTTTACCTTTTAAATGCAATAATAAATTAATGATTAGTTTTTACTAGTATATTATTTATTACAACTAACTAATGAATTCAATATTGGCCTACATTAATGATGATCGAATTTCAATTTAAGTTAATTTAATGTGCATGTAGAACTAGAAAAAAAAAATTAGCAGACCACTCAAAAATTACGCAAAGTTGTTAAGAAAGTGTGTGAAATGTTAAAAACTTTGAAATCTATATATAGGGGTCACTAAAGATCCAAACTTGATTTAATGTCTGGTAAAATGAAATTTATTCATTGCTTAATAGGCCTATATAGGAACACATGCAGATTTGTAGAATAGATTAAATACTAACTGATTATGTTCTACATGTAAACCACACATACTTAAGTCCACTACAAATTAATTCTTGTGGAGGTAAGTGAATAACTAGTGAAAATCATGGAGATTTGCAATTACTATAATGGACAAGTCACTGAAGTTTATGTTGCACACGTAGCAAGCTAATAAAGTGGCTATAATAGTGCAAGTTAGTGCTGTTTTAGGTTTGACAAAAGAATTATCTGTATAGTCCTATGATTAGCATAAGTAAAGATATGATTGTAAATATAAATTAGGTATGGTATTGATTCGGCTTCTGCATTGCGTTCAAAATTGGAGTCCTTACCCCAAAAAGGATAGACCTATAGATAAGCTATAGATGACAGGCTAGAGCGACATGACTGATATAGAGAAGTGTATGCTAATAATTGATTAGTCCAGTTACAAAACCCATCTACATGTATAGCCTATATAATGCATAGCATTATAATAGTAGCCTATATAGTGCGAAGACAGTTTCTATCCTGAGTCAGACAAAGATATGTCTATAATTATCAAAATGTAAAAACTTTTTATTATAAAAATATGACAAGTTCTGTTACAAAAGCACATTAATTATGGGATACAGAAAGTTACAAGCAACGTTTAAATATAGCCTAAATTATTGGGCCTAATGTTCATAATGTATAAGCCATAATGTATAAGCTAAAAGTGTGATATAAATGTATTATCATCTATGAAACCATTTCAACATGCAAATTCTAACACCAATAAAAACCACAAACAATATACATTGCTTAAGTACCATAATGGGTCGTAGGCGATAGTTTGCTACCAGTGGCGTAGACAAGATTCAACATTGACCGTGTACCATAATCTTGGGCCACTTTTGGGAGGCGCGCACACTTTATACAATGTGCGCACTTACATTTTTCGGTCTAATAAATTTTTTGAGTGTGCTGAAAAAGGACCAGTCAAACCTAACATATGGATTTAAACAGTCCTAATGCATAACGTTCATCACTGGCTGGAGATGCTTGGAATGGAGTGTACGCATTGTGTATTTTAATTAAATATGCTCATCGATCTACAAATCTAAACTTTAGTCGAATGTAACCTTTACAAGTAAAGTTAAAATTTGCGTCGAATTTAAAATTAAAATTGTATGCATGATCTTTAGTTGTTGTACATGTAGTTGTCAAACAGCATGGAGGAGTAAAATTTTCAATGGTCTAATGCGATGCTACGATCACTGGGCAACATATTTTAGCTCAATAAAGCTATTACTTTAAATACATCTAAACATATGGTATTAAAGTATGTGTTATTATATATGTATCATACTTGGCTGGAGCAAGTGGCGATGTCGGTAAGATATTCGACCGCGGATCAGTATGTGCGGTGTTCAAATCCTGGGCTCGCCCGTGTCACTGACACCGTTTTCGAATGAAGAAACTTACATTAACGTTAACTTTACCATCTTGTAAACATATTGTTCTAGAGGTAGGTCATAATATAAATTTAAACATATCACTGTAGAGTTATAAAGACAAATGTTCTAGAAGTAGGTCCTAATATACATTGAAACACATTATTCTAGAGTTATAACCATATTTTGACGCTAACAATTGCGCCAAATCTTCCCGTTCAATTCGTCAGTTTGCTCAGTCTGACACGAAGTCCGTTTGAGGGTCTAAGGATTAGTTCAGCACTTTGGTGCTTGATGTCATCTAGGTTGTGCTCACAGGTGATCTGGAAATTCTTCACAAGATTTATCAATATGATTTTCCACTCCAACATTGCAAACTTCTGGTCTGTAGCAAAATATAAATCATAAAAATAAAATCAAGTCAAATCAAATTTTTTGACGCTGCTATAAATTGCAGAATTTTGAGGAAGGCAATATAAATATAATATAAATTGAATAATGAAAATGAATGTCTAAATAGCGTAGGGGTAACGTCATCAAGTTTTAAATGACAAATCCTGAGGTGAACTGAAACCTCGTGCGTCCGGCCGCGCTGATCTGAGTGTAAAATCTCGGACGTTCACTGGACTGGTTATATGGAAAATGGTATAAATTGCCTAAAGGATTAAACATGTGGTTTTAAAAGTGATAGATATCAACTTAGTTGATTATTCACTGTAATGCGTGTTTTTTACTTTTATATCAGAATTTCTATGGGATAGCAAAAGCAGAAATACAAATACAATTCTAAATGAACGGAATATTAATACTAATTAAATACATGCTAATCATTGCTTCGGACCTGAATATTTAGTACTGGAATATGCATTATAAAGGCGCAATAGAATAAAAATAATAATTAAATAATAATCGATTGTTACTTTACGCCAAAAACTTTTGAGCACACTTTGCAGAGGAAGCAGTTAATTGGCGTTAGATCTAAGCTCTTCAAACCGCACAATTTGAAAGTCGGGACCATTTGCAATAAAAGCATGTGGTGCACAGTTTAGATAAATGTACATGTAGATAAATGAATTTATTCCCTGCGTACGGTTATAAAATACATGTTAATGCGTTATCGACTTAGAATAGTCAAATTCAGCGAGTCAAAATATTAAAACTCTAAGAATGTAGTTCTATCACTTCCTTGACAAGTTTATCCCGTAATAATCTTAAGGCTGACCTAGAATGTCTAATTCGTTCAGCATGTATAGCGGTAGGTAACGTTATGTTTTGCTCAAGGATTTCACAAGAAGGATTTCAAGATCTGTGAGAAACATTGAAAGTGGATTCTATTTTTCGCTAAGCAAGTCGGAGAGTAGAAACTTGAACATTCACTGAAACGGTAAATGGATAATGAAATATAAACTGTCTAACGGTTTATACATGTTATATTCTCCTCAGCACATTTCTTTCGCAGATTGGTCTGGGTGAATTGATCTATAGTGATGTGTGCTGTTGGGGACGTCCCTGACATCATCCCTGGAAGAGGACAAGGACGTTAAACCTTTATTATTATTATTATTATTAATGATAATAAAGGAGAGATATCATCGTGATCTTTTTACTGTGATGCATGTATTTATTCATCAAAACTTAGCTTAAGCAAAGCAAAATAAAAAAAACACGCATTATAGTGAAATGATCAACTGTGTTGATATCTATCACTTTTAATACCACATG
Source organism: Enchytraeus crypticus (assembly GCA_905160935.1). Taxonomy (NCBI): domain Eukaryota; kingdom Metazoa; phylum Annelida; class Clitellata; order Enchytraeida; family Enchytraeidae; genus Enchytraeus; species Enchytraeus crypticus. The sequence continues at coordinate 453,324 of CAJHZI010000182.1, forward strand.
TTTAAAACGTTAGGCAATTTAGACCATTTTCCATATAACTAGTCCAATGAATGTCCGAGATTTTACTCTCAGATTTGCGACATTCAAATGTATGGCTATCTAGGCTGGAGCAAGTGGCGATGTAGGCTGGAGCCCGAGACAGTGGCGATGTCAGTAAGGTTACTCGACGGTCGAAGTCGGATTAGTTCTGCAGGGTTCAAATCCGTCACTGACATCGCTTTCGAGTGAGGAAACTGACGTTAACATTAGCTTAGCTTTTTATGGAGTGCTCTCAGTGCTTGGCAAAACACCAGAGAGAGAGAGAGAGAGAGAGAGAGAGAGAGACGAGAGCGAGAGAGAGAGAGAGAGAGAGAGAGAGATAGAACGAGTTGAACTAATGCGCAGTCCTGTTTTTGTATTTTAAATCAATTCATAATAAAATCATAAGTTTGTCACGCAGGCATACCTATGCAGTTGCGAAGTCCAGCAGAGAACGGGACGTAGCAGAACGGATGCCTCTTCTCAGTCAGCTCGTCCTTCATCCACCTCTCAGGGTAGAATCTCTCCGGATCAGGAAAGTAGCGCGGGTCCCTATGAAGCACGCTGAATAGAGCTTGAACTGTCGCACCTTTAGGACAGTCGTAGGGACCTGCAAATACGTAAATAGATATACATCATTCCTCTACTCACTTTTGTCTCCCTCTATCTATCTCTATTTCTCTCTCTCTCTCTATATATATATATATCTCTCTCTAATATCATGCCAAGCGGCAGGTCCATGGAACATATTCATATTCTCGACTCTGCTTTTACGCTTCGTAGATGGAAATCCATAGATCATCAAATTAAACTCTTCACAAAAGGCTATGGCTATGTTACCCATACCTAAAGAGTATTGCTTCTGAAGTATAGTTTTCCGGTGCCTTCCTCAGTTTCTGCTTTGTCACCGCTTAAGTCACGTAATCTTAATTAAGATAATTAAGAACAAAGATCGGCAAGATCAATAAGTTAAAAATGGGTCTATGCTGTGTATTTTACGGCAGAATGATCTCACCTATTTTACAGTCTTCGGTAATTTTCCTGCTAACGAAAGGTACAGTAGTGAACAGTCTCATAGATTCCTTCAGGAAACAGTCGAGTAGAGTTAACCGAGATAAATGTATATCACTTATCTCTAATGATTCGTTGTTAGAATTCGCTGTAGAATGCACAAAAGAAACTGTATAATTTCTTAGAAGTTTAGAGAAATCAAAAGATTGTAAAAATGGTAACATAGGCCATTCATAATTATAATGGCCATTCTTTGAAACTGATTTACATGCTCGTTACACTTTAAAAAAATAATTTCAATGATTAATTGTAGCTTTGCTATTCACAGTGCCAATTCGCAGCAAGCTCAGTTTTACGATTAACATTCCAGGGGTCATTTGGGGATATCCTTTAGATGTTCACTGATCGGAGCTATGAACCCAGGCTATAAGCTTCCGAAGCGAAAAATCTAACCATTACGCCACATCCTGACGTAATAGTTCGATTTTTCACAAACAAAACTTAATATACATGTACAATTAAAAATAAAGTTAAAGTAAACACGCATTATAGTGAAATGATCAACTATGTTGATATTTATCACTTTTAATACCACGCGTTTAAACCGTTAGGCAACTAACCAGTATGTTTTCCGTGTAACCAGTCCAGTGAATGTCCAAGATTTTACTCTCAGATTAGCGCGGCTGGGATTCGAACCCTTGAGGGTTTAATTCACCTCAGGATCTGTCATTTTAAAGTGCATGACGTTACCCATACGCGGCTAGTGGTCAGAGCAGAGTCAATGTGCGAATAATTTTAAGCATAACTTGTGTGTCACGGCATAAACAGACTTTCCAAAAAGCCACAAAGCGATGACACTTTTTCATAGACACGTTGCAATTTAGTTTCTAAGGATTGTTTCATCAAATTTGCAGGTTATAAGCATAAATTACTCCTCTAGTAATCCCGTTATTATTTGAGAAATACTTTGAATTTGGTCGAAGTTATTGAGATTACGCTAGGGGATCGTTTATGTGGCAAAGTCTGCTAAGAAAAAGAGATGAGAACGAAGTTCGTTAAGAAAAAGTTGGTTAAGAAAAAGAGATGAGAACCAGAGAAAGAGAGAGAGATATATATATTTAATGAGAGGAAGAGATATAAAAGAGGGATAAAAAGCTGAAAAGAGCACAGATTAGACTGAAAGAAAGAAAGAAATATATATATATATATGTATATATATGTAAGTATATTGATATATATATATATATATGTATATATATATATATATATATATATATATATATATATATAGAGAGAGAGAGAGAGAGAGAGAGAGCGAGAAAGAGAGAGATAGAGAGAGAGAGAGAGAAGGTATAGTACAAACTAGAATGATAAAGTATTTCTGTTCTGATTCTCTCCTGATAATCAGTATGTCTACCGAGGTTATAAATAGACCAGGCGATAGCTGAACTTGTCGTGTCATGACCCTGTAATAGACATCCAGCAATAATTATCTCTCTACCCCCTCAGTAGAGAGATAATTCTCAGTCCACACCCAGGGTGGGGGACCCAGGGTGTGGACCCAGGGTGGGACCCAGGATGGAGGACCCAGGGTGGAGGACCCAGGGTGGGGGAACCCAGGTAGACCCCGTTATGTCCCTCACTGTATTGCAAAAATAACTCTTGGCCGATGTATGTTTGGCTAGGAGTTATTTTCGGCTAGCTGGCTGAGCTCTCTAATATGAATTAATAACGTTTTTTATAGTGGCCAATATATTTCGCTTCTAGTGTTAGTTAATAAATAATTTAATATTGAGCATCATAAAATAGATATGTGAATCTTCCTTTATCCATGCTAAAATAAATGTGGGATCTACTGAATTATCATAAATAGAAGACGGGATTGTTTTTAATTAGACCTTAGTTCATAGTTCAAAGATCAACTACTGTATCTCTGCTCACCTCGTACAGTAAAAACAGATGCGAAAATTACAATTTTAAAGTTTAACGAACTGATATAACAATGTTGAAAGAATCTTAAAGACCTCGAACATGAATGTGTCAACTTCCTCTTGAAGGTCATCAATATTCATAGACTGAGCCGACAGACTGTTCTCTATAACGATATCAAGAAATGCCCTCCTCTTCTTCTTTTCTGTCCTGTCAAGTTCAGGATGTGTTCCACTTTTCAGCTTTGCTTCGTATTCTTTCCATCTATTTTCAATGACCTACAACAATATTGTGGACTTTGTTTGACAAATGTTTTCTCTCTATCATAGACTGAGCAGACAGTCTGTTAGGCTGGCGAAGTCGGCAAGATATTCGACCGCGGATCGGTATGTACGGGGTTAAAAACTTAAAATCCTGGGCTCGCCCGTCACTGACATCGCTTTCGAGTGAGGAAACTGACGTTAACCTTAGCTTTAAAATGTAATTAATTTAAATTAGATGAATAAATTATTAAATATTAATTTAATATTTCAAATTATTTGAAGGTCTTAATAGCGTAGGGGTAACGTCATCAAGTTTTAAATGACAAATCCTGAGGTGAATTGAACCCTCGTGGGTTCGAATCCCAGCAGCGCTGATCTGAGGTTAAAATCTCGGACATTCACTGGACTGGTTACACGGAAAATGGAATAAATTGCTTAACGGTTTAAACATGTGGTATTAAAAAGTGATAGGTATCAACATAGCTGATCATTTCACTATAATGCGTGTTTACTTTACTTTAGCTTTAGTTTGTGGATTTATCGATATTTCAAATGGTTACATCAATAATAATAATAATAATAAATAATAGCAACAATTATAGTGCTACAGTCATCAATGACAACATCGAGCACTACTGAGACAAAATCATGCAGGCGAACAAAAAGAAGGTCCAAAAGCGGTGTAAATTTCAAAATCCAGAAAATCAGTCCAAAGTAAAGGGAATTAAAGGAAAGGGGGTTTAGGCGCAAATATCTTACTAAACATCTGTCATAATTGGCCCACGTATGGATTTCAATTGCAAAGTTTAGGTTATGCTGTGCATAGGTTATAGTTTATAGGCAATGCATAACGCCTTGCGCTATGGCATAATAAAAATAAATAACATTAAAGATTTAACGTCATTTTCTACATATAAATATGATATCAGGAACGTCAGACGTCAATCCAAATCGATTCCCCAATCAGTTTAGAAAAATTTGTTGGAGAGAAAGAAAGAAGATTCTAAACGGTGCATGTCTGGTGATCTAGCAACCAGCCAAGCAAGATGATATAGACATGTGATGGAAGGAGAGGTTTTTCAGCCTACTACAGAGTTTGAAAGAGAGAGAGAGAGAGAGAGAAAAAAAAAATCCGAATTTATAAACAAACTTATTTTGGATTTATAAACAAAATTATAATTAAACAAATTACAACAAAATTATTTTAATATAAATAATTATTAATTATTATTATTATTTGACTGAATTTTTTCTAAAAATACGGCTTAACAATCCAGGAGAATTAATCGAGAATGGCTCTGCTTCTCTAAACGACTCTTATAGTTACGTCAAATATGCAGTAATTGCTCCCGAAATCAATTTTTTTTAAATGTCAGCTCTATCTAGTTGGCAGAGTTTGTAATAGTTGTTTCAGTTGTAGGCCTGTAGCCTTCTTGTAATGTCCTAATAATAGTAGGCTAAAACCGACCTCTATGTTCCCTTGTTCCACTTTGAAAGTTGTTTGAATTTATTTTGAAATAATTTCTAGGACATTTTTCCCAGTTGGGTACTGCGATTACTTACTTGTTGCTGCTGTTAAAATCAGGATAAAATACCGTAAAATCTTATAAACCTCGGTCGTTTTCAAAATAACATCATAGGCCTATTTGCTATTTTCTGCTTTTTCTTGGAAATTTCATGCGTTAGACCGTCCTAGGGCTAGGGCTATGGTTAGGGCTAGGGCTAGGGCTAGAGTTGAAGCTAGGGCTAGGGCTAGGGCTAAGGTTGAAGCTAGGGCTAGGGCTAGGGTTAGTTTTTAAGCAAAATTAGGGCTACGCTAAGGCCGGGAGATGTTTAAGTCAAACGAAGATTGCTGCTGTTGTTGTTGTTATGTCAGGTTGTATCAATATAATGGATAGATTACCTTGCGAGTGAACGCGTGCAGTATTTTAAGCACTCTGACTTGTTCCCTTCCATCTGATGTCATATTGAACACCCGATCATTGAAAGCCCACAAACTCTTCAGTCGTGTAAATAGAATTTCTGATTCCCTGTACAATGTACATGAATACAATTATTATTATTATTATTATTATTATTATTATAATATATATATATAAATATATATTGCACATATGTACATAAATAAATAAATACATATATATATATATATATATATATATATCTTAGTGCACTGCCTACTGGCAGGTCTATGGTACATAACGCCTCCACTCTTCTCTGTCTTCCGCCTTCCTCTTCATTTCCACATATGAGTGGGTCCTTAAATCATCTAACATACCTAATCTCGGCCTGCCCCTGCCTCTTTTTCCTTCCATTCTACCTTCTATGACCTCTTTTAATAGACCTTCCCCCCTTAGAATGTATCCTATCCATCTCTTCTTCCTAATTCTTAATACATTTATCAGCTGTCTATCTGTGTCAACTCTCTCCAGGACTTCCTCATTTGTAACCTTTTGAGTCCAGCTAATCCTCTCCATTCTTCTCCAAATTCACATTTCCAATGCCTCCAGTTTCCTAATATCTATAATTTATATATATATATACACACACATGTATATATACATATATATACGGTATATATATATATATTTATATAATATACATATATACATAAATAAATAAATATATATATATATATATACAGCATACATGTATATATATATATATACTAAGATAAGCGATGATTTTTAGTTAAAATTTGTCTACTTGTTGTAATGTAGTAGTGAATCCGTAGTTTCTATTATTCTGTTCGTTATTATTTACATTTCCCTTTGTGTTGTTACTGCCATATATTTGGTGAATAAAGATCATATATATATATATACATGTATATATATATATACATGTATATATATATATACATGTATATATATATATATATATATATATATATATATATATATATATTACATGTATATGATCAGCATCAAGTCCTTGCGTTTTGAAAAGAACACGGGGCGGCTAAAGTCCTCCATTCTTTTCTGTGTCCAGCAACTCTCACATGTTAATGCCGTGTATTTAATGTAAGCTCTGTATACTATTAGGCCCTATATATATTGTGCATATACATGTATATACCAACAGAGTATATATGTATAAACCAATCTCTTCCTTCAGCTGTACGCTTAGCTTTCCTCAAATTTGCCTGAAAATTCTTATCAGCTCTCCAAACAGACTCTAAATACACTCAGGTCATATATCGCCCATGGTTTAAATACATTATCTAAGATATATTCTTGTTGAGAGAAATTTTTATGTAGAACATTGACTAACAAATCCTAACGAACCTTTGCAAAGCATTTAGATAATCTTGCTGCAGCTCCTGTTCATTTAATTCAACTCCCATTGCTGTCGCTGCAAAGAGTAGCAATACAGACTTGGCTATATATATATATATATATATATATATATATATATATATATATATATATATATATATATATATATATACATAAAGCTAAAGCAAAGCATAATAATCTATATTATATTATATATAATATAATATCTATATATATATATATATATATATATATAGTATATATATCTTAGTACACAGCATACAGGCAGGTATATAACGCCCCCCCCACTCCTCTCTTTTTCGCTTCCTTTATGACGTCAAAATATGAGTGGATCCTTAAATCATACAAATAATTTATTCCTTATCTAAGCTTTTCTTTACCTCTTTTACTTTCCTTCTATCTTCTAAGACCTCTTTGGTAGACTTTCCCCTTAGAATGTGTCCAATCCAGCTCTTCTTTCTATTTCTTAATGCGTTTATCATCTGTCTCTCTGTACCATCTTACTCCAAAACTTTCTCATTTGTAATTTTCTGAGTCCAGCTAATATTTTCCTTTTTTTCTCCATATCCGCATTTCCAATGTATCTATTTTCCTGATGTATTTCTTCCTTACGGACCTTTTTCACATTATATTAGCGTAGTCCATACAAAGGTTTTCACTATCTTTATCTTTGTGATTATTATATTTATCTTAACTCCTCCATATATTTGAATCCTTTGCCTATCTCGTCATATCAACAAATAAATGAGTTATGAAATCATCAATATTCCAAAGCTCGATCTTCCTCTACATTTTTTCTCTTCTATTCTTCTGTAAATTATCTTTTTCAGCAGAGTATTCGCTCTCACTACATGACCCATTCAGTTCTTATTTTTATTCCTTTTGAAATCTATCAATTTTACATTTATACCAACCCTATATAGCACTTCTTCTTTCGTAATTTTGTCCGTTCGTTTGATCTTCTCCATTCTTCTCCATAGGCACATTTCGAATGCTTCCAGTTCTCTAAAATCCTCCTTTCCTTTATATATGTATATATACTGCATATGAAATACATAGATAAATAAATAAAGATACACGTATACTTTGCACCACAACACAAGTACCTATGTACTAACTAACGATCAACATATTTAAAGTCAACATCGAAAATAAACAACTTTTTGGAATATCATCAGTTATTTACAATTGTTTTTACTTTGAAATTTGATAAAAACAAAACAATTTGCTAATGCAACAAAGTGAAGATGAGAAATACATATAAATATGTACAGGTGATGTCCGTGGAATGTGAAAAGCGTGAAGGCTGTATTATAATTGAATACATGTCAACCATTAAGTTACAAATTTTAATGTGACCCGCAGGTTAATTCAGCTTAATACCGTATTAAGTTACGTACTTAACTTGTTGGGGGGGATTTAGCGCACTCGGTTAAGCCGTGCATCAATTGAACGAAGTAAAGCCAAGTTGCGCGCGGTTAGTACTTTGTGGGCGACCACTTTATAAGGCCGAGTGTCGACAGCTTTTGAATGTATGGGGTATTGGAGGTTGTTCTTAAATCCGCGCCGGCTGCCATTGGAAGCCAACAAAAGGCAACGATTACTGATAAGCATGGAGGTGAAAAATAAAAAAGACAGAAAACTATGTAGCACATGCGGTATATCATGTGTGTAACTAACTATCAGGAATAAAAAATACAATTCGTTACAGATTAATGGTATTTAATTTTAATTTCTCGTTGCTTTTATTTAATTTTAATCATTTCGAAATCATTGTAAAATTAATTATTTCAATGACAGACTTTTTGAGGGAAATTTGTTAATTGCTAATAAGTATAGAAAATTGTTAGTGCTTGAAACGATAATTCTGAATTACTAGCTTAAAGAAATCAATTCAACTAGTTATAGATAAATAGGGCCTACTCACAACAAATAATATCCAGTGTTGTCCTTGATATATATGGATAAATGTCAAATTCCACTTTGTCAGATTTCTCAGCTAGAGTGCTCATCAGTTTATCAGCTTTGGAATGAAATACGGCCATGAAATCTTGTAGAATCAAATAGTGAAAGGCCGGAGTCAGCAACTTCCGCCTATTCTGCCACTTATGTCCGTAACTAAAGCAAATTATCAAAAAATAAATCAACAGCTGGTAAAGCTAATGTTAACCTCGGTTTCCTCACTAGAAAGCGATGTCAGTGACGGGCGAGCCCAGGATTTGAACCCCGCACATACTGATCCTCGGTCGAATAACTTATCGACATCGCCACTGGATACAGCCAGCATTGTATGTATTATAGCGCGTTACAATTATTAATACTATTTAATTATTATTAATAATAATTATTATTAATAATAATTATTATTAATAATAATTATTATTACAACTAGCAATTACATATTATATAATATATTATTAAACTTATTATTTAAATATATATATATATATATATATATATATATATATATATATAAAACATATTTTTATGTTACATAACATACATTTATAACATATAACATAACATTTATAAAACATATTTTATAACATAGGCTATATTTATGTTATATAACATAACTTATGGTTTAACATATTCAATAATTGAGCTACAAAACTTGTCTATATTTCTAGCAATAATTAATATAAATCCAACCTAATCTAGTCTATATACGTATATATTTCTAGCAATAATTAATTTAAATCAAACCTAATCAGAAGACCGTTGTGCAGCCACGGAGCCAGTAGATTGTATGCCTTGCTCTTCTTGGAGTTTGAGGTTCTCAGGAGACACTGATATCAATGCGTGAAAAAATAAAAATTACAAATTAAAAGTTTACACCTTTTTGTATTATATCACACATAACAGAGATTGTGATTAGATTAGGCACTTAAAATTTAAGTGAAATTGATATACATGGTGATATGATTAGCTCTTTTTATATGAATGTGTTTAGAGCATCGTAGAGTAAAAGACACAGCTAGAGACCTGGATTCAAACACTATTTCAGTCTATAAACGTATGCCTATGAGTGACGAAAATTATTCCTAAATATGCTTTGTATTCTTAAAAGAATATAATACTATTAAACACTAATATTCTTTTGAGTTCTCTACTCATTGTGAGTTTTCAGAAGAAAAAATTAGGCTACTAATAATCATGACATTTGGAAAAGTACAAAAAAACAAACAAAGCAAAATAAGAAAATAATAAACAATATAAAAATAAGAAAATACAAAACAACAAAAACAATAAAATAAGAATAAAATAAAAACAAAATAAGAAATTACGAAACAACAAACACAACAAAAAATAAAAAAATAAAAATAAAGAACAACAAAAGCAACAAAAAGACTTAAATGCAATAAAAACAAAATAAGAAAATTTGAAACAGCAAACATAACAAAATAAAAAAGGAATTTCGGAAATCATAGTGTTATTATATACCCGACAGAACAAACGATAAATAAAGCAAGTAAGTAAATAATTAATTTGCCGGTTGGTTTAGTGTATTTTACTAAAAACCAAACAAGCAAATTGTGTAGAAATCTAGAGCTGAATTTAAAGTATGCTTCTGAATCACAAGTAATATATCGTCAGAAGAAGTACGACTAGTATTCGAAATAGTGGCTTTTCACTTCTTAAACGAGCGCGTAATTCGTTCAGCCAGTCAGAACGTAAACACCTAATCAGTGGCGCCTAAAAGATCTTCGTGTAGGAATAATTTCAAATCATTCGGTCGAAATATTTTCTATTGTCAATTGATATAGACCCGTGAAAGTAACTTTCTGTGCGCGTATTTAGGTCTACTTGACATTTTGTTGAGTATATTAATGATACGCAACACGGATTATTCCTGTGTTGTGTATGTGGCGCTGAAGAATAGATCAACGTAAACTGCACGTGTCATAAGAGGCGACTGAGGAGCGCCACGGAAAATCTCTCAGAAGCTACAATTTCCCCAAACTATAGGTTTCATTTAGAAGTGGACAAGGCGTAGCCTTCTGTGAAGGGGTTAACTCGTTGATCGATGGAGTGCTCTTTATGAAGCTTGAAAAGCAGCATATGAGTAGGAAAATGTACCTTGGACCTGTAACTTGGAAGAACACTATAGAGAGAGAGAGAAAGAGAGGAAGAGAGAGATTATTTATAAACAATACATTTTCTTCAAAATTTGAGCAAAGCAACGCCGGCTGATGGCTGAATTATTAGCAAGTTTGACTAATATGCTAGAGTCATGAGACGTACCTAACCATCTCTTTCATAATACTAGTCATAAATAGACGTTAAAATTACCTTAATAACTTCATTTACCATAATTGAAAAATTTAAATTAAAAATTCATATTAAATTTATACATTTATATAATGATTATTATTAGTATTTTATCAATCTCTCTCTCTCTCTTTTTCTCCCTTTCTCTTTCTCTCTCTCTCTCTCTCTCTCTCTATTGTTCTAACTTGTGAAAGGTCAAATATACTTTGGACCTACCAAAGTATATTGGCAGGTCCATTCCTACTCAAATGCAAACATAATGATAAGAATAATAAAAATAATAAAAATAAATTAACAAAAATCTGCTTTCATGTTCAGTAAAAACACTTCATTGATCAACAAGTTGATCCCAACACAAAGGATAATCTCTTTTTAAAATTTTTGATTTAGCCTTTAGCTGGAGAATATATGGCTTCTAAAGCGAATCTTCATTGTCTTACTCAGTACTTGAGGTATAGCCTTTTACGACATGACATAATATTCGGTTTGTCTATTCTTTAATGGCCATTACAAAACAAGAGAATAAATTTGTCATTGAGTGTATATTTTTAGACAATTTCAAAGGGAGCGTATATGCTCCACAGTGCCATATTAAACGCAAATCGGCTTGTCTTTTGGAACGAACCACGATCGAATCAATCAATAAATCAGTCAATCAATCAATCAATAAATCAGTCAATCTATCAACCGAGCAATAAGTCAGTCAAGCAACCAATCTCGGTATTAGCTATAAAATATCATGTCATTTTTAGCGGTTTAGTTGCACATTTGAAAATCTTTCTTACCTCGAGTAATTCAGCCTTGTAGACAACTATTAAAGGTTTATCAGCGAGCCAAATTCGGTACACTCCATCCTTAAACTGTCCCGACCACTTCACTAGCTGCCGATAGTAGTCCTTACCCTCCTTGCCTAGCTGAAATAAATTACCCACTATAGGAGCGGGGACAGGACCGGGAAATTTGTTGACCGCTGTGCGAAATTTAGTGCTTTTGAGCCAAATTATTTTAAAGAGGATTAGAAGGCAAATCAGTAACGTAACAGCGATCCAAGTCAACATGCCGTCTAACAATTATTAGCTTTTGGCTTCGCTTTATTTGTTCAACAGGGCGAACCGCTTACAGAGCTTCGGCCTCGTGCAATTAAATAGAGATCTGCTGATTGTTCTTACACGTCCTCTTCTAAATTCGACCTTTATCATTGACCAATCCAATCGCTTATGCCGCAGTAATGCAGTAAATATCTACTATTCAATTACAGCTAGCGCTCAGTATGCAATCCAGTTATAAGAGGACCGTGGACTTATCATTTGACCGAGAACTTGAACGAATGGTATAGAAATTTATGTAACAAATAAATAAAAACTGCAATTATTTTTGAGCAGTCTTGGTACGGTAGATTGACTTCGCAGAATTTCTTAAACAACCAATTCTTATCCAAAACGTAATTAGAGAACATGCAGCTTTAAAAAAGCTCAAATTAATCTGTAAAATTAGTCGTATGCCCGCCAAATGCACGATTCATATATAGAGATATTCTTATATATCAATTTAAAAATTGTTGTGCATGTACATGTATATATATATATATATATATATATATATATATATAATATTGAAAGGGTGAACTTTGATTCAAGTCGGTGGCGAGCAAGATAGGACCATGTCTTCACTGGTGGCCGTCATGCAGGATAACTATTTAATTAATATAAGGTTCTTTGCATCTTTGGTATTCTGTGCATCATGTTTGTTTATACATGTGTAATGTTTGCCTATAATGTTTCGCTACAGTGTTTCTGATATCTGACATAGTTATTACGAATAAACAAGTCTCTCTTTCCTCTCTCTCTCTCTCTCTCTCTCTCTGATCTTCCACTGCAACGGTACATTTCCTATTCACCATTTCTATCATGTACTTTGTACTTATTTGTAAAATGTACCTTGGTACATATTCGTATTTACAGTCTTGTGTTATGCTCTATGGAGAGCACTGCATCGTTCAACAAGTTATCTCTTTTTAAAGGTTGTATTTAAGGTGTATCCAAAGTTTATGTAGTCCATAGCTTGAGAATATTGGCTTCTATGGCAGTTTCCTGTTATCATCCTCTGTTCTTGCTTATTCGCCTCTTACGACAGGTACAATTTAACGTTGTTCCACTTTTCAGTGCCTCAGACAAGGCACGGAGAAAGACGGTATGCATTGTTTCAAATAAAATCAATCCAAAGATAGATAGAAACAAAGAAAAGGAGGTTAAGTGTTGATCGCCACTCATGGACACTGGAAGGAAAATAGAGATGGAAAAGGTAGCTTATTAGCAACCTATAAAACGCCTCACAGAAAGGCAAAGACCTACGTGATTCAAACGAAGTCTTCCGAAGAGTGAATGAAAAATGATTCCAGATCTGATGTGCAGCACGCGGGAAAGAACGATTGGATAGTTTTGAGCGTGAAGGTGAGCTAATTCTTATAAGAGTAATTAATTTATAAGACCAAGTAAGAGTTGGATGCATCACTTTAATCAAATGAGACATACAACTTTCATTAGTGGTGGGGAAGGACTAATAAGTTAACGAAGCCGTCTTGTAAATGATAAGCTCTGCTTATCCAGTTCAGTGACCTTACAATGGGTGCAAACCGCGAGTACTTCGAACTACACAAAATTGCTCGTGCAAGAGAATTCTAGACAAATTGCAACCGAACAGTCTCACAGCCAGGAAGATTTAAAACAGGAACTTGCAGTAACCCAACTTGGATTGCACAAGAGCTGCACCAATTGCAGCAGCGGTCTCAAGTGACAAATATGGACGTATTCGACGAAGGTCATGGATTACATGTATAGATGAAACATGCCTGCGAAATTTTAGTTATGTGTTATTTGTCAGATCTGTTAGTTACACTAACAGAGCTGTTAGTCTGTTAACAATGACAATAATAATTGTTATTGATAACATTTACATATTAGATATTGTTATTGGTGCTATGCTATATCATACTATGTTATTGGTTGCCATGCTGCTTCGCCACTGGCTCCTCCAGCCAGTGGCGAAGTAAATATACTCGACCGCGGATCAGTATGTGCGGGGTTCAATCCTGGGCTCGCCCGTCACTGACATCGCCTTCGAGTGAGGCAATTGACGTTAACCTTATTTTTGTTTTAGCTTTTTTATCACCAATCACACATGTTGTTGATGATATGCACATCATCAATCACACATGTTATTGATGATGAATCGATCAATAACTCAACCTCTAACCATCCTTATGAATAAACAATCAACATTCGACAACTCTGCGAATTGTGTGTGTGACAGAAAAGGTCAGAGGTCGTTTGCTAACTTGACGACCCAAGGTCATCGTGTACTAAATTCTTGGATATGTTTGTGCTCGCTGTATGCTTTACTCTGGTTGTTTATTTAAAAAAAAACGTAGCCTACATTTCTATTTCTCATCGGTTGTCTTGTCCGACCGATTAAATTCCGTCAAGAATTTTCTAGCACGGTAAATAACTCAACGTGATATACGGGGGCGTTCTATCGTCTGCGCTATACTCAGTGTAGAGTATGTGGACGAAATTCTAATGAAATTATCTAAATGCTGCGGTAGAATGAAAAATATATGTTTTGGATCTTTTATGTTTCCTGACGATGTCATATTAATTTGACCTGTGAAAGTGAATTAGAGATTAACAATGATTAATATTCGTTGTAAAAGTCTAAATGATATAGGGCTTGCATTAGATGAAAATAAGTCGTACTGTATTAGGCATGGAAAAAGACACTTGAAAACGAAGACCTAGTATAACGGCCAATAATAAGAACATACTGTGAGTTAAAGAAACCAGTGGAGCACTGTCTGACCACTGTAGCTGGGCAAAAATTTAATGTTTCATTTTCAGTCATGATATGTAAATTTCACTCTGCATTTAATACTGTATATTCTAAACTAGGTCACTTTTCTAATATAAATGTTATAGTGCATTTATTAGAAACAATGGCTATTCCAATTTAACTAAATTATTTAAATTTTGCCATTGAGAAGTTTAAGCTTCGTTTGATTTAAGAAGGCTGGACTTCACTCTTAGCAGAACAATATAGCATAACAAAATAATATAAGATATTTAAGATTAGAGAAAAACATACATTGTTATATGAGAAAAATTAGATGATTAGAGAAAAACCATTATAATTATTATAAAAGAGTGATAAAAATGTGACACAGACTTCTTACTTGTTTAGAAATTACCTCATCATCATAATTAAATATAAGATGTTCATAATGCTGAAACTAAGCAGTGACGCCGGTCGATTTGGTTTTGAATTATATAGTGATGTGTTAAATGAATTAAGAAATAGACAGAAGATCTGGATAGGATACATTCTAAGGTGGGAAAGTCTAAAAAAGAGGTCATAGATTGCTGAATGGAAGGAAATAGGGGCAGTAGCAGGCCGATATTAGGAATGTTAGATGATTTAAAGATCCACTTATATGTGTGAATGAAGAGTAAAGCGCAAGACTGAGAAGAGTGGAGGCGTTATATACCTTGGACCTGCCAGTAGGCAGCTCACTAAGAGAGAGAGAGAGTGTGTGTGTGTTGTGTAGTACTTATTCACATACTGTTGTGAACTGTTAAGAATGCGCAAACTAAAGAGGTTTGTGAATACAAGTTGATTATGTCTCTAATGACTCTCGAGAAGCGATGAAAGATTGACCAGATCGTGTAAGCAGTCATTCCAGTAGGTTCGGAAAGTTGAGAATTAAACCTACCGACAACTGCACGTGTTCGTAAGAGGAGACTATGCGCAGATATGACGGTGAAGAGACTAGTAGCCACTTGGTGATGATTTCTCTGTGTTTTAGACCAATTGGTTACTTATACTCCAGACTTCCAAAGTTCTAGTCGCTACACCGGTTGTGGCATTACACCACCAGGCTACGTGATATTCACTGGACTTCAGCGCTACTGTGGCATTTAGCATAGAGTGGCACTTTATAAATGTACGTATCATTATTCAGTTCATTCTATCCAGAAGGTTTGAAATTGAATCTGATAGTTGTTATTGAACCTATTATTGGTGCTGCATCAAATCGCAACAGTACCAAATGATGCTCATAAGGTCTACCTGGAGATTTTGAGAATTAACGACTGCAGTGGAATTTTTATAGTTTCTTTGACATGTAGAAAAACTATTTAGGCAGAAAATCTTTCTGTCACTTCCATTGCATTTATCTCCACTGGCTAAAGCCAGTCGCAAAGTCGGTAAGACGCTTGACCGCGGATCAGTATGTGCGGGGTTCAAATCCTGGGCTCACCCGTCACTGACATCGCTCTCGAGTGAGGAAACTGACGTTAACCTTAGCTTTACCAGCTTTTTTAATCAATTTATCGCAACATACAGAGTAATATGTCAGACACAGATGAAAAAGGTTCATTACAAAATTGCATGCACGTGTGAAGCGGTAATAAAGGCTAAAAGATTAGCACTTAAATATTCCCAATTATTTGAAAAAATTGCCAATGATGATTACTATTTTCATTTAAAAAGTAGGGAAAAGTAAAATAAAAATAAAACCTAGATTAAAACATCGCTGATGCAAGATTACATTGCTGATGCAGTATCTCTTTTCTGGGAAAAGCATCGGCTATGTGACTTTCTTCTATCAGCGGTCTCGTTCTTGAAAGTGGCCCATTGGTTTACATTTACGCACAATACGACTTGAAAATTGTTATTAAGTAGGCCTAAGTTAAAATCAGTATAATCAGTATACCATCATGTTGTTATTTGCCATTTGATATTTAAGGCATTTAAAATAATGGAAAAACGTAAAATTAATTCACTCAAAGCTTTCGCTTTCCTGTTTAGATTTTTATAATGTCATATTGAAGCAATGTTGATTTTACCTGTAAGAGAATGAAATGGTTCTAATCAAGCAACTCTTCATTTTTATTCTGAAAGGATTGCAAATTAATTAACTTACCAGGTTATTGCAGCATGGAGAAATAATAGTATTTATTCAAGCTGCTTATTATTAAGGGAGGCATGACGTACATAAATGTCAAACTTTTCTTTCAGGTGTAGAAGAGTTTGAAATTAGCTCTTCCTGTGACTGTCTGTACTTCAGAGCGCTCGTTTTCAAATCTACATCGAGTCAAATCTTACTTAAGATCAACAATGGAACAAAAACACATTTAAAGTTGTGCATTCTGTACTTACCGAGAAAAGTTTATGACTGAGCTTTGAAGTTTTAGAAGTTTTACAACAAAGTTTTCTTAAGATCAGCCCATCGACGCAATGCTCTCTCCATGTTCTACGAATTTTAACTTACTTCGTTTATTGCACACTTTGATAGCTAGTTTGCCTACTATTAAAGTCCTGCTGTCACTTGCTGTTAACGTACAGCAACTAGTTTGCATTCTGTGAGATTTCGTAATGGTAAGTATAAATAAAAAAATTGGGCCCTCATAATATTTCGAGAACCTAATAACTAGCTCAGGTTGACTTCTAACTGAGTAAGGTTGATTTGGTTGAGTTAGGTTGATTTGGTTGAGTTAGGTTGACTTGGTTGAGTTAGGTTGACTTAACTGAGTAAGGTTGACTTGGTTGAGTAAGGTTGATTTGGTTGAGTTAGGTTGACTTGGTTGAGTTAGTTTGACTTGACTGAGTTAGGTTGACTTAACTGAGTTAGGTTGACTTAACTGAGTTAGGTTGATTTGATTGAGTTAGATTGACTTGGTTGATTTAGGTTGATTTGACTGAGTTAGGTTGATTTAACTGAGTTAGGTTGACTTAACTGAGTTAGATTGATTTGGTTCAGTTAGGTTGACTTGACTGAGTTAGGTTGACTTGATTGAGTTAGGTTGACTTGATTGAGTTAGGTTGACTTAACTGAGTTAGGTTGACTTGGTTGAGTTAGGTTGATTTGGTTGAGTTAGATTGACTTGACTGAGTTAGGTTGACTTGACTGAGTTAGGTTGACTTGACTGAGTTAGGTTGACTTAACTGAGTTAGGTTGACTTGACTGAGTTAGGTTGACTTAACTGAGTTAGGTTAACTTGACTGAGTTAGGTTGACTTGACTGAGTTAGGTTGACTTAACTGAGTTAGGTTAACTTGACTGAGTTAGGTTGTCAGGTTGACTTAACTGAGTTAGGTTAACTTGACTGAGTTACTGTAGGTTGACATAGAAGAGTTAGATTCCTAGGCTCTAGATAATGCTCCGGGGTATATATAGTAGAATAATGGTGGCCTTGGAGTGAACCTCGAAAAATAAACAGAATGGATTCTAATAAAAATTTCGACACATTCTGACAAACTAAATTTTACGAAAATTAAGTGCTAAATTTTCGAACGTAGCAAAACGCAGAGCGAAACAGTTGTCTTCGACCAAAACCTAAAAATTGAATTCAAGTCGTTATGCAATGAACTCAAGAAGAGCTCAGTATGGTCAGTTGATGAAACACAGAAGATAAAAAGTTTTAGTGTTTAAAAATTTGGAATGTTAATGGGTTTCGCTTGCGTAGCAAGGTCTTTCTCAGAGTTTAAAAAACTAAAACACGTCGTCTAATTTTTAAAATGAACTAATATATTTTCACACAATTGGCCTATTACGCGTCCATGACATCGCCTTTGGGCCATGAGCCAAACTTTAAACTTTCTTCCTCTTATTGTAATTAATCACTTGTATATCAATAAAAAGCTAAAGCTGGTAAAGCAAAGGTTAACGTCAGTTTCCTCACTCGAAAGCAGTGTCAGTGACTGGCGAGCCCAGGATTTGAACCCCGCATATACTGATCCGTGGTCAAGTATCTTACCGACGTCGCCACTGGCTCTAGCCTTAATAGTACCTTATTCGGCTTTAATTTCTTTTATTATGTAATAATATAAAGCATTGTAGCCTATATAGTAATTAATGAAATAATTGTATAATAGTTAAACATCAATATATACTTATTGATGTTTAAATTATAGCATTCTAGTGTCAATACATTTTACATATTTTGTTGCACGTTACATATCACGTTGCACGTTTGTTGAAATTTTCTTCGTTCTCTTACAAAACTTGTATATGTTTTGTGATCGAGGTTTGCATTTGATATAAAATGCACACTTTGTCCTTATTTACTCACATGATCTACTCATATAATCTTATTTATTATTTAACTTAATATGCAAAATAATTCAAGGACCATGAAGCATTTTAAATTATACAACTGCTTCATGGCGGTATGCTGGGAGGCTAAGGGCTAAATATTAGTTTAGAGTCTTCATCATGTACTTTTTGTAAACATTTAGATAGGTAAACAACAATTTTTCTGTGGAAAAAATTCGATTGTTTTCTCGAAATACGCTGAGTCTTTAGATATGAATTAAGTTAAATAATGAACTGATTCACGCTATTCATTTAATACCACGATTATTCACGCAAGATAGAATATGCGATGCAACTACAGTAACTGACTTTAAACATTCTTCTAAACAGTCCATTTTGATGTCACTCTACAGTAATCACTATATAACCAAGCTAAGTTTAACTTCAGTTTCGTGCTGGATGGCATATCACTGACGGGAAGAGCACTGGATTTGAACTCTGCACCTGCCCATTTGCTGTCGAACAAGTGCGCAAACAAGCCACCGACTCAGGCTGATAGATCGATAGATACGCTAATGTTGTATGCATTATGCCTTTTCAAATAAAATTTCTTTATCTATCTATGTATCTTACTATTTCTCTCTATATCTCTATCTATCTTCTTACTCTCTCTCTCTCTCTCTCTCTCTCCTTCTCTATCTATTTATCTTACCCTCTCTCTCTTTCTAGCTTTGTGGCACGTGCAAACTCCTAGGTATATACTCCGAATCAGTCTGGTATTAAGTTCCGTAAAGAACATTCCATCGATCAAGAAGACTTCCATCACAAAAGTCAGTGCTTTATACACATTTTAATGTAGCCTACAATTCGTAAAAATATAACTTCTGAAGATCTTTTCTTTTCCTTCTTCAAATTCCCGCCTAGTCGCCTCACGTGCATTTTAAGCTAGCACTATTCTTTTCTGATCCGGACACTACACTAAGAAAACACGACATAGTGACATTAGAGATAAATTCTAAAGCTCTTAATGCAGCTCATTTGGACTAAACTGGAGAGGTTTTATCAATCATACCGGTCACATTTTTGGTCACATTTTTGGTCACATTTTTCCGCCGCAGTAAGACATTCCACAAGCCACGTATTTCTTTATATCATGAGCATACAGATTACAGTGTGTCTCCATACAGACAGGACTTCCCCACTTCTTCTGAATAACCTTCAACCGATTGGTATTTTCCATCAACCTTGTGGGGTACAATCTAGTTACTAATAGTTGTACACATTTTTGATTTAAGACCGGAAAGTGGTGAGGTGATCTGATGGATTTAGAAGCTGACGTCAATACTAATTTGCAAGGCAAAGCTGCGTATTCGTAATCATGTAAAAATTTTTGAGGATCTGGAATATTATTAAAATACCCGTCTCTTGATGGACTTCTCTTTATCAGAAATCTGCTCGTAAAATCCGCAACATTCCCAATCATACGCTCTGTAGATTTTGCTGAACCTTGGTATATCATGGGAGCTTGTAGCGCCCTTGAAAATGGTCCTTTATGATCTTCATTATTTCTACTGTTGGTCGCAATTTTCGCGAATGATTGGTGATAACCTTCGTTCCTTTCGCCTTCCAACTGAACACTGTTTTGAGATCGTTTGCTTCTGCTCGCGTGCTTCTGAGATCTCAACCAATTATTTCTTCTAATCTGCTCTCCACTTGAGTCTCTAATTCCATTGAATTTGGAATTCGCGAAAGGTTTCGAAGCAAAGCAACTCATACTGTTAGTCCTCACTATATTTCTGAGGTGGGGGCAGGCGGGACACTTGACGGAAAACCTGAGTTTAGTTCCCCAAGAACTTCTGCCAATGTGAGGAAAATCATCCGCGCTACGTTTCCTGAATCCGTCGAGCTCTACGTAAATAAAGATCAGAAGTTAGTTATACATGATGACGTCCCTGACATCATTCCTGTATGAGGAAACGGACGTTAAACCTTTATTATTATTATTATTATTTTATTATACAGTAATATTTATTTATTTATTCATTTATCATACTCATATCACAATTGACATACACAATAAGCAGTTAGAGCGCATGAACGGAAAAAGGCCCACAAGTGGCACTTAGGCTACATATTTCGAATTTAAAAAATGCAAACGAATTGCAAAAAATTGCAAAAATGTAAAAAAATGCAAACCGAATTTTAAAATTGCAAAAATGGAAAAATGCTAATTACAAATATGTAAGACTACCAGAAGATATTGCTCAAACAATGGTACTATTATACATGTATATTGCGAAACTAAAATTTTTGCTAGTCCTTTAAAAGGCAATTGATCTTTTCCTATCACTATCTCTAGCGCTCTCTATACTGAAAGCTCCATGCCCATAGTTGGAATTCTACAGTTTACACGCATAGTTAGTATATTCTGCTGTTGATCAGTCGAGAGGACTCAGAGTGCTGAAATTTGCATATTTTCGCGTAATCTCTCTGCAGTTCTCTGCCATGTGGCAGGTCCTAGATATATATTAATATTCACTGTCTGCTCTCATGCTCCATAAAAGGCACTCTATCGATCAACTGGATATTCTCTTCACAAACTACGATGCCTTAGCTACGCTTTAATGCAGCATAGAGCTTGAGAAAATATGGCTGCTGGGATGGTTTCTCTTGGCCTCCACAGTTCCTATTTTGTCTTCTCTTAAATGTGCATGTGAAATTAACAATTGATCTGTTGTCTAGTGGCTCAGAAAATAAGTCCTGAAAGCATCCACGTTAAAGCATTATTTAATACATTTAAATTTCATTTAAATTCAATTAAAATTAATTTAAATTCCATCATATCCTGAATTTTTGTTAACGTAATACTTTAGAATGAACGTTGCTATCAAATTCTTTAAGAAAATAAAAAATAACACAACTATACATTTAATGATAATTTATTATTTAAAAAATATATATATATAAATTATTAACTATTCGTAATTCTATGAGGTAAAATACTGCATTAATTTTATTTGTAATATAATATCGAATTTAAAATAAATTATAGAAATAATAAAATAATAATCATGTAATTGAAGTCAGAAGTCGGTCCATAATATCAATTTAAACTAGTTGTATATAATTGGCTGGAGTCAGTGGCGATGTCGGTAAGATACTCGACCGCTGGTCAGTTTGTGCGGAGTTCAAATCCTGTGCTCGCCCGTCACTGACATCGCTTTCGAGTGAAGAATCTGACGTTAACATTAGCTTTTTGACGTTAGTGATGATGGGTGAAAATAATTTCTTACCGATAGAAACTTTAAGGCATTTCATTCCTACCTTGATAAGAAATATCTGAATAGAATGTTAAGCTATTTCTTGGTGAATTTTGCAAGAATTTTGGTAATGATTTCATTTTGTTGATATTCGACGTGTGACAGCACCTATCAACGAAATCTAACAGCCGTTGACACGTGACTCGTTGTATCTCATATTTCCTGCATTAAAATAATAACAACAAATAATATGGCTGTATTGCTTAAACTCAAAACAGTTTTTCTGACAAAAGTATTTTGATAAATTTTAACAAATATTGTATGAGCAAAGATTTATTGTGTTTTTGCCTCCATTCCAAGAGTTTATTTATAAAGTGGAAACATCTGTTATTCGATAAGACTTGAGAGTTAGATATAGGCCTATATTTCAGATTACGTCTTAAATAGTTTGTTTTTCATATCGGCTAACAATTAAAGACTACAACCTAAGCTATATCAAACATTATTCATAGAGCACATGACAATAATTTGAGAAACCATGATCTTCATACAAGTAACTCTAATTTTCTCAATTAAATTCTAAACTAAAGTCAGTTTAAGCGTAAAAAGCAGATTAGCATTGATGTAAAAAGATAGCTATATGCTATATGATTCAGGATGTCTAATTATTCATTATGTGTCCAAAAAAGTGAGGTTACCCACTTGAGATATGCATGAAAGAAATTTTGACAATTAAGGCATATTTTCTTGACTCATAACATTTATAAGTAGGCCTACATGATTTAGTAAGCTTTATTGATTTATTATTGAATTCTTCTTTGCCGGTTCCTTTAAAATTAGGAATATATTTAAATTAGTCCATCAATCATTATCATTTTTAAGTACTATTCGCTAAATAGTCTATAATCGTGATCATTATCCATTATATTATTCATCATATCAAAAATTGTATGTGAATAAAGCTGATATTATCTGAAATAGTCTTGGCTTTATTTACCTGAGAGTTGACGGTTTGGAATTCACACCTGTAGTAAAAACATGCGATATCATTAACTCTTAACTTTAAGTTTTCATTAATCATAGTGGTTAGTCTTTCAAATTGAATAATCGATCATATTGATTAATAAGTCTTGCCCGATGATCATCTAAAGTTACGCCTAGCTCGATGGATGCTTCCGGATCTCGAGGAAATGGAGTACTATCTGAGAAGTAGACTAGAATTAGATTTTGGAGTATTCTGCCTAACTGGCAAGCATATAAATTCGACCACTGTAAGAAGTTCGTATTAAATACATTTTTGTTACAAAATATTGATTTACGATTCGATTTGGGGTTTGATAAAATATTGATTTTGGATCAATACCGGTTCTACCAGCAGTGTTAAAAATTTAAGATCTTGAGTTTGATCTTAAACTTCCTATTTGAAGAACTTAATCCAACTTGGGTTTATCTAGTCGGGTTTACCCTGCTAACATTTGGACATTGATTGTAATTTTTAAAATTTAAAGCACTCAATGATCTTAAATTAAATATAGGTGTCTTGTAAGGAAAAGTACGGATTACTGAATAATAATTTCTACATGAATAGCCTGCAGTTAACATAGGGAATAGAGAGCCCACTATTGGGAAAATACTCACATTGTTGTAAATGCAGGATGAGAAATGCTAGAATCCAGAAGACCTGATGCTGTCCCATTCCGCCTATTGATGCCTCCTATAGAGACACACAGTACGGTATTTGGGCTATTGCCCCTTGGACTCTTATTTAGATTTACGCACTAGTTAGAAGTAGTTACTGGGATTATTCGCAAATGTTTCTTATAATCGCCTAATGGATGACACTTTTATTTATAAACAATACCGTCTTTTTGTTTTAATTTAATATTTTATCTTAATTCGTTAAATTGTTTCTCATATACTTTACTATTTTACTTATAATTTTCGACATTTCAGTATACATTTATTTTCTTATAATTTACGATAATGGATTTAACATATTTGTTTTAAAATTTTTCACTTTTTTACCGCGCTTTTTAGCCATATATTAAACACCTTTTTGTCCTAGAATGTTTTTCCTTTACTTTAATTGGTTGATTTCTTTCTGCTTCACCCACAGAAAGAAATCATTTCCCGTTTTTCATGCTATAGATGTGTTTTCATTGCTCTTTCTTTCCATTTATTTTGTTTTAGCCCTTACTACTCCATGTATGACCAACCATTTCGCTGGCAGTTCCATTGACCATATTTCTTCCTCATGCAAACTCATTTACCAACCTATACCGTATGCCTCCGTTTGTCAATGCCTTGATTCTTTACCTTTGCCATACTTTTCTAAATCCTATCTTCATTCTGTTTCACTTAATCTCACTTCTAAACGACATATAAACGTCATTTTTACTTTTCTCTTAATTTTAGCAGGCGATGTTGAGTTGAATCCTGGTCCTGTTTCTTCTGTCTCTAACCTGTCCACTTACTGCCTCAATATTCGGTCTGCCATAACTATCACAGAAAACATAAACAAACCCGAACTCATTCAACTGTTTATTCTTGACGAGTCCATTGATATTCTGTTTTTGACCGAATCATGGCTCTCTCCTGACACTCCAGCTGCTGTCCTTAACTTTCTCAGTCCCCGTGACTATTCCATTCAACATGTCGGTCGTTCTTCTGGTCGTGGTGGTGGCATCGCTGCTATTTTTAGGTCAACTTTTTCTTTCTCTGTTTGTAACTGTTCTCCATTTTTATCCTTTGAATATATGTCGTTCCGTCTTATATGCAAATCCAAATGCTATCTCTTTTTGATTGTCTACAGACCACCTTCTTTATCCAAGGCCAATTTCATTTCTGATTTTTCTTGCTTCTTGAAGATATTGCCTCATCACCCACTGATTTAATAATTATGGGTGATTTCAACATCCACCTTGATTCCGATGACCATTATTCTTCTGCCTTTTTATCAACACTTGATGCCTTTGATCTCACACAACATATATCTTCCCCTACTCACTCCTCTGGTCACATTCTTGATCTGTTTATTACTCGAAATAGCATATCATTTCTTGATCATGGAATCTCTGATCCTTCATTATCAGATCACAGTGCAATTTTCTGCAAATTGCCTGTGACTGTTAATGTACACCCTTCCAGAACACTTAAAACTTATAGAAAACTCTCTTCTATTAAGACCATTCATTGCCGCTCATACCCTAGGAAACTATTCATTTCTGAAGAAATCCTTAAACAAAAATCTAAACGTTCAAAACTCGAAACTAAGCTCAGGAAGGAGCTGAAAAATCCACCTGAACTACAAAATCCAGACATTAAATCCAAATACCTCAAACAAAGAAAATTATTAAATAAAATGATTAGTTCTGCTAAAAGCTTGTATTATCAAAATCTAATCTCGCAGAATCAAAATTGCTCCAAGAAATTATGGGAAGCACTCGATTCTCTGCTTGATCGCACAATTCCCAAGTCACTCCCCTCTAGCTCCTCTCCATCATATCTTGCTACCTCTTTCCTCAACTTTTTCGATGATAAAATTGCCAAACTCTGTAGCTCTATACACTCCAACTCTATTGACATGGACAACACCATTTCTGTAAATATGCCTGAGCCACCACTACTTTCTAGTTTTGAACCAGCTAAACCGGAAGAAATACGCAATTTTATTCTTCGCTCAACCGACTCATCTTGCTGCCTTAATGTTATTCCTACACGATTACTGAAATCCTGTATTGATGTTTTAGTTGCTCCTATTACTTACTTAATCAACCTCTCATTCTCAAAAGGTATCTTCCCAACCTCCTTCAAACAAGCAGTTGTATCTCCTTTGCTAAAAAGGTCTTCTCTAACAAAAAATGATCTTTCCAGTTACCGTCCTATTTCCAATCTTAACTTCATCTCTAAACTTCTTGAAAAGGTAATTTATACCCGTTAATGCACTCATCTTGATTCTTTCCCTTCTCTCTCATTATCAATCTGCCTATAGAAAAATCCATTCTACTGAAACCGCTCTTCTTCGTATACATAATGATCTTAGCCTGGCCATGCGTAGCAAACAGGTTTCTGCCTTGGTTCTTCTAGATCTCTCTGCTGCCTTCGATACAATTGACCATGGCATTCTAATAAATAGGCTTAAATCTTGTTTTGGCATTTCTAATTCCGCTTTTTCCCTTCTTACATCATATCTCTCATGTCGCACACAATCAGTTGTTATTGGTCAAAATCGCTCTTCTGAACTACCCCTCCTACGCGGTGTTCCTCAAGGTTCCGTGTTAGGTCCATTGCTCTTCTCTTTATATATCACTCCTCTTAGCTACTTACTTGCTCAGTCTTCCATAAATTTTCATTTCTATGCAAAAGACACTCAACTGTATATTTCCTGTTCTAATCATGATTCCGATCAGAAACTGGCCCATCGCTCATCCATTTTATACAAGGTTTATTCCTGGTTTTGTGCTAACCGTCTTGCTGTTAATCCCTCCGAAACTGAATACCTTTTAATTGGCACTCCTTTGCAAAGAAATAAATTTACTAATAATTCTGTTAATTTTCATAATCTTGCTCTTTCATCTTCTCGATCCGCTAAAAACCTTGGAGTCATATTTGATGAAAACCTTGACTTTAAATCCCATATTTCTTCTGTATATCGCGCTTCTTTCTTTCAGATTCGTCAGATTAGGCAAATACGTCCATCCCTTACTAGAAATTCAGCCACTATCCTTGCTAATTCTATAGTTCATTCAAAGCTCGAATACTGTAATTCATTATTACATGAATTGCCTACTTTTTCTCTCAATCGTTTGCAGCACGTCCAAAATTCTCTTGCACGTGTTGTTTGCAAGTCCTCTCGACTTCAATTTCGCTCTCTTTCTTTACTTCACAGACTTCACTGGCTCCCTGTTAATCAACGCATAAAATATAAAATAGCTCTATTAACTTTCAAAACTCTGCGATTTGGCACGCCTTCTTACTTATCTGAAATTCTTCTTCCCTATCGTCCCTCACGTTCACTTCGTTCCACTGATGCCAATCTTCTCTCTATTCCAAATATTCTCACATCATTGGGCAGACATTCTTTTTCTTACGCAGCACCCAGGAACTCTTCAGGAACTCTTTACCTGCTAATCTTCGCTCTTGTTCTTCTCTTTCAACATTCTCTAGCAAGCTTAAGACTTACCTTTTCCCACCGTAGACATAATCAATCTACCCTGACTATTTTTCATCACCGGACTGGTTTTCGTTTATGATCTTATTTCTCCTCAGCACATTTATTTTGCAGATTGGTCTGGGTAAATTGATCTGTAGTGATGTGTGCTGTTGGGGACGTCCCTGACATCATCCCTGGATGAGGAAACGGACGTTAAACCTTTATTATTATTATTATATTATATATGTGAATCTTTTTTACACCATCAAGACGTGGTAGCAAGTTACATGCAATAAACACAAAATAGCAAGAGTACATTACAACAACTGCAACTGCATTGAAAATAAAAAAATAATAAAAATAAAAATATAAGGTATAGATGTTCTAAATGTCTACTTAATGGCTAGCTAGTCCTTTCATATTATATCTACATATATTTCTTAAAATTAAATATTGACTTTTACACGTCTTCATGACCAAATTACATTCATGTTTTATGTATCTCCTTTTGATACTCAGCATTCCAAACATATTCATACAGAACGTAATATTATCTTTTTCCCTAATCTTAAATATCTTACATATTGCTCTACTAAAAGAGTAAAGTCCAGGATGTTTAAATCAGACGTTGTCAGATCAAGCGCCCCAATGGCATAAGTTAAACTTGGATAAGGAGACTTGTATAAAGATCTCTAATAATTTAATTATTTGTAGTTATCAGAGTTTTAATTATTTGTAGTTATCAGAGGAAACTAACTAGCCGAACAAGAAGCTTAACAAGCAAGAAACTTGCAATTAAGGACTTCTGTTAAGGATACCAAGATTAAGCATCTCAATGAAAACTTGTATGCGCTTCTTAACTGAACCCTCATTGTAGAATACGATTCTTTTAAACAATGGCTGAATTATTATTTGATTTTGAAATTTATCAGAACTTCAAAAGAATATATATGCAGCATGCCGATTATTTAGACCTACTACAACTAGTTTATTAATTTAATTAACTACTGAGACAATTTAAAGAACATTTGATGAACTATTAACCAGTTTACCACACAAACAAGATTTATAGTCGACATGGAAATAGATGTTGGTAAATTATATTTAAGACTTCGAAATTTTTGAGTCTAAGTTCAAAGTCTAACACTATAATTGTAATGCAAAGGACTCTATTGCAAATGAATTTTAGCTAATCGGACTACCATCATAATGACAAAATCTTGTACTACGAATCTATTTCTTCTTTGAATATCTTAATATTAGATTATAAATTAGCAGATGAATATAATTTCTTATTAATTAGCAGATGAAAATAATATTAGATTTAAATTAGCAGATGGATATAATTTCTGTTACTATGCTAGAAGGAATATCTTGAAAAGCGATCTTCAGAGTAGTTAAAATATATAAATGAGACGATGCTAGTTTGAGTGAATTAAGGCACTGATCTCATCAGGGTTTGTCTACTTGTAAACTTTAGTTCTCATATTTATTCCGGCGAATAACTACACCTGAGCTTTTATTATATTTCTCTTCTAGATTACAGCCCACTTGCAGGTCCAGTGCATGTACAACGCTTTAACTCTTCTTTCTTTTCTTTTCCTCTTGATGGAAATAGAAAAAACAGAGTCCACATGTGTCTCGATCTTAAAATATTTTAACGCTACTTTTAACGTTGGTCTGTCTCCGCTTCTATTTTCTTCCATTATTCATTCTATAGCCTCTAGTTGTGACCTACCATTACTCCTTAGAATATGTCCTATCCAGCTCTAATATTTCTTAAAGCATTATTACATTACGGGTAAAATATGCCAAAAACATGCATTTTCGTAATAGGTCTATTTGCCTTCGAATAAATAATAAATAATTGACAATTTTGTCCAGTGACCCATATAAGTGATCCACTCAATAACGTTTCCAATATTCTCAAAATATCTTATAGAATTATTTTATATCAATTTCACTTAACGATCACTACTGTTAAGAATCATGCCTACTACTTTGATGTATTTGAAGTGGTAACTGCATAAATGTACATTGTCTAAGGATGTCAACTTCGTTTTATAAATATATCCCAGCTTCTAAATAAATAACAGAGCTTATATGATGATGGGAAAATGAACTTGACTGTTAATGTTATTACAGCAACATCGCTACAGCCACTGTATGTTATCTCGTGTTGTCTGATAACAGAATAGAAGCAGCTCATGATTTCTCGCTGACTCTATCAGTGCAGGCCTACTACTTAACTATCGACAACTACGCTATTGAATGTCTCAGTAGAGTAGGGGTACCGTCATAAAGTTTTAAATGACAGATCCTGAGGTGAATTGAACCCTCGCGGGTTCGAAATCCAGCCGCGCTAATCTGAGAGTAAAATCTCGGACATTCACTGGACTGATTATACGGAAAATGGACTAAATTGCCTAAAGGTTTAAACATGTGGTATTAAAAGCGATAGATATCAACATAGTTGATCATTTCACTATAATACGTGTTTACTTTTTAGAAATGTAACATAATTTAAATGACTTCGCGTCGGATGCTGAGACTTCATTGATTGGTCGATGGTGTGCTCTTTTAAAAACGAGATAATTGAAAATTTTCTTTCATCAGCATCTGATAGTGCATCGGATGAAGAGTATAAACGTTGGCATTACGCTTTTCTTTACTCTTAACCTTTTTCTTTGCTGCATAGTGTACAAGAAGCGAGATTTTGATCAGCATAACGCTTATACAGGTTTAAATAAGCATGTCTAGAGTTCAAACTCAATTGATGCATATACATGTAAGCTTTACAAATTCAGTTCATTCTCTGCACATTCTACTCCTTTCTTTCTCTGTATCCGTATATGTCTCTCTCTCTCTCTCTCTCTGTCTCTCTATTTCTCTCTCTCTTTCTCTCTCTGGTTCCCTCTCTCTTTATTTCTCTCCCTGTGTTTTCTCCCTCTCTCTCTTTCTCTCTCTTTCATGAAGCAGACAGATAATAACCAAATACATGTAAATTAATCCTCAATATTTCACTGTGGTAATATTTCTACAACCAATATGCATACCACTGAGATATTTAACGATTGTAATATCATTAGTTCCATATACTCGGGGTTTCTGCAACCCTTTTTTCAAAAATGTAAGTTTTCTCCACTACTACTATATATCAAAATTTAACAGTTACATCCTTGCTAATTGTAATATCCTATTCTTTTGTAATCCTTTTATGTCCTAATCTTCAGAATCTCTTCCTTTGTACCAGTATGGTACAAAGGAAGAAAAAGCATAGATAAATATAGCAGATATATGAACCCCTGCTACGTTACAAATTATCTGTTTTAGTCAATTTTGAAAAGACACCGCTGATTACATGGGTAAGAGTGATATTTAAAATTGTCTATATATGTGCATTTACATCATATGGACTTTCCTGTGTAATTCCAACAAAGTTAATGGTGGTGTTTGTTTCTTCTCCTTTTGGTGTTTTTTTCTTCTCCTTGATTGGTTTTAACTGTATGTTAAGAACGTCTTAATTGATCTCCTTAATTTAGATTGTAGTTTATTTATAGCTTTAATATAGTTAATACTCACATTCCCCGTTTTGGAATTGTCGTTCAATCTTTTTTCATTTGTTAAACTGATATGTTCTGTTTGTTTAGACTAAATAAACCTTTCTGGATGGAAAAATACCTCTGCATTTCTCTGCCGTATGTGTTTTCTACTTTATAGTTTTAAAATTTTATTTTATTTAGACCTTTTCAGAACCTTGCACATTATTTTTATTATATATGTTTCCCTTTTACCAACTTTTATTAGGCTGTATAATTCGAGGTTATATTTGTACTTCTTTCATCTAAATTTGTTAGACGATTTCTATCTGTGTTTTTCGTAGATTTAATAATTAATTTTCGGTTTAAAATGTGCTCTGAAATACGTCGCAAGACAACCCACTGATCATGCAATGACAGCATTCAGAGAATTTGTAAAGATTCCTTGACATGTACAAATATAATTCTTAGTAATCTCTTTTTAGTAATTGCTTAAAACCATCGGCCGTTGATATTATATTGTTTGACGTAAACTTGTATCACTGGATTGTTTAAAATTAGAGGCACCTTGAAAAGATTAAATACAATTTCTGAAATTTGACTTCCGTAAGATTGAACTTGTTTTGTTACATGTATTTATGTTGGATGGATGTTCATATTACCAATGCATGCTAGACTAAAAGTGAACTGAATGAGTCTTAATAGGTCACAAAGCTATATATCGTCTTCTTCAGTGTACCGCTAAGTGGCAGGTTCAAGGTACATATTTATACTCAAAGTCTGTTTTCTCGCTCCATAAAGTTAATCCCTTCACAAAGTCTATGCCTTCTCCATACCTTATGTAGAAGATATGGAGAAGGCATACAACACGGGTATCATAGTACCCGTTTTCATCAAATTCTAAATCTATAAATATTGCATGAAATTTAATCGATTTATATTTTTAGTCATTTGAATTAGTAACTGTTTTAAAGCAGACAAGATACAAATGTGACATCGGTGATGGATATAGTTGAATAATTCATGGCTGTCACCATGTGAGTGTAGGAGACAGTACACACGGAGACAATTACGACACCTTTATATTGAGATTATCAAATATAAACTTCTAGAATATAAACTTCTAGTAGCTCGACTGTGTCGAATTGCAATTTAGAAAATGAAATTCTCAATTTGGAACGAATATGATTAAGACATTTAAAAAAAAAAAAAAATTGAACTTTCTGAAGCATCTTGATTGAAATATTTAGCCACATTATGACGCTTTACATTACATATTGCACTAATCGTAACGACAAAGCAAATTTTTCGTCTGAAAATATCTCCATATCCCTCTCTCTCTCTCTCTCTATTAGTTTACTGCGTACGCGTAGTCCATGATATATAACGCCTCCACTATTTTCTTTCTTCCATTTTCTTTTTATGTCCACATTTGAGTGGGTCTTTAAATCATATAATATTCTCGGTCTGCTTCTGTTTATCTTTCCTTCCATTCTACCTTCTATGATTTAACTTAATGATCATTATTAGCACATAAAATATTATATATACCCACCAGCTTTGACTTTTTGCTCACCTTGATTTATGTACTCTCTCTCTCCCTTATGTAATATTTATATCATATCAATCAATCAATCAATAAGAATTTAACGTTTGGTTCTTCGCCAATTATAATTTGAGGTTATTTATGCTATATGCCTGTAATATGCTCCAGTTACAGTAAATTCATATAAAATTATATATATATATACATGTATATATATATATATATATATATATATATATACATGTATATATATATATATATATATATATATATATACGTAGCCTATATATATATATACATATATATATATATATATATATATATATATACATGAAGCTGTATTCTTATTGTGCCTAGAATTTAAATAAGCTCCATTTATCACGATCATATTAACAGTATGTTGTACGGCCAAAATTACTGTATACGATTATTGTTAGGCTACAAGGGTTTATTTTAAAGTTAAGTTAAATGGGACATAATATTAAGACTACATGACAATACTCCAATATGAAAAGCGCTTACATATACATGATACGGCGAGTTACCTTAATTCTAATGTTATCAGAGTCCACTCCGTTCTTGTTTTAGTAGCTTTTCTAATTGAAAACTACTACAAAATCTGTTAAACATACATCACCCATTTATAGTAGATAATGAAGGAATTTGCGAAAGGACAAAAGAAATTCCTTTGACTAAAATCTTAAGCAAAATGGCTAAGTTAAATGGGACATAATATTAAGACTACATGACAATACTCCAATATGAAAAGCGCTTACATATACATGATACGGCGAGTTACCTTAATCCTAATGTTATCAGAGTCCACTCCGTTCTTGTTTTAGTAGCTTTTCTAATTGAAAACTACTACAAAATCTGTTAAACATACATCACCCATTTATAGTAGATAATGAAGAAATTTGCGAAAGGACAAAAGAAATTCCTTTGACTAAAATCTTAAGCAAAATGGCTAAGTTAAATGGGACATAATATTAAGACTACATGACAATACTCCAATATGAAAAGCGCTTACATATACATGATCAACTAATGTATTGAAGATAGTTAAGGGAAATAAACAACTTAATTAGACAATATAATAAAGACTTAAAGTGCATTAGCCATAAAATTCAATCTTGCGGATGGTGATGTGTATTACTCTGCGATGGCTAAAGATCGGTAGAGGGAAATGATTGGAAAGACTACTCCACAAAGTGACGTCTAATAGAGAACAGTAGAAGAAGAGGGTTGTAGAGACTATTCTAGTATCCCGGAAGTGACGCCTAATCGAGAACAGTGGAGGAAGAGGGTTGGAGAGACTACTCTAGTATCCATCAAATGACGCCTAATAGAGCTCGATTAAATAGTTTTTCTGCAGCACTGTTTATTGTACATGCACTGAATGTTCTACGCTTCAATTAGACCAGTAAATAAAAAATAACTAGAAATAAATAGACCCACTGATTTGACTCTGTTCTCATTCAGAGCATGCTGTGCAGGATCAAGACCATAGAGATTAAACTTCAGTTAATATTTGAATAGCAAGGTGTCACACACTCTTCGGTCGATAGAGAAATGGGCGAACACGTAGGATGGAAAATTTGCCACCGAAAATATTCACTAAAAGAAAGCTCCTCGATGTAGAGAAAAACTGAATAATTAATGTTAGCGATACTATACTTACTATCATATTATATTCGTTTTAACAGAGTAAAATTAAGTCTGATTATATCAAGAACGTTACTGCTGAATGGATTATTGTAATAGGAATAGACAAAATGATTTAATTAATTTTGTTTCGGAGAGTCGGTGTTTGAGCGGATTTTGTCGAATGGAACAACCGTACCTGCGAATGTCGTAATAGTCGATGAAGCAAAGAGAAATCCCCAAAAGTCAAACGGAAAGCTCCTCAGAGGCAGTGTTTTCTCATAAAAGGCTATACTAAGGGTTACAGTTCTGTGCAAAGGCATACATTAAAGAAGTCTATGCCTAGAAAGTCTACTTTAAGGAAGTTTAGGCCTATGAAGGTCTACATTAAGGAAGTCTGGGCCTATAAAGGTCTACATTAAGGAAGTCTAGGCCTATGAAGGTCTACATTAAGGAAGTCTAGGCCTATGAAGGTCTACATTAATATCATTTCTCATTTTCTCAAGATTGATATTTTGAGATTTTGAACTGTGCCGTTTTCTGCCATAATTAGGGAAAAGAATGTCACGATAAACTTGAGAAATGTATGGATAATTCTATATGCGTTAATACATAGAGGTGTTTCCATATTTTGCGCTATTGTCTTTTCTGCAGTAATGTTGGTCATTTGTTTTGCAGTACATTGGCTTATTGTAGTTTAGTGTTTGCTAATAAGTTGCAATTCCACTTAAAAACACTGCGAACATTTCAGATTCCACGCTTCTTAAAACAAAGTGTGTTCCTTAAAATAACAAAACTCCAATTGTTTTAGATACGATCATTAGCGAGCATTAAGCTCTAATTCTCTAATTGTAAACATTAAATATTCATAGAACACTAAATAAATCTTTAATGAATTGCCCTGCCTACTATTATAAGGCGTGATAATTCCCTAGAAGATTTGCCTACAAAAGAAAATAACGAGAACTGGATCACATAGCAGGGAACTCTTTTAGTACCTAGATATCCGTTGTGTATAAAATATTGTTCCACACAGAATCAATATTCCGTCAACAAATACTTGGCAGCATTGATTAAAATTTTACGAGCTTCATATGAAAGTTTTGCTGGTTTGCGTCAACAAAATTCTTTCGCATCTTGATGGCTTGTTGGAGTTTTAAATCAGGAGTCCTTTTCTATCAAAATTAACCACCTAATAGTGGCCTATTAATTGAGATCTTTCCCAAGCAATGCTATTCTGATGTTCTCCTCATCAATTGGACATGAGCACATTTATATAAGATATATAATGTAGATTATAGTAATAGTTTACAGTTAGATTAAATAGACTGCAATCGAATGAAAGACTGTATGCATAGATTTATTTACCTAGTTTGCCTAAACTTGAAGCGCGCTATCCATTCGTCCATTCGACTAATAACGGCTCTCCAGTCTCTATCAAATAGCCCTATTTCACTTTAATTAAACCGATTTCACAGCCAAAAGATTATATATTCCGAAATCATGGCGTTATTTAGTTTCAATGTAAAAAGCTGGTAAAGCTAAAAAGCTAAGATTAACGTCAGTTTCCTCACTCGAAAGCGATGTCAGTGAAAGGAGAGCCCAGGATTTGAGCCTCGTACATACTGATCCGCGATCGAGTATCTTACCGACGTCGCTACTGGCTCCAAATGATTGTTATTTGCTTTTAGGCCCAGACGCAGACTAAATGATGAATCTATTTGATAATTGTAGTTCTAGAAGACTTGTTTGAAAACTTTAAATATATCACTAGAAATTCCTTGCTCCTC
Organism: Enchytraeus crypticus; assembly: GCA_905160935.1. Taxonomy (NCBI): domain Eukaryota; kingdom Metazoa; phylum Annelida; class Clitellata; order Enchytraeida; family Enchytraeidae; genus Enchytraeus; species Enchytraeus crypticus. The sequence continues at coordinate 489,132 of CAJHZI010000182.1, forward strand.
TTTTACCATACTATCTTAAATTTTTAATGCTGACAATTGGTTTTTTGGAAGTCATATTAATTAAATGTCATATTTAGCAAAATGTTCTTCTTTTCTTCTTTCCGTGACTGTAATAAGAACACGCACTATCGTGAATTTATCAATCATGTTGATATATAACATTTTTATTACAACATGTTTAAAACGTTAGACAGTTTAGTCCATTTTCCGTGTGACCAATCCAGTGAATGTCCGAGATTTTACTCTCAGATCAGCGTGGCCTAGAATCGAACCCACGAAAGTTTAATTTACCTCAGGATCTGACATTTAAAATTTCATGATGTTACCTGACGCCACTAACTACTGCGCTAATGAGACATTCCATTAAGCACATGTTTTAATTAGAAACTTAGCAGAAAGAGGAAGAGTTAAGGACTTAGGACAAGTAGAAAGAGGAAGAGTTAAGGACTTAGTACAGCGTGGAGGCAGGAGCAGCAGACAATAGTGAATGACGTCTCCAGGTAGAGCAAGTACTTCACGAGGCTTGATGGCTTGTACTGAGCATTAATCGAAATAAAATCGAAAATTGGTGGCGCATTAAACTAATGACCCTATTTTTTGAGGATTGAATATTGATTCAATTGGCAGAAAAGTTTAAGATGAGAATTCTTAATATACATATGCATAAATGAACATAGGCTCTCTGGTTCTCGTAAATGTCAACACTACTACAGAAAGCTTTACTTTTTATTACGATATATATTCATCAGATGCTAACATTCGCTTGCTTTATATAAACGTGTACGGAGGTTACTTTGTAAAACAAATAAGGCAGTTGCAAAGAGTCAATTATCGGAATGGAGAGTCATAATTGCAGTCTTGTTAGATTCTTATTGTAAGCCTAAGTTGTTGCTCAACAGCGGTTATTAAAACAGATAATCTTGCTTCTTCAAGCCACTCCTGCAAAAGCACGAATTTATTTCAGTTTATGTGAACTTTGCTCCAGAAATCTATTCATTCAAGTGCAGGTCGTTATACTTCAGTGAAAAATAAAAGTCAGAGACTAATTTTAGATCAAAATTATTTGTCGTAGCGCAAGAACAGATGAAATAAATAGTCAGATTGACTGGCTTTAACTGGCCTCTAAGAAGAAAATTATTTCAAACGGTTTCAGACTTAAATCTAAATATTTGAATCTTTTTCTGCATGTTCCGTCAAAAGTGTCGTTAAAATGCGCAACTACTTCTTTGTTTAAGTTAAGCAAAGGTTGATTAGCAACAAATTTAAAATGACCTTTACGACAGCCTTAAGTTGCTAGTGTCGATGTTTCATTTTTAATTGATAAGTTGTGATTAAACACATTTTCAGAAATTGAATTCAGGGACGTCTTCTCCTCTTTGGCCTTTGACGTAAATCGCAACTTAGTTGGGTACCGTACCCCCTAAGTTTTCAGGTACCACCAGAGAATTTCATGAAGCAAACTGCATCATCGTTTATACAGCGAAGACGCCCCTTAGTTGAAGTAACAAATTAAGTGTCTCTAATTTTAAATGTATAAGTTATTATTATATCTTTTTTGTTAATAATTGCAATAAATCCCAGATGCTTCGACAAGTTTAAAAGACTTTTCCAATCAAGCGCAGTCTTAAACCGAGTACGGTAATGTAACCAACATGTACATGTATATAGGCCTATTGCATGTGCGCTGAAAAACTACTTTATGCTTACTTAACGGGCCAATATATGCCATTATGCATTTTCGGAAATGTCATATCTAAAGTTTCTGACTTTAACAACTCTTTATCGAAACAGACTGTATTCTTAACTTTATAGTCTTAACTTTTTATCACTCTGTTTCAGGATGTTGGTGATGTGGGTTTAACGTCAAGGTCAGAAGCCTAAAGATCTTTTCTTCAAAACTTTAGCTCTGTTTCAGGATCGGCTGGATAGTTGCTCTTACAGCACAAAGAGTCTCAAGTAAATGAAAAGAGCGATTAGGAACTTGAGAGCCGTTCCAACATATCTCCAGCTTCCAGTCACTACCTTTCTTGTCTGCAGAGGATGGGCTACTCTGTCCCAGACACTGAGGATATGTTCACGAGCCTGAGGCCAGGACCCGGGCCCCACCAATCTGTAGTGGCTGGGCAGAGTGGGGCCAAAGAAGAGGGAAAAGGCTAGTCGTGGATCCTTGGTAATTAGAGATTCTGTAAGCATACAGTTAAGACATACGCATTATCATTTTATTTATAATTTATATGTTCAGTCTATTAATCTAGCAATCTTCATTGGGTGGATAAGTTAGGGCCTAGCGATAGACCATACGGATTAATAACGTCTGCCCATAACTTAATGGACCTGAGGCTTACTTAATGATTGAAAATTCAATACCGATACCTCAGAATGAAAGAATTTGAAATTATTCAATAGTGTAACCATTTTTGCACAAATAATATTTACTCAAAATATATTTGACTAATGTTACAGTCAAATTAGTTGAATTTTAAATTAGTTTTAGAGGCAATGATTCTTCATTTTTTCATAGAAGCAGAATGGAAGGAAAGAGAAGCAGAGGCAGACCATGATTAGGAATGTTAGATGATTTAAAGATCGACCCATGTGGACATGACGAGAAGAGCGGAAGACAAGAAGAGTGGAGGCGTTATATGCCATGGAACTGCCAGTAGGCAGTGCACTAAGAGAGAATTCTTCATTTAATAGCTTTAGCAATATTAAATGGTCATCGTTTAAGCACATATGTTGGTGAAATTTATATTTATGACGTAAATTCAATACTTTTACATTTGTGATGCCTGAATGTGATGTAGTAACATGTAATTTAATGTCATAAATTACATCACTTTTAAGATATTAGATTATATTAATTTTACTATCACAAATTATATCGCTTTTAATTTCATAATTTATGTTTTTCTAATATCACTTTTATTGTCATATATTGTATGACTTCTAATACCATAAATTCTATCACTTGTAGTATCATAAATTCTATCATTTCTAATCATCTCACTTTTACTATCATAGCTTTAAATTGTTTTTCAGCTTAAGTTCAGTATCCACTAACTGGTTTTCTCAATGTATGTGATTTTACACTCTGATATATAAGTTATATCATCTGCTATTCGAACCTTCTGGAGTTCAAAGAGCGGAACATGGCCAAGTTGGAGGGGTGTTTTGAGAGTTTCATCCTTTTAGTTTGGTGTGGAAGATTGAGTATCTCAAAAACGCTATTTCCTACTATTTTGATGTGGCTATTACAACTTATTGGACATTCCCATGGGGAGTCCCGTGTTATGTCCGGAGTCTTTGAAGAATAGACCAACCGGTGACTGCACGTTTCGTATTAGGCGCCTAAAGCATCCATACCAACGTCAGAAAGGGCATTCGGTTGGTGAGCGCCTAGGCTCCAGAAATCGCTATAAAAATTTTAACGAATGGAAAAGTCTCTAAAAGGGGATTGATTGATGATATGATGTAGGACGGAGAGGATTTGAGACAGTCTGTTCGTATCCCGACCCTGGTTAAACTGGGATTCAAGGAAAGATGATGATGTTGATGATGTTGATGTTGATGTTGATGTTGATGTTGATGTTGATGTTGATGATGATGATGATGATGATGATGATGATGATGATGTTGATGTTGATGTTGATGTTGATGTTGATGTTGATGTTGATGTTGAAGATGATGATGATGATGATGATGATGATGATGAAGATGATGATGATGATGATGACGATGACGATGACGATGACGATGACGATGACGAGGACGACGACGACGACGACGACGACGATGATGACGATGATGATGATGATGATAGAATACTTACTGATATCAGGTCTGCAGCCGATCTCGCCTCCAATGTCCAGTAGATGTTCGACCCAGTCGTAATGAATCCTGTGTCTGATGGACTCCAGATAGTAGTATTCGATAGCATTGTGCTTGTGCTTTATGTCCTCGTACATTTTATCTTTGCTTGGCAGCTTAGATCGACCCTAAAACAAACATATGAAGGTAAATAAACAGGCTTTACAATTATTCAATAGACAAGATTACGTAGTATTACATAAACATGTATACCAGTTTTGTGCTATACAATTAATACAATTCTGCATTATTTATACATTTTCTTATAAAATATTAGCAGGGGCGTAACTAAGGAGGGCACAGGTGGGTAGCTGCCTCCCTAAATGAAAGGGCTGCCATCCCAACTGCCCCCTAGGCAAAGCCTTTCGTACAGATTATCTATATATGCCTTATCCACTAACATTAAGCTGCCATCTCATCAGTTTAATCTGCCCCTCCACTGCCACCTCATGAAAAATTTCTGGCTATGCCACTGATTATTAGTAACCAAAGTGTGTATTTTATTCTGAAATAATAATCTAAAGTAGCTTTACTTACAGCAAAGACTCTCGCAGCCCAGCGGCTTTCGATCTCTCCCGCCGCAAGTATCGAGCCAAATGTTTCAATACATCCTATCACTGCAAGAGTAGGAGGCTGAATCTCGGGTGAGAATACAAACTGATAGAAATCTGTTCTACCATCCTTTATCTCAAAGGCCTTGTGCTTGATGAAAGGAAATCCAAAGTCGTATCCTGTTCCATATACGACTGCATCGATGCTCTCCACAGATGATCCGTCCTTGAACACTACTCCAGCTTCCGTCAAGTGATCCACGCCGTCTTTAACGATGATCTTTCCGCCAAGAAGAATTGCCGGTAACTCGTCGTTTATCAAAGGATTCTGAGAATCAAAGCCATGCTGGGGTTCCAAGGCAAACATTTTGTGATTGAAGCGAGCGTCCGCAAGTTGAGCCCAAAGAAAATCTCTAAAGATTGCTGGAACGAGGCGCATAATTTTGTGCAGAACCAGGCGATTGTACTGAAGGTCGAATGGGGTTCCGTTGCCCGCCAGACGACCTACGACCCAGGTGCCTCTATAGGTGCTTAGATAAACCTAGGAGATACAGTGAAATGACTGAAAACTAATAATAGGCATACTACTTTAAATATTAGAAACGAAAGCGTACTGACGAATGCTATTTGTAAATATTGAAATATAGTCGTCAATTAATTTAACAATATTTAATAGCATTAGGCTGAGTCTGTAGCAAGCATGTCGATAATTAATGTGTCCAACTGCGGCCCAAGTGGTACAAAGTTAAAATCCATATCTTACAGATGAAAAAGTGAATTAAAACTCGACTTTAGCCTTTACATAACTTAAAAGATCGCAATTAATAATGCTAATATTTGAAGATAGAATAAATATTAAAAAATATTGATATCGGGATGAGTTGAAAATGATCATCAGGAGTATTTAAATTTCACAAGTCTACAGACAGCTGATAGAATTCAGATCATTAGTGATTCATAAATATCTGGCGGTTTGTAAATCTCAGTAATACATGTAACTAGTTTACTGCGGGTCAAATGTTATAAAAATTGATTTAGGTGATTTTCATTGATATTGCTAAATGCACTCTAATTGAAATATTTATCAAATCTAACTTTGGTTCAGTAGATAGTTTCACTACTACTCAACTTAAGAAATATTGAATGCTCATAAGGATGTTTGCATTTTCTAAGTAATCGTTGTCTTCAAGATGCCTTTAAGATTTTGCAAATGTTATAGAATTAAACTGATTGCAATAAATGCTGGAGTATTTTAGGAATTTTTAAACAACAGGAAAAGTGTAAAATCGCACTGCTACGTAGTTTAAAAATATACTGGTGCGTAATACAATATATCTAGTTCCTTCTATGGAATGCAGAAGTATAATAATAAATTCATGTTACTTGACTGCAGTGCCTGGATAGTTCACACGCTATGTCAACTGCAGAGTTACCAATGCCGACCACGACGACTCTCTTTCCCTCGAATGGTCTGAAGTCCCTGTACTCGTTGGAGTGTATCTGGACTCCACGGAACACGTCCTGACCTCTGTACACTGGAGTGTGAGGAATGGAGTGATGTCCATTGCAAACCATCACACCGTCGTATAGCTCTGTCATGATCTCGCCTGCGATGTGAGGATTTAGAGGCATTGTATAAATATTTGCTGGTTAAAGATGAAAAATAATAATCCGTGGGCCATATAATATCATGTGTTGTTATCATCATCATAATCATCGTTATCATCATCATCAACATCATCATCATAATCATCATCATCTTCTTCTTCCCTTGAATCCGATTTTGACTAGGGTCGGAATACGAATTGAACTTACTTTTCATTCTTTTTAGAAAGTTTTGGTGCAATTTCTGTAGCGTAGGATCTCATCAACCAATGCCCTTTCAGACGTTGGTGTGAATCTTACTGCTTAGGCACCTTTTAAAACACGTGCAGTCAACGATGGGTCTATTCTTTAGCAACCCAGATACAACGCGGGCAAATATCATGTGTTGCTATGAGTAATATTACAAATATTTCTGTGGACCATATGAGATTAAGTGCAATTTATCTTTATGCCTACCCTTTACGTGTTAACTATTCCAATTTGAACTCTTCCTTTGCCTCTATGAATCAATAATGGCATGGTTTGTATTTGGAGATGGTTTACTAAAGAAGGACATAGAAGGTAGAATGGAAGGAAGAGCAGCAGAGGCAGGTTGAGATTAGGAACGTTACATGATATAAAGATCCTCTCGTATGTGGACATGAATCGGAAAATAGACGACAGAGAAGAGTGGAAGCGTTACATACCATGCCATAAACCTGCCATGAGGCAGTTCACTAGAGTATGAGAGAAAGTCTATAAATTATTATTTTGCATATTTTCTATAGCATAATCCTAGAGTGAAAAATGACACTTTCACGTTTATGATTGATTGATTGTTTCCTAAAATACTAGCCTGTCTGTTCATGTTTGGTAGTTACATGCCATCTGCCTGTTGTGGAGAAAGTTTCATCTTGTTTTACTTCAGTAACTTGAGTGCAATATTTAATGTGTCTCTCCAAGTCAAATTTAGCTGCATATAGTCTCGTATACTGTACCACCTTCTCACTGGGAAGATATACTGGAAAATCATCCGGAACTGGAAAATCACTGTAGCAGTATTGTTCCTGAGACAAAGCAGGCGCAAATGAGCAATTAGCGAGTATATAAAAGCTAGTGCTAAAGCTAAGGTTACCGTCAGTTTCCTCACTCGAAAGTGATGTCAGTGACGGGCGAGTCCAGGATTTGAACCTCGCACATACTGATCCGCGATCGATTTTCTTACCGACATTGCCACTGGCTCCAGCCGCGTTGCTCAGCAGCGCATAGATACCTGACTGCAAGAAGACATATCATGCGAATTTCTATTGAAGGTTCAGATATTGTTTTGACTTATTTATAATTGTATATTCTCGGGACTTTTATATTAATTCCATTCTAAACTTCTCTATACCTCCAGAAATTACCTTGTAAATGAACCACATCACTAGAAAACCTAGTCTCAGTCTTTCTAAAATATATTGAATATACACGTGTATATTAGAAGCTCAATGCGTAAAGATATTTTAAGACGTCTCAGAATGTGCGCATATTCCACTCACCTTTGTAATGTTTGTAATCGTGTTCTTCATCACACTTGATCTTCCCTTGACAACTTTGTCCACATAATTCCACAGACCTCCCAGATCTCGTCTTTGCTCGAAGCACACTGGCTCCAATCCCTCTTCCAGGCAATGCTTGATGGCAGGAAGTCCGCAGACTCCAGCTCCTATAACAGCTATCCTCTTCCTTCGTACTTCCTCCATTGGATATGCAATCGCTTTAATTTCAGTTTAAAATATTTGAGCCTGTCAAATAATTGTGTTCTCCTTAGCAACCTTAGACCAATAAGTAGCTGCTATCGGACAGTATAACACACGCTACAAGATAGTAGGCCTATCTACTTATAAAAAAATTGCATAGACCTGCAAGAACTCATTCACTCTCTTGTTTTTAGCACAACTATCCTGTATGCCTCTTTTGTATGCAAAATAATCTATTCAATAAATATCTATTGCGCATAAAAGCTAGTAACCTTCTAGAAGATAGATATGACTTTGTGACTTTTTGTTCAGCTTGCAAGCATGGCTATAAATCAACGACAACTATTGTATAGAGCAGCCCATAACATCACTGCATGCTTTCATGGATACAATAAGAGAAAATTCTGAAAGATTGCAGACAAGTTTTTATGGTTATTCTTAAGGACAGTCCTGGCAAGGGCAAATGTAGAGCTGATTTCTTATTTATAGTTCTTGACTGGTTTCTTTAGAACCGTTTTCTTCTGATTTTAACTATCTAGTTTCTTACCCCTAAGAATCTATCAAGACCAGCATGTGTTATTAAGAAGCTATTAAAGCAGATATAGCCTAACTGTGAAAATAATTATAACCAACTAGCAACTAATAACTTTATTGGGAGCTCAAATTACAACTAAAAGTTGAACAAAATTTAAGTCAAATTTGAATTCCAAACCAAATTAATAGATGAGCGTGTTATAAACTAGGTCATCCAACTGGTCAAAGTTTCACTCTGTGGGGAGAGGGGCACAAGTATCCAACAAATATCGCTATGTACAGCTATGCACCACGTATGAATCTATATATATATATATATATATATATATATATATATATATATATATATATATATGTAGATCACTTTATGAAAATCAGCTTCTGAAGTTTATACATGTACTTCCTAGTTATGATGATTCTTTGGGTGTAATAAAGCTATAAATCTAAGTTTGACTTCAGTTTCCGTATCACAAATGATACTGTCTGAGGCAGTCCTGCTGGGATTCGAACCAATGGCCCTTGCTTATCAGGCAAGTTTGCTATTCATTGACTATCCAGCTAATCGCTAGTAGTGAAACATACAATGCATACGCTGATAGCTAACCGCTTAAATGTAGCTCAGCAAATTAGGGTTTCTGTACTTTATATACATAGGTCTTTTTTATATTTAGCTAAGAATGTTGATATTTTACTTACAAAAGTAATTAAATTGCAAAAGATGTAACTTTTACCAAATTTTTCTACAGAAATACAATGAGTTCAAATACTTTTTGAGTACCACTCGACTATTGAATTCTGAAGATAAAGTCCTTTTTATAAAACGGTTATAATAAGCCTATAATTTCCAGCAGCTAGAAGAAGCAATTAGAGCTACATCATAATGCTGTTAGTTACAGATTCAAATCTCAAGTACTGTCGATATTTAAGAGTTGACTTGCCACGAATAAACAGACAATCACTTCTACAGGAGATGAAGCTGTTTATAAGTGTACTCAATGCTCAATAGAACTGTTACAGTTTTTCTAATATTCACAGATCATACCATGTTTCATAATTGTACCGATATTTTTTATGCTAAAGTTTTGAAGTTCGTCATAATTAAGACAGAGAGCATTGACGTAGGTTAGCTGATTCTCAACTAAGCAACTTCAGTGCAATTTAACGACATTCTAAAATTTCATGTGCTGATGCTACATATTTATTTTTATTATTTATTCCATCTTGCCTGACTGTTTTTTTGATCACCGGACCGGCACAGTTTAGGATCTTTTATTTCTCTTCAGCACGCTTTTTTCAGATCGTTTGGGGTGAATCGATTTGTGGTGACATGTGATGGGGGGACGTCCCTGACATCATCCTTGTATGAGGAAACGGACGTTAAACCTTTATTATTATTATTATTATTATTATTATTATATTTAGAGCTTTTAGAAATTTTAATTCTAAAATCTAATATTATCAAATCTACAATTTGAAATTTTTTGTTCTTAACTGATCTCAGAAATTGCTGAATCCTAACTTTCTCAATGATTGGGTTCCCAAAAGCTGTTTGCAAAAAACCTTGCAATAATCTTTTTTAAAATTATATTGTACTAGCAAATACACGCATAATAATATTAATAATAATAATAATAATAATAGTAATAATAATAGTAATACTACTACTACTACTACTACTACTACTACTAATAATAATAATAATAATAATAATAGTAATAGTAATAATAGTAATAATAATAATAATAATAATAATTTAGCATTGCACTTAGGACCTTGACTTTTCATTTTAGGGACAAAGATTCAAAGCGATCTTTACAACATATCTAAATATATTCACAGCAGATCAGTTAACGTCATGAAATTCTAAATGACAGACCAAGACGTATACTGAAAGAGCCAATCGTACGATTCACTCGCGCATTTCTCCCTCTCTCTCGAGTGCAATGCCAAGTGGCAGGTCCAAGTTACATATTCATAGTCAGAGTCTGCTTTCATACTACATATAGAGCACTCCATTAATCAACAGGTTATCCCTTTACGAAAGTTCATGACTTATCCACACCTTAATGTATCAGATAGCGTGGGAATAATATGGTTTCTTATTCTTCAGCCTCCCGGACTCAAAACGGGAACATTCACAACAGTTGCGAAGTTATCAGGGTGTAGAGTCAATCATGAACGTACAGAAGACCGGTAAATGGATAATTAACTAAATAGCTTGTTGAACTTGCAGTTTACACATTTTCAGTGAGTTTAATTTCACGATGGAGTAAAATTATGGACGGAGTCAATGGCGATGTCGGTAAGATATTCGACTGTGGATCAGTATGTGCGGGGTTCAAATCCTGGGCTCGCCCGACACTGACATCGCTTTCGAGTTAGGGAACTGAAGTTAACCTTCACTGATTTACCTGTTTTACTGTTGCTAGTGGTCTCAGAACCTCTCATTAAAACGATTGGAAATATAGTAGTAGAAGGCGCATTACATCAAGAAAGAATAGGAGCTTTATAAATTTCGTAGTTTGATTTGTCTTTCTGAAATGTACTTGTACTGTAAGAATGAAAATCGTCTAAATTAACGCGCTCAATTTGCTCAGTTTACCTGCAAAGATTTTTGTTGACATACAGAATGTTAACATTTCACGCCTGCCTGATGTCGATTAATAGAAAAGTGAGTCATTTGATTTATACTTGCAAAAACAGGCGTTCGACGGGCATAGGGCCTACTGTAGGTCTATATTTAATAAATACAATAAATCATAAAATAGTTCCACAATAAACGAGTTTTTATCTATAAGCAAGGCTTGGAACTCAAAAATTATGCAGTCTTGCATTGCAAACACTAGACCTACTGATCAAAAGAACCTTTCGCAGAAAAAACAGTAAAATACTACCTTTTTTGCTAAATATTTCTCTTTTAAATGGATTTTAAAGGAATTCAATAGTTTTTTAATTTGATATTTACTTTAAAAGTTAATAACCATTAAATTAAAACTTTTAAAATCTTCCAAGAAGATCTGTCCAAAATATTCAAATATTAAAAATCTAGCATAGTGAATCAATCTAATTGATGAAAGTTGCTGCTCGGAATTTAAGCAACGTAAACTGATTGTAACATAAATTAGTACAATTTACAAATTTGCAGTCTAATTTTGAAGACGAAAACCTTTACTTGATTGATGTGATTTGAAAGTCTTCGTTTGAATTACATCGCCTTTTACTTTCTTATGAACAGTTCCATAGGCAGTTAAAGACCCGCCTTTTCCATCTCTCTTTTCCATCCAGTGTCCATGAGTTACGATTAGCGCCTAAACCTCCATTTCTTTAATCCTTTTATTTTTGGACTGATTTTAATGATTTTTGAATTTTTTACCGTTTTTGGACCTTCATTTTTCTCGCCGGTTTGATTTTGTCTCAATAGTGCTCGATGTTGTCATTGATGACTGTAGCAATCTAATTGTTGCTATTTGAAGTTTATGATGATTTAAGCTTTCAAATATTTATGCTAAACTTAGTTCAATTTATAAAATGTCAGTAGAACTTTTAAAGAAGAAAACGTTAACGCTCTCAAGTACCAATGCAAGCCAATATGCAGTGTAAATGCAAGCAAAAAGAGGATCTTCTATGCCTTGTAGCCTTTATTGTCCTACAATTTAAACGAGGATTGGGGGACTGAATTTGAAAGCATTGATTTTATTTTATATCGCAAGAATAAATTAAATATCGACAAAAACGTGTCTTTCAACCTTCAACATCCGCTCCAGTCTAAATAATCTCTCTCTAGTGTTCTGTCAAGCGGCAGGTCCAAGGTACATATTCCTACTCACATGCTGCTTTTCAAGCTCCATAAAGAGCACACCATCGACTAACGAGTTAATCCCTTTGGGAATGATGACCTTACGTACTTCATAGCCTGCAATATTGATACTGCATGTATCTTCTTAAGTCCGAATAAAGCAAATAGTGAGGAGAGGAGGTAAAATTAAGCCATTGGACACTTTTTTCTTTACAAAGATAGCATAATATTTGTCGTTAATTCGTGGTCGTTATACAACAAAAATCAGCTTGTTAACATTTTCGTTCTGCTCACTCGCGTTATAGAAGGTTGACAGTTGAATGGATGGTTGACCTTGGACCATCAGTAAGAACACAGCGTAGAGTAGGCCTAATGAACTACACGCATATTTCTCAAAAATAATTCTTCTGAAATACAAACTACCCTGACCTAAGCACACTTATAGAGTTCTAAGTTCTTCCAAGTGAAATTGAAAAACGCAACGGAATTCTTCGTTTGAGTTTATCGCAGATCACCTCTGGATATGGAACCGGACGTTAATCTTCTTTTGTTTTGTCGTATATCGCATAGTCAGCACCTGAAAACTATTATTACTACGGTGATTTATCTGTTATTAATTATCTCTTATGCCGTTTTGTAAAAAAAGAGATAAAAATGTTCGCCTAATTTAAAACTAGATCAGCTTGGAATAGAATAATCCTTGTATATTAACTGAGATATAGATAGATTGAAGAAAATATTATTGTTAAAGAATAATTTATGGGCAGTTTTTGAGGCGGGATTTTAGATCTCCGGATTCAGGTGAGATTCTTTAACCGAAGTTAATTAACGTCTAGACTGGTTAATACATGGATGGGTGACAATCTTGGAAGATTGAGTGTTAACAGCTTTGAAGGAATCATCCCAGGTCTCAAGAGCATTGGTACAACGTATCTTAGCACCACTTAACAGAAATATTTCATAAATTTGAATATTTTCGGCAGAACATAATCCCCAGTCAGTCGAATAACATTATTGAAAAAAAGTCGGCTCATTTCAACGATAGATAGACGAGCGCTACATACACTAAAAACTGTATTTCATATATATATATATATATATATATATATATAATAGCTATTTTTCTTATCTCCATATATAGCGCGCTTTCTCTCTACCTCTTTCTCTCTCTCTTCTCGCTCTCTCTCACTTACTCTATCTCTCTCTCTCTTTCTCTCTCTCTCTCTCTCTCTCTCTCTCTCTCTCTCTCTATCTATCTATCAATCGATCTACATGTGTCAAATGTTGTCAAATGTTGTCAAATGTTTCCAAGTGACAATTTCATGTTACTTGTTACTTTGGACTGATTTACTGGATATTTGCACCGTTTCTGATTTTGGAATTTGCACCGTTTTTGGACCTTCTTTTTGCTCGTTGGCTTAATTTTGTCTCAATAGTGCTCGATGTTGTCATTGATGACTGTAGCACTGTAATTGTTGTTAATTAATTAATAAAATTAATGCTTCATATTACCGCTCATATTCTACTTCACTCTCACCCAATAGCTGGTGAAAATTCTGTTAATCATACGTCAATCGGCTTCATGTTTCTGCAGCATTTAGCTTAGAAAAATTATTTATGGCCTTTGAGGTGATTTCCCATTGTCTCTATAAATTTTATGTCAGTTATCTCTGATATACTTACAATAACAGTTCATCTATTCTAAAGCGGCCCGAACATTACACTGGTTATCCGTCTATCATATAACACACCAGTTTATTGCAAATTAAGAAGAGAGTTAAAATCTTAAACAGCAATTTATAAAATAAGAGCAGTAAAGAGTACATTAAGCATCATTTTTCATTTGATGATGCAGGCAAGCATTATTGCATTGTTAGTATCTAAATGATAAAAAGCGTAATATAATTATATTATATAATTCGTTAAGTTATAATAAAACGTAATATTTAACTAAACGACTATTTCTATGAAATGCTACTCTGAATGTCGAGAAGAAATTAGTCTAGTTTATAGTACTCGTATGAGCATAAGAGATGCAAAAACTAAACTATAAAACTAAATTAATTTCTGCGCAGACTTTTCAGCGAATATACATGTAGGCTTGACTTTCCTGCAGTAACATGTCATTCATATCCAGTGTCATACTTCCTAACGTTTTTCTTTAGAACATGCATATAAATCAAATATAAATGTATATGATAATGTACGTATGTACGTATATATATATATAATATATATGTATATTATATATAGTGTATATGCATGTATATATATATATGTATTAGCATATATAGGCCTATATATATACTGTATATACATGTATATGTATAATTATAATAATAGTGAAATGCGATTCCGAGTTGCAATGTTGTGATTTCGGCAAGGTTGATGTGTACAATAGACAAAACGGCCATTTTACATGAATAAAAATATTTAATTCTGAAGTCGGTTAAATATATAACGGAGAATAAAGCCAGTGTAAACTAACTAAAGAGCACGCATTAGACAATTGTCCTTCTATTAGTGAACAGGTGAAATGATTAGTCATGTAAAAGGATAAATCATGTGAATTGTTTAAAAAGGTGTAATACTTAATACGGAGAAATTACTAATCTGGCGAAATGATTAATCAGGTGAAATGATTAATCAAGTGAAATGATTAATCAAGTGAAATGATTAATCAGGCAAAATGTTTAATCAGGTGAAATGATAAATCAGGCAGGTCTATATTTGCCAAATACTGAATTCATTTGATTTCAATGTAATTTGTGAAAGCAAGGCACTCTGAAACTGTTGTGCTTATCAATTACAGTAGAAAGAACCACAAATATATGACAAGAGTGAAGAATATTTTTATGACTGTTCCAACATATCTCCAGCTTCCGGTCACTACCTTTCTTGTCTGCAGAGGATGGGCCACTCTGTCCCAGACACCGAGGATATGTTCACGAGCCTGAGGCCAGGACCCAGGCCCAACCAATCTGTAGTGGCTGGGCAGAGTGGGGCCAAAGAAGAGGGCAAAGGCTAGTCGTGGATCCTTGGTAATCAGAGATTCTGTAAGCATATAGTATATGTTAAACTACGAATAGGTTTTGAATTAATTGAATGATTCAATAAAGCAACTTAAAGTTTTAATCTTTTCCCACTATTTCAACAGATTACAATTATTTATATTATTAAGTAACAAATGCGTTTGTATGTAATATAACCAATGTTTGTATGTTCCTAAAGTATAGAAAGAAAGACGGGAGAGGTCCTATGATTTACCAAAAGAGATAATTGAAGGAAGAATGGAAGGAAAAAAGGTTAGAGGAAGATCGAGACAGGAGAAGCTTGATGATTTGATAATACGTAAATACATGTATATTTGATGCTCCATACGTTTAAATGAAGAGAAATACAGCGAATAGAATATGTGGCAGCTTTATATGCCATGGACCTGCCAATGTGCAGTGCACTAAGAGAGAGAGAGAAATAGCAAAAATTCATAGTGAAATGAATATCAAAATATCGCTATATAGTTAGGTATAATGCGACTTAAACTACCTGCCGGTCGACTTGATTTTTCTGAGCATCTTTGTTTCAAGTTGTTAATTTTGCCATACTTATATTTTTATATAATATAATCTTTTTCATATCAGCTCCTTTTCCACTCACATCCTTAGCATCATCACGAGAATGCAAGAGAACTCTTCTGTCTCTACTAAGAAGAGGAGAACGTTGCGATAATGAGGAGAACATTTCCGATTCTAGCTGAGGATGAAGACTAATTATTATAGTCTAATGTAAAAGCTTTTGAAGGTCATTATCATATCCATTTAATTTATATTGCGTAAGACACTTTCGCAATATAAATTAAATGGATAGGATAATGACCTTCAAAGGCTTTTACATTAGACTATAATAATTAGTCTTCATCCTCAGCTAGAATCGGAAATGTTCTCCTCATTCTCCTCATTATCTGTGACGTTGATTTTATAAAAATTACTAGAAAATATACTTACTTATATCTGGCGAGCAGCCGATTTCGTTGCCTACGTCAAAGAGATGCTCTATCCAATCGTAGTGGATTTTGTGTCTCATGGAGTCCACGAAGAAATGTTTGATAGCTTCGTGTTTGGCCTTGATGTCCTCGATCATTATATCCTTACTGGGAAGCTTGCATTTACCCTGCGAAAGCATCGCAAAAAATTATTGTTTGGTTAACATAATATTGGCTTTACTATTGCAAAGAAATGTAATAATAGGTATGTTGCATCAAATTGATATTTAAATTTCATAGCTTTAAACCAGAAGCTAAGAAAATGTAAGTCATGTTTATTTCTAGTATCTTTTATTTGTTCATCACAACACAAATTTTATAAATTTGTTAATATGTTTAAATTATATATATGTTTAAATTTTATTTTTTTTATAAATCTCAACCAAATGATGAAATGAAATGAGATGAAATGAAAAAAATGAAAAACTAGGAAAAACTGTTTTATTATTTTATTCAGCGATGTATTATTACAATAATTACGCAATACATAACTTATAACTAATGAAAGCTTAGTGCGACAAATTCGAATACTCACGGCCAGAACTCTAGCTGCCCACCGCCCTTCTATTTCACCTGCAGCCAGTATAGCGCCAAATGTTTCGACACAGCCTACCACTGCGAGAGTAGGAGGCTGAATCTCGGGTGAGAATACAAACTGATATAAATCTGTTTCATGCTTCCTAATCTCAAAGGCTTTATGCTTGATGAAAGGAAATCCAAACTCATATCCAGTTCCATATATGATGGCATCAATATCGCTCACAGAAGATCCGTCTTTGAAAACAACCCCCGATTCAGTTATGGACTCGATTTCCTCTTTTATCACAAGCTTTCCAGTCAACAAAGCAGAGGGAAGTTCATCGTTAATCAAAGGATTCTGGGAATCAAAGCCATGCTGGGGTTCCAAGGCATACAATTTGTGATCAAATCTAACATTAAGCAATCGAGCCCAGAAGTAATCTCGTATCACGGCAGGAAACTTCATCAAGATCTTGTGCAGAGCTAGACGGTTGTACTGAAGGTCGAATGGGACTCCACCAGCCGCTTGTCGTCCTATGATCCAGGCACCTCTGTGTGTGCTCACATAGACCTGGTTGTATAGTGCATATCATCGTTAAGCAACTGCTTATGTGTCCACATATACCTGGTTGTACAGTGCATATCATCGTTAAGCAACTGCTTATGTGTCCACATATACCTGGTTGTACTGTGCATATCATCGTTATGCAACGGGTGCTTAACTGCATATGTCTCCACATAGATGCAGATCTGGTTGTATATTACATAATTAAGTAACAACTTATTAGCAGCTTATGCGCTCACATAGCATAGTGCTTAGCATAATGCATAGTAGTTAGGTAATACGCGAATAACTGCTTTCATCTAAAATTTAACTGTACTAACATTCACACACTGTAGGTGATTGATTGAGTATATTTTCTTATTTATTTGTAGAATGAAGATGGTAAAAACTACTGTTAACGTCGGTTTCCTCACTCGAAAGCGATCTCAGTGACGGGCGAGCCCAGGATTTGAACCCCGCACATACAGACCCGTAGAATCATACATCGTATTCAACAGTGCAAAAAAACTACAAATGAAATAATTGCGAATATTATATTGTGTTAAAAGCTATAAAACATAATTTACATAGCCTACTATTAGAATAATGTAAAAGACAAGTGTCAAAGATAATAAATACCTATTTAAGCCCCGCTCAATGAAAACACTATTTGTGACTGCTTTTACAGAATTCATAATACATAATACATATTCAATAAAAGTATTCTAGTTACTTGACTGCAGTGTCTGGATAGTTCACACGCTATGTCAGCTGCAGAGTTACCAATGCCGACCACGACGACTCTCTTTCCCTCGAATGGTCTGAAGTCCCTGTACTCGTTGGAGTGTATCTGAACTCCACGGAACACGTCCTGACCTCTGTACACTGGAGTGTGAGGAATGGAGTGATGTCCATTGCAAACCATCACACCGTCGTATAGCTCCGTCATGATCTCGCCTGCGATACATTAGAAAATTGCAAGTTAAAGTTTCTCTCACTTGATGATTTACCCAATTAACATAACCATATAGGCCCTACATGTATATTTATAGACTATATCATTTCGAACATTCCAATTTTTTGACAGTATGATTTACACACATGACATACCTTAGGTGCAAAGACCCCACCAAAATAGTTATACTTATTACTTGTCGTTGTTCTTTAATAGCGCGACCTTTGCAGTCGGCTCGGCTATTACAGTTAAATGCGCCCAGTAACTCACATTATTGTTAAATGCCGATAAGTGTAAGTTGGGTATTATTACTTGGTTTATGTAAAGCTGGTAAAGCTCAGATTAACGTCAGTTTCCTCACTCGAAAGCGATGTCAGTGACAGGTGAGCCCAGGATTTGAACCCCGCACATACTGATCCGCGGTAGAGTATCTCACCGATTTCGACACTAGATCCAGCCAGTGGCGAAGTCAATAACCATCAATGTCTCATTAATGGTGCAATAGTATTGTTGCTTGCTTAGCATAAGTACAAATCTATATTTATTCACTGAAATTTACAATTTTACTGCAAAAAAAATTACTAAAACGCAGCAAGACTTTGACTTTTTAAGCAATAGTTTTCTCAATCGAAGGAATGTGATTAATATGTGAGATTATGCATGTTGTGCGTATAAATGAATATCTTGGTACTTGGAAGTACACTTTTGAACGAAAGGAGAAGATTACGATCAATGTGACATAGGCCTACATAACTTATTTGTTTTAAATAATTATTGATCTCTTATCGGCAATTGGAAGATGGCGTGTTAAGTAAATGAACTTAATAGAAGATTTCCACTAACAATTAGTAGGTTGAATGTGACATGTAGCAGATAGCTCGAGAGAGATATAAAGACAGACAGTAAGAAGCAGAGAGACACAGAGAGAAGGAGAGAGAGAGAGACGAGTAACCTAACTTAAACTTTCGTCAGAATTTCGACGGTTACACTAAGCAAGTAAAAACTATTCATAAATAAATCTTTACAATAAATAAATAATACAATAAATAATAATAATTATTATTATAATTATTATTATAGTAATACGATAAATAAATAAATCTTTACAAAGTCAGCATATTGCCTACTATACACACACACACACACACACATAGATATATATATGTATATATATTTATTTATTTATACATGTAAATGTATATATACACACATATATATAGCATATATATACATATATATACATATATTTATATACATATATATATATATATATATATATATACATAATATATATATAGCGTATTGCCTACTATATACGTAGGTCTTCTTACTGTTTTATGATGACGATTTATTCATCCTATGATGACAATTTATTCATCATATGATGACAATTTATTCATCCTACTGATATTTTTCTATTATTGATATACGAAACTCTTGATACTTCGCAATAAAGTAAATAAATAAAAAAGACTTGAACTATAATATGAACGTGTCACTTCAGTAAATATATCAAAGGTAAATTAATAATAAGGATATTTCCCAGGATGCGGCTGAACCAATGAGAACCAATGAGAGAGGAATATGTTAATTGAAGAAGAAACGTCACACAAAATGCAATGCATACTATAAAGCAAAAGTGTAAAATTCACACAAACACTGTAACAACCCAATCATTAATCAATACACGAACAATGGGCCATCAAAGAGAACGCTGGCCGTTCTATCTAGTTGAACACCTGTTATCCAGAGTTAAGATGAAGTATCACATATGCAAAAAAGAAATAAGAAATAATTCTAAACAATATAAATATTGGCAAGGCTTAGCCTTTGTGAATGTATTATCCCGCGGAAATTGATGCTGTGCTCGTTATAGAGCCGTGAAAGCAGAATATGAGTAGGCATTGATACCTTCGACCAGCAACTTTACACAACACTAGACATATATATATATATATATATATATATATATATATATATATATATATAGAGAGAGAGAGAGAGAGAGAGAGAGAGAGAGAGAGAGAGAGAGAGAGAGAGAGAGAAAGAAAGATTGAAAGAGAAATAGAGAGGGCGATCTCTTATAAGAAGAAGAAGAACAGAAGTTGAGAGTTGAAGAAGAACAGAGTTTTTCTTAACTTCTTAGAATTTAAGAACAATTCGCTGAAGTTAACAAACTTACATGGATTTTTTACGAAGAAAGATGCGAAGGTTTAAAGACCGACAGCAAAATTTAGTGTATTGTAATAAATAATACGAGAAATGGCCTAGAATGATTTCTTACTCTTTTCTATTTATTGTATATTTTCAGACTACTGTAGAGTATAGAATTAAATATTGTGCTCTTTAAAGTAGACACGATTGGTACTTAATTGCCTAAGTTATGGGGTTTCTTCAGAATTGTTATAAATAATTCAGAAGATACCCTCAATTTAGATTTAACATTGCGGAATAGGCTTTATAGGCTATATGTAGATGTAAAAATGGCGTCGTCAATTGCCTTCTTCGCTAACAATAGCGATATTAGATTTTACGGACGGACGGACGGAAAGAATTAATCATTTTGTATTTTAAAATTGCATTTTTAAAGATTGATTTTTCAGAATTAGTGCACTCTTTATTTTGTTGCATTTTAACCTTAAAGTTAAATCTTAAATTGTAACCTTAAATTACGAAAGCTTAAATTTACTTCATAACATCAAGCAATTTGTTTAAAAGAAAATATTATTTTATAACGCCGAATGAAATAAATCTAATATTAGAATTCAGTTGCAGAATTGCAGCTTTTGATTTAAGCCAAAATTCAAATATGTTGAAAATATAATCCTTCTGAATTCAAAATAAACGGCTAGATATCTGTGAGATTGAGAGTTAAATGTTGAATTGTAGGCAACCTGTAAAATTCAGCAGCTTACACGTAGAAATGTATTAAGTGTTCACAATCGAATTACATGTACATTTGAAATTATATTTTATAAACAAATATATATTTAAAATATTCGTTTGTTTGCCCTATTCGTTTATTTCTAATTTAATTTAGTAAATGTAAGTGTAAAAAAGTAAACACGCATTATAGTGAAATGATGAAATATGTTGATATCTATCACTTACCACATGTTAAAAGCGTTAGGCCATTTAGTCCGTATAACCAGTCCAGTGAATGTCCAAGATTTTACTCTCAGATCAGCGCAGCCGTGATTCGAACCCACAAGGGTGCAATTCACCTCAGGATCTGTCTTTTAAAACTTCATGACGTTACCTCTACGCTATTGAGACATCGTACCGACTCAGACATTGTTCCGACTCAGCATAAAATGTTCTTGCATCTAATTTGTAAATGGAAGTACAAACCATTTTGAGCGTTTTTAACTGTGACATTCCATTTTCCGTCAGAAGCGAAATTATCACCCTGTTCCACCGCAGTGACCTCACAGTTATACCTAATGTGACTCTCCAAGTCAAACTTGGACGCGTACAGCCTTATATATTCCATCATTTTCTCCTGTGGCATGAAGACAGGGAAATCAACAGGCACCGGAAAGTCGCTGTAGCAGTATGTCTCCTGCAATATTCATGAAACAGGGACTGTACCAAAGCTGATTGCTATTTAGTCTTGAAGACCTACACTGCAATACATGTATGTCTTCACCAAATCAATCCACCGATCGTGATAAAATTGAGTGAGCTAAGCGTTCAATTGAATGCATCTTTTAATTAATGTAGGACCTACAAGCAATAAACATAAATGGAACATATGACTGTGCAGTTAACGGAACTATGCTACCAATTGTAGCATTTTATTCTATGGAAGTTGAAAATTAGCGAACGTAGAGTTAAATGAATTGATAAAATATAAAAAAGAAAACTGGTCAAAACTGTGATTTATAATATCCTGAAGAACTTCAGAATAGCAAGAGCAAGGTTTAGTTAATATTTGATTTGAGATTGATTTGACATTTAATCACTTTAAATTTACTTTAAGACTTTAAGATTTCATTTTTCTAACTAACTAGCCTATCTTATTTATGTTAACATTTACATGTGTATAGCTGAGTCGCAAGCAGTTGAAGCCATGAAAATTAATTTGTCTGATCCTCAGGTAGCCTGAAATTTATTATCAGAATAGAGGACAGAAATCTCTGTCAATAGCAGAACCGGCGATTATATCGTACACGACCGTTTATTGAATTAATTTTATTAAAAGTGATAGATAGCTTCGCGGAAATTCTGTTCAACATGATGTGCTCATAATCGTTTTGAAATTCTATACGATATGCGATCGTGATTGAAGTTTCAAAATTGACAAAAAAAGTAACAAGCTATTAAGCGCCTGGTGTAGTCTATTTATGCTGCATATTCTACAGTAACAACCTCTCTTTAGAGATTATGGAGGGTTATTAATACATAATGCGTTATTGGAGCTTTTTAAAATGTTTTTATAGTTTTGTCCCCGTGTTGTGTCCGGAACGCTGCACATTAGAGCAACAGAAAACTGCACGTGTCGCAAGAGGCGGGTGAGCAAGAACTGAGAATAGCAACGAGAAACCATCTCAGAAGCCATATTATTCCCAAGCTGTAGGCTACATGAATGTGAGAATAAGGCAAAGTCTTTTTGTGAAGAGATGAACTGATTGATCGATGGGGTGCACTTTATGAAGCGTTGAAGGCAGCATATGAGTAGGAATCTGTATCTTGGATCTGCCACTTGGCAGAACACCAGAGAGATGGTCTTTTTGGTTTCAATATGAAGGCACTTGATTTAAAAATTATCATAGAGGATCTTTCAACTAAAGAAGCAATACTTCATATACTTACCTTTGAAGTGTTTGTGATCGTGTTCTTCATCACGCTAGATCTTCCCTTGACAACTTTGTCCACATAATTCCACAGACCTCCCAGATCTTGTCTTTGCTCGAAGCACACTGGCTCCAATCCCTCTTCCAGGCAATGCTTGATGGCAGGAAGTCCGCTAACTCCAGCTCCTATAACAGCTATCCTCTTCCTTCGAATTTCCTCCATTGAATATGCAATCAGTTTTAATTTCAATTTAAAATATTCCTCCCACGCAGCCCAATATATTTTATTTGAGCCGTAATTACCCCTTTTACGAAAATCCTTTATTTTTCTGGGATTTTTATATTGAACGTTCGTTAAATGGTCTCATTCATAGAGAACTATTTCAGCTCAGCATTAAATATGTGTGTATCGAGAAACACCCGCTATATATCGAAAGAAGCAACGCTATCAATATCAATATTGATAAGTCTTACCCTTTGAGCTTGATACTGATAAGTTAAAATTAACCTTTATGTTTGATATTGATAAACATAATCCTTTTAAGTAGATATAGTAACCTGACAGTATAGCAGACTAAGATATAGTATCTGCTTATAAGCAAAAATCTGTTTAGGTCTGCAACAAATCACTCTCAAGTAGCAGTAAACAATCAACTATACATGTAAGTCGGTTACTTCGATTGACTTTTAGGCTTTTAATCTATCTGATAAAGCGTATCGCACATAAGAGTCAACAACCTTATTAAAGTTCACCACGACGTGATGCGACATTGTCTACGCATGCGAACTGGCATGTCAGAGTATGCATGGACGAAAATAATTCATTAAGTTCTGTATAAAGTAAACACGCACTATAGTGAAATGATCAACTGTGTTGATATCTATAACTTTTAATACCACATGTTTAAACCGATAGGCAATTTATTCCGTTTTCTGTGTAACAGTCCAGTGAATGTCCGAGATTTTACTCTCAGATCAGAGCGGCTGGGATCCGAACCCACGAGGGTTCAATTCACCTCAGGGTCTGTCATTTAAAACTTGATGACGTTACCCCTGCGCTATTAAGACCTTCTGTATATTATTGAGTTCATACTTTCATGGCTATATAGTCCTAATAAGAGATCTAGACTAAGCCGTTAGAAGTAAGAAACAAGCAAGTGGAAAGTTGCATACGTTTTATGGTTATTCTTTTTATTATTGTCGAAATAAATATTTTATTCTTATTTACTTTCCAATTTTTGAATACGTTGTTATATCTGTAAAAAAAAATTGAAAATGAATTCATATCGGAAAAAACAAGGATTTTGATGGAATCGACAAATACGATGCTGAAACTTCAGTGAAATCAATAAAAAATCTAAATATTTAAAAATTTAAAATTTAAAAATATTTTACAATGTTTTAAATTTTGACGTCCCTGACATTGCCTTATGGCGATGAACCGGTCGTAAAATTCTTACTGATTGATTAAAAGCTCTAAATGTGCTCTCAAGTGTTGTAAAAAGGAACGAGCATTGTCATGCATAGCAAACAACGTCAATGGAACTAACCAGTTTATCAATTGATTACTCCTGTTCATATTTTTTAACAACGAAAACTTATATAGCAATTTCATGGACGAACTCGGTCTTCGAGACTACTTTACAGAAAGAGTTCAATAGTAATAATAAACTAAATAACAATTACATTTTAATTAATATCTAAACTAGTAAAATGTCTACATATGAGTGGAACTTTACATTATCCAGCGACACTCATTCCTGTCTTCATATTCAAAATACTTACAACAAACGTATTTACCAAACCAGTAGGCCTAATCTTTATATGCATAATGTACACTGGGCCTGCCATTAGGCAGACTGTTCGAAAACTGCCAATGGGCTGGGTTTATCATCAGTTTCTGTCTCTAAAATTTCTCCCAATGCACCGAGTTTGATTGATCCTCTGTATAACGTTTCCTCGGTCGCGATACTGGTTCAATCAAAGACCAATCCATTGACAGAGCAATACAGAGACCTACAGAGTGAGAGAGAGACATACAGAGAGAGAGAGAGAGAGAGAGAGAGAGAGAGAAAGAGAGAGAGACCTACAGAGAGAAATATATATATATATATATATATATATATATATATAGAGAGAGAGAGAGAGAGAGAGAGAGAGAGAGAGTGAAAGGAGAGAGAGACGAAGCGAGAGAGTATGAAGATAACTCATTAAATCATGAGCATTAGATCACTATACAAGAGACCACAGCATCGTGAGCAACCACTTCAACGTGCTCAAGAAACTGATATCTGACTATCAAGATATTTAATAATGCTTTACCAAATAGATTTTATCCATCAATCAATTGAGGTAATTGCTTTCATTACTAGATATGATGTGTCTTTTAAAAAGTCTCATTACAGAGGGTCATCGAGCTATGCACTGATATGAAGCAAATGTCACTTCGCAATAATTTCACTTAGAACATTACAAAATTCGGAACACGATTCATCTACATTGGAGTCATGGATGCACATACAGTCATGTGAAAAATGTGAAATGTGTGAGTCATGGATGCACATACAGCCATGAAAAAATCATTTAAATTCTCAATTGGCTGTATTTCTACATTTGGTCGACCTCTTTGTTCATAAAATTAAAATTTGGGATTTCTGTACTAAGTTTTATAATATAGCTGAGCAAATAGAATCATAGAAAGTATTGCTGACCGTGATGCAGTAGATTCCAGATCAAATTTAGTTCTGGTTGTCATTAATATGTTTTGTAGTAAAAGTTTGAAGTAAAAGGCTTCAATCTTTGACTTAGCTTAAGCTATCATGCCATGAATCATCAAGCTAGCGATAAACTTAGGACGGTAAGTTTGCTAGCAGATAAAGAACCTGAATATTTAACAATACTTTTGTAATTATTAGCCAACCATGAGCCAATTGTATAAAATACTGCTCGCAATTTAGCATACCGTATGTAACATCATTTAAACTAATGGAATATGTTTCAAAGCAAATCTAGGATCAATGTACCGAATATGTTTGTCTCATCACGTGATATAAAACAAATTACACGCACAATGTTCTCACTTTGGACATTACAGTTTTCGGCATAAGTTGCTTTGCCTATTTTCAACTCAATACATTACCAGAGCAACAATTAATGGTATATAAGAAGTTCAGTCTCTTAACCAAATATCTGTCCGTAGCACTTAATTTGTATGCTTGTTTTTTAAGAGTCAAATTGCAGTTTGATACGAATTTTTCGTATCCTTAATACATGTACTTGCATGCAAGGAACAAAGTGTATTAGATGTCAAATTCAATCTTGCGGAAGATGATGTGTATTACTCTGCGATGGATCGAGATAAGTAGAGGAAGATGATTGAAGAGACTACTCTAGTGTCCACAAAGTGACGCCACTTAGAGATCAGTGGAGGAAGAGAGTTGGAGAGACTATTCTAGTGTCCACAAAGTGACGCCTAATAGAGATCAGTGGAGGAAGAGAGTTGGAGAGACTACTCTAGTGTCCACAAAGTGACGCTTATAATAGATCTAGAAGTAGAAAGTTAGACGCATGACACACGCACGCAAAGTTTCCTTGCTTAGTCGCTATTTTGTTATTGTTATTGCTTTTCTCGTCTTTACACAATTATTAGTAGTCGTTGCCTTTTGGCAGAGTAAAGACCAGCTGGCTTGAATTTAAGAAAAACCTTTTAAATTCTTCGTTCTCCCCGCCCTCAGTGTGCCCAACAACGACGTACACAAAAGAAATTTGAATTGTTTTTACTTCTGTTTCCTCTGCATTGCAACTTTTCACAATATAAAAATAGTAATGAAAAAGCTTTAACAGAATTAGCCTATTAGTTTAAAACCGACAACGTTTTGAAAGCTTACCTTGCCTTATCCTAATGCTACTAAAGATTTATTTATATCCAATAGACCTAATGCCGTCTGTTAATGATCTGAATGTGATGCCGCTATATGGGCTTCTTACCTAGTTTTTTTTTATCCTTTTCTGTTATAAACATTTAGCATTATAATATCAATTTTCTGTTGAAACATTAACTACAATTAACTATTAATCGTTAATTTTTAAAAAAGTTAACTTTAAATTTTTTTATAGTTGCCAGCCTTAATTAAGATATTATTTGCATTAAAGCGGCACATCTATTCTATAACTGGCTGATGTAACAAATATCATTTGACGGTTACTCATTAATTCTATATATCTTATATTGAGTATAAATATATTTTTTAATATTAATCGCCTAAAAAAAGAAACTAAAGCCAAGTTTAACATCTATTTGTGTTCTGTATCACTAAAGATGCTGTCAGAGATGGTCTCGCTAGGATTCGAACCAGACGAACCAGAGTCCTAACTACGAGGCCATCCCAGCGATACAACTTTGCAGAATTCAACTGCTTCCTTAGTTGATCTCAAGAAACAAACACGTCACCACAAATTTTGACAAATTTACTTCGGTCTCCAAAAATGTTAACAAAATGACAAATATATTTTGGATAAGCTTTAAAAAAGTATTCCAAGTTATTCCTCACTTTTATTAAACACTAATGCGTTACTTCAGAACGTTTAGCACACACAGAGGTTACTACGCTAATGATAGTTGTTTACTGAAAATTAAATTGGTTCCAAGTGATCACAGGTGTAAAGATAGGTGCATCTTTTTCGTAAAGTAAATAATTCGAAGCTTTCAAAAGCTTAAGCACACGAATTAATAAAATCATACAAATAAAATCTATCGAAACTGATCGGCAAATGAAAATCATCAAAGTGCTGCACGTTACGAGCTGTAACAAGCTGTAAAGTGAAAGCTGCAAGGCCAATGTTAACGTCAGTTTCATCTCTCGCAAGCGACATCAGTGACGGGATAGTCAAGGATTTGAACCCCTCATATACTAATCCGCAGTCAGACCTCTTACCGACATCGCCACTGGCTCCAGCCAAGCATTACAAGCGTCGACTGAATTATCCAAGCAACTTATTAGAATCTAGCATTGCTCGCAAAAGTATGTCTATTATAAAAGATGTGCTTCATTAATAATGACAAAATGACAACCAAATGTTCTAATAATATAATTAATCGGCTCAGCCAAGAAACATTATATAATTATAAAGAAGTTACGAATTTACAGCTAAGAGAATTAAAAAAGAAGTTACGACTTTAAGGCTAACAGATTGAGTCTACATTAGATTTCTGATCCACTCAACTGAATATCGTATAGAGAGAGAGAGAGAGAGAGAGAGATAGAGAAATAGTTAGAAGTTAAACATTATATTAATGCAATTAGCTCGACATCTAGACGACATGTCTCAGCTTTGTTGTTTTCTTGTTGTCCTCTCTTCTCGCCTCCACTGTTTTAGACACCGTCTTCGCACAGTTAATGTATTTCTTGGAATCATATCTGTCACAGTTATAAAAAAACTTCAATAAAGTCACGTTTTACGAGGACATTGTGATAGTAATAATCAGAATACTGCATAGAAAAATTAACATCATATATTGAAGCTCAATTTAAATCCAAATCATTGTCAGATAAAGAAAAATCCACTCGACTTTATTTTTAAGTAAGAAGAAATTATTTCAGCTAATCTAGATAGACACATAAAAAATAATCTGCTTTTCTTCAAATTTTTAATATCAGTAAGAAAAATTTCTATTATTATACTCATCCCCATACTAGTACATAATTACATTTACGATATTAAATTATTATTTAATTATTAATTATCATTAGTATTCACATGATATGTTCCAAAAATTGCGATAATTTTCTAATCCATACCTTAATTTAATTGAGATTCAAGGGAAGATGATAATGACGATGCAGTTACAGTAATTTGCATAATATTTATTTATTTGTATTATATTTATCAGAATTAACTTTAAAATGAATGAATATAGCGAGGAGTGAAATGATCTAATCGTATCCTGACCCTAGTTAAGCTGGGATTCAAGGGAAGATGACGATGATGATATTTATCAGAGTTTACACTATGTTAATTATTTCATAGTTATTTGCTAGAACATCTTTACTAGTGTTACAAGTATATTACCATTATTACATTGAACATGTAGAAAAAATGTACACTAAATGTACACTACATTGAATGCATAGACATGGACAACAACTAGCCTGCTCATCTTTATTTTATCTCTAAATGTACATTAAATGTAGACTAAATAGTATGCATAGACATGGACAACAACTAACCTGCTCATCTTTATTTTGTGTCTAAATGTACATTAAATGTACACTTACAGAGTATGCATAGACATGGACCACAACTAACCTGCTCATCTTTATTTTATCTCTAAATGTACATTAAATGTACACTACATAGTATGCATAGACATGGACCACAACTAACCTGCTCATCTTTATTTTATCTCTGCAGCCCATCCCACCCTCCCAGTGAGCAGTGGATCTGTTCGTCATGCTACTCTTACATCCAGCACAGGCTCCTTCGCTACTGTAAGCCTGTATTCAAATCAATCAAGCAATTAAATAAGCAATTAATTAATGTTCTAGAGAACACCGATCATAGTCTTACGCACATCTGAAATCAAACAATCCATAGATTTATCATATCAATCAGTAAATTAAACAATCCATAGATTTACCATATCAATCAGTAAATCAAACAATCCATAGATTTACAATATCAATCAGTAAATCAAACAATCCATAGATTTACCATATCAATCAGTAAATTAAACAATCCATAGATTCCATAGATTTATCATATTAATCAGTCAATGAAACTAATGAGTGATATTATTCAATCGAATAATGGCTACTATCGTAGTGAAATGTCTCACCTGTTCCCTGCAGCAATGTCCACAGATCATTCTGTTGGCGTACTTCATCTCGTGGCTCTCGTTCTCATCGTGACAGAGGTCGCAGGGGTAGGCCTTGCCGCAGCAGGGAAACCTGAGCCACCGGTAGCTCTTCTTGTAGTGCCTGCACGTGCCGTGTGCCGGCAATGGTTTACCCTCCTGTATCAGAGGATCCCTGACTGCCTTGACTCTCTTCTGTACGTCCACTGCACAGGATCCCCCTTCTCCTACACACAGTACATATATGCACTTATATGCACACTTATATACACACTTATATAGGCGCTAATATACACGCTTATATACACTTATATACACGATTATATACATACTTATATACACACTTATATACATGCTTATATATATGCTTATACACACGCCTATATATACAGGCTTATATACACACTTATGTACACATTAATATACACGCTTATATACAGTTATACACACACTTATATACGCACTTATATACACACTTATATACACGCTTATATACACGCTTATATACACGCTTATATACATGGTTATATACATGCTATGTACAAACTTACAATCATGTTTATATACAAGTTCTACATAAGACCTTACAGCAAGATTTGTTTCAGAACTAAGTAGCCAAAAATTTTAATGGGCTAGTGTTAAGTGCGATGAACGCAGTGTAAATATGTAATGATCCATACACGTTGGATACAACTGGGTGACTTGCAAACTCAAAATTCAAACCAAGTAGACAAAATTGTCATCAAGCAGACAAAATTCAAATTAAGCAGACAAGAAAAAATCAGAGATATTAAGCTTACCCTGGGGTATAAAAATAATAATTACACTAAATATATACATAAAAAAATTTCATACATAAGCAAAACGTCATACCGAGTTTAGCGGACGGAGTCGACAGCTGAAGGAAGCGCACGTTGTTGACAGCAATGGTCAGCTTCTGATGACAATGAAGACACCAGCTGATGTTCGGCTGACCTGGAGCTAGCGACTGTTGTGAAATAACAAATTAAAACCTCATTAGACGTAGCACATACCACATTAATATCTAGGTGGATAACGCACATACCACATTATAAGATATAGAAATATTAAATATATATTATTATACACTATATTATTAAATATATGAAAATTAACGTATATCAAACAAGTAAACTGTATATAGGTGTAGTAAAGTCACCTATGTAACATTATCTATTTTTTCTTCTGTCTAATTCATATCTATATATTTCTAGTAAATTCTAAATATTTTACGATAGAAGGTACGACTTACTACAAACCTCAATCTTGGCATCATGATCACACTTTAGGCAGCAGGCAACGAACGAAGACCTAGACAGATTCATATCCACCCCCGCACAGTTCTCTACGTCCATATATCCCACCACGCCTCCCGAGCTCTCAAACACCAGATTAGCGTTAAACCGCACTAACTGCTTTGTGTGACAGAACGCGCAAGTTGCCGCATTGACTCTCCCGCACGGAGAGGTTACTTCACACGTGCGATTGCAACGGCCGCATGACAGGGTCAGCGTTACGCTGACTGCACTTAGGGTAGCGACCCCTTCAGATAGAGAGAGACCTTGTAGAGTCACCTCCGTACCTCTCCTCTTTGCCTCGATCTGAAGTGTTTTCTCAGCATTACCAGGCTTGGAGGCTGCTTCAGCTTTCGCGGATGATTCGGTAGCACTGCAATCTTCTGCGTCATGTACCTTACTTGCATCAATATTTTCATCTTGTTCAGTCGTCATTGTTTCGCTTTCGCTATTTTTATTCCCATCTTTCTCGGAATCAACGTCTTCACCTTTGCTACGCTGAAGTTCATTAATCTGAGACTCAATGGTCTTAATATTTTCACATTTAGACAGCTTTGATTCTTGTTCCTGTTCATGTTGACAACACTCTGACTGAGGTTTTGCTGGAACCTCTTCAGAGGTTGCAGTGTAGACCTTGCGTAGCTCGGTGGCCGGAATAAACTGTATTCCAGCTGCCTCCGCCATCTTGATTCTTCGATACTGAAATATCATTAAATAATGCCATTTCATTAAAAAAGGCTAAGGTTAATATCAGTTTCATCACTCGAAAGCGATGTCAGTGACGGGCGAGCCCAGTATTTGAAACCCGCACATAGTGATCCACAGTCAAGTATCTTACCGACTTCGAGTATCTTACTGAAGCACCGTCTTGAGTTAGCAACGCTGACTAAACTTATAGATAATGAACCTGTTAGTTAAATAAACTGTTACAGGCAATTGGATTACTTTGATACAGAATGAGATGTAGTTTCCTGTGTTCTGATCTCCAAAATTCTGTAAGGGTCACTGAAGAATAGACAAACCATAAACTGCACGTGTGGTCAGAGGCAACTGAGCCACAACCGAAGAAGCAACGGGAAACCACCTCTAAATGCTTAATATTAGCTAGATATAGACTACATTAATGTGTGGATAAAGTATAGCCCTCTGCGAAGGGATTAATTCGTTAATCAGTGGAGTGCTCTTTAAGGAGATCAAATGCAGTAAGTGAATAGACATATGGAAATAGAACTGTACCACATTAGACTTAGCAGTGCATTAGAAAAAGAGAGTATGGCTATGCATTACAATGCCCATATAACAGGTAAGACAAAATAGAAGAAGTCCAGCTCTCATATTCTTTTGCAGATTGGTCTGGGTGAATTAATCTGTAGTGATGTGTGCTGTGGGGACGTCCCTGACATCATCCTTGGAGGATGAGGAAAAGGACGTTAAACCTTTATAATTATTATTATTATTATTTAAGTCTGATACTAACTAAGCTACTTGATTACAAACCTGCTTCAGTGCATTTGTGAAGATGTCCTCTGCGTTTCTGTCAAACCAACGCAACATTGGTCTAACTGCCAAGTCAAAATCCACTGCAGAATTATCTTGTTGCTTGTTCTCCTCGTGCTTCTTCTTTACTTCTAGAAATCTCTTTGTAACCCAATCCTGTATCGACTCGCTGATAGATCTAATTAAATAGATAAAAAAGACCGTAAATGCATTAAAAGTAATATTAAAATAACCTACACATCAAAAAATTGCAAGATCAATACTTTAATAATGATAATAATAATACTATTTTAAAAAATTAATAATAATAGTTATTATTAATATTACTATAGCAAATAAAATTATAATAGTAGTAATAGTAGTAATGCTTATTATGCAATGGAGTATTCCATGCCAAGGCATTTCAATACTTGATAAAATTACATACAACAAATAAAACAGTAAACAATAAAATTCACATAATAACAAACAGCAGCATCGGCAGAAATTAATAATATTAGTAATAATAATAATAATAATAATAATAATAATAATAGTAATAATAGCAATAATAGTAGAAATAAGGTAACCCCAAGTTTAGTAATTAGTAATACCACGTCATATAATACTAATTTTAGATTACAATTAAGATATTCAATTGTCTAACCTTCGAACCAATTCTGGAATAATATCATCCTCCGTAATTGACACAAGCATCATCTACAAGCAATCAATCACTCATTCGACTAATTAACTTAGTAAATGGAATATAAAATTATAGATAAAAGCGTGTAATATGTATCAATGTTCAGTGTATTATGTGGTCTTAAGTTTGGCTCGAATGGGTAACCAGAAAACAAGAATCAATCAGATAATGAAGGAAATAGTGAATGAATTCTATGTAGTAGAAAGAGTAACAGCAACGTGAAATTTTCCAGACCATGTAACGTTTGGTACAGAAAAATGTAAATATTGATTAAATTACAAATCAATCAATTCTTTAGTAATTAATTCCTATAAAGATTAAAATTCCAACTATAAAATATTCAGAATTTAGCAACTTAATATCTAAAGTGAACCAAATAACAGTTGGTGCTGTATTCGTGATGTTGTAACATTCTGACATTATTCTTGATGAGAAAAAGTTTGTAATATAACATAACAGTATTGGGTCACAATACACCATACGCTAGTTTAAGAAATAATAATATTTGACATTAATAATATAGTACTAGCAAGTTATAGTTATAGTATAGTTACTAGTACAGTAAGCTCTATCCTGTCCTATCCAACTCTTCGTCCTATAAATGCATTAATAAATAGGAAAGAGAGCTGGATAGGACACATTCTAAGAGGGGAAAGTCTACTAAAAGAGGTCAAAGAAGGCAGAACTGATTGCCACTAGCTTTTTATAGTACTTACTAATAGAACAAAGTTTTAAACATCTGAAAACAAACGACATTCTAAAATACTGTTGAACATACCTCAAGAGGATATTCCTTTGTTAGAGTTATCTCAAACCGAACTTCCTTAACATCATAGGGCTGAAACAGAGTGTGAATATCAGTTCTTTAATTACTCGAGAAAACAGACTAATATCTTAACTTTAATACTTCCTTATTTTTGGGCTGAAATTATACAAATAAAATCTCATAAATATTAGCTAATAAACAAGCAGATAAATAAAAATCGCTAGTTACTAGACTTTGTTAGACAATATTAATAGCTCTATCCAGTTGTTCCAAATTTTGCAAAATCAAACCAGAGATAAATTACTTAATCTAAAAATGAACAGTTCTTCAATTAGCCAGGTAAAATAAGAAGAAGTGAAATCAATAAAATACCATATACAAAGTTTCAAAAGTTCTCGACGATTTATTAATTCTAAAGAATAACACCACAGAAAATAAAATTAGCACATACCAAGACTCAAGATTTAATATCAAATTACTGTAATGTCTTAGTAAAACTTTGCAACAAGAGGGACCCAGTAATAACAGTTAATATTAAATGCTTTATTCATTCTCCTTAAACAAATTTACCGACATTGCCACTGGCCAAAGCCAGTGACAACGTCGGTAAGATATTCGACCACTGATCAGTATGTGCGAGGTTCGAATCCTGGGCTACCCTGTCACCGATATCCCCTTCGAATGAAGAAACTGACATCAACATTAGCTATTTTAGCTTTAACTCCTTCAATACTACAAAAATTCATTACGACACAAATAATACAGATTTATAGCTATCTCCTCATATTGGCATGCTAGATATACTTTAATACTTCTTTTTCTACTTTTTCTGTCCAAAACATTGTGACCTACGGGATGATGAGTGACTAAACGAACCATATAACAGTTAATTGACAATTGTTGGAGTTAAACATAAAATATAAACTCAGAAGTACAACACACCCAGTCAGGATCAGACGGTGAGAATGGAAACCTCACCACCGTTCCTCTGCCAGGAATTTCAGAAACCAGTGATGAAGGGAACTTCTTTCCAATCTGCTCCAATTCAGTGGCTCTCGCCTCCGCAGCCGATGAAAAGAACTGCACAGGTCTGACATTGGCCACTTGTCGCTGAATTTGACGGCCTGGTTTGGAACTAACAACTGGGAGAGACCTCGCTTCGGTGCCGACTTCGGCTTCTTCATTTTTTGCAGATATTTTCTTGGGAACCCTTACGTTAGTTTTTCTTCCAGAATCAGTCTGATTGGTGTTTCCTCTGACATGAAGAAACAGGCAACGCCTACCATTGCGACAGTGACCTTGCTGGTAATAGCGACAAAGCTTCTTAACTCCCGCATGCTCAGTCGATGGATTTTCTACAAATCTTTTATCATCCTTAGTACGCTCTAAGCTCACTTTTCCTATATCATCTGATATAGTTTCCACCTTCTTCTCAACAACTACTTCCTCTGAATCTTCTACAAAACTACCACTGGCTGATACATGTCTGGGTACTGCATGCAGGAATTTGCATCGACTACCAAAGGAACAATGGCCCCTTAGGAAGTGTTCACAGGTTCTACGACTCTTTAGATGTGCATCATTTTTGCAGCGTTCCTTGTCAGAGTGGTTAAATTCACTACGTGCCTTCTGGAACCTTGGCGCAAGATTACTTCTTACTGAGCGATCATTTTGTTCTTGTTCTCTTTCACGACTGATATCAATAACGTGAAGAAATGGACAGTCACGACCTTTAAAACACTGTCTCTTTTTGAAGAATTGACAAATCGGCTTATTTGTTACAGAAGGAGGGCCTAATAACATACTTTGGTAAACGACTGACTGATTGGTAGGCTGTTGTTCAAACAGTTTACACGGCTTAGACAACAGGACAGATGAAGTCTCACCCAAAATGTTATCTGTTACACAATAATAACAGTAAAATATATCCAGAGCACCTCACATACCTCCTGCAAAAAATAACAGAAACTAGGGACCCCAAGCAGAAACTATATTTTCAATAAGAGAATGGATACCATAAGGTTAGCCTAAAATTGTGTGTGATAGAACCAACTATTTGTTGGATGAAATTGCTTAAGTGAACATAACACTTAATGTAAGTTAGAATACTTTGGAGCAGCTATCTGGTATCTCTCTCTCTCACTTAGAGCACTGCCTACTGGCAGGCCCATGGTATATAATGCCTCTACTCTACTCTGTCTTCCATTTTCCTCTTCATGTCCAAATTGAAGTGAATCTTTAAATCGTCTAACATTCTGAATCTCAGTCCTCTTCTGTTTCACTCTCCATCCATCCTACCTTCTCTGACCCCCTTTATTAAACTATCTCCCCTTAGAATGTGTCCTACCCAATTCTTTTTCATATTTCTTAATACCTTTATCAAAGTGTCTAATAGAATTCCAATAGAAATGATCAACTGTTCACCCACTCCCTTCAAGACTTCTTCATCTGAAACTTTTTGTGGATCCAGCCAATCTTTTCAATTTTTCTTCATATTCACGCATCATTTCCAAAGCTTCTAGCTTCCTGCCGTCTTCCTTCCTTAATGTCAGTTGGCAATCCAAAATTAAAAAGAGAGCGTCTCAAGAGATGCAGACACTTCATATTGTATCGCATATAATGAGTGTGTGTATATGTGTGTGTATGGGTGATAGATCTTGATCCTGTCTGTTTATGATGAATAAAGACATGAATATATATATATAGAATATATAGAATATATATATATATATATATATATATATATATATATATATATATATATATATATATATATATATATAAAAGTAAAGTAAACACGCATTACAGTGAATAATCAACTATGTTGATATCTATCACTTTTAAAACCACATGTTTATTCCGTTAGGCAATTTAGACCATTTTCCGTTTAACCAGTCCAGTGAATGTACGAGATTTTACTCTCAGATCAGCGCGGCCGGGATTCGAACCCACGAGGATTCAAATCACCTCAGGATTTGTCATTTAAAACTTCATGAGTTACCCCTACGCTATTTAGACATTCTAAAAAAAAATAATATATAATATATATATATATATATATATATATATATATATTATATATATATATATATATATTACTAGATCAGCTGATAGGATTCTACAATAAATAGAATCGATTTGCTAAACTTTTGCATTTGCTTCTGCCTAATATATATGTATATATATATATAGTATATAATATATATAATATATATATATATATATAATACTATATATAGCTATTCATATATACACACACACACACATATATATATATATATATATATATATATATATATATATATATATATATATACAAATGTGAAGAATAACTTAGATGTAACTACATCACAATTTCTAATATTTAACTAAATATATATTTTTAAATTTCTTTTTGTTTACACACATGACAAACACACATAGAGTAGCATAGTGTCAGATAGACGTTCTTTACTTAAGTTGAAGTATTTGTAGTTTGTTTATTCCTCTTCCATGACATAACATAACAACAATTAGAGTGCTTATAGTCATCAATGACAACATCGAGCACTATTGAGACATAATCAAGCCTGTGAGCAAAAAGAAGGTCCACAAATGGTGCAAATTCTAAAATCCAGAAAATAAGTCCAATGATAAAGGTTTTAAAGAATAGGAGGTTTAGGCGCTGGTCATAACTATTGGACACTGGTTGGAAACGAGAGATCGAAAAGATTTTCCATCCTTGATAATTATTAATACTTGTTGTATAGAAAAGTTGTAATGTAACACACTGTAGTCTACGTGGATTAAGAATAACCTTCTAACATCCCGGGAATAACATTCAATCGGATCAGCACTCAGTCTTCCAAAGTAGTCACTCATCGTTTAAAACCAGTTTCGACGTTGGAAAACTTCGTTTATGACGCGCATGATCTTAATAATGCGTTAATACCCGAAATTACATATTTACTCAATTAGAATTAGATATTCATCTATATTGAAATTTATAGTATTGCATACAGAACAACAATATACAGATTCTAAACAAAAACGTTAGAAAATCAGTGTATTAATACCTGTTAATAAAGATTTCCAATCACAACTATCGATTACTGTCCTTGTTCTTTCTATTGAAAATTGAATTACGCTAATATGATATTCTTATCAAAACTTTAATCTATTGTTTCTAAAATTAATGCTTGCTGTTGCAGGAGGAAGTTAGGCAGAAGCCTAAATGCAAAAGTTTGGCAAATCGATTCTATTTATTGTAGAATCCTATCAGCTGATCTAGTAAATATTGCACAACAGTTACGCCATGAAGGTTTGTAAAACTAATTGTAGAAGCAAATCTGTACTTGTAAAATGGAATTAAGAGAAAAAATTATGATAAGTCTTAAGTATTCATTAACATAGTTGTAAATATTCAATAAAGAGATATACTTGTTCTTAAAACCTTAAAAATTTCGAATGAAAGACTCCTACAAGGTAGTTTCTTATTTCAATTTTCAAAATAATTTTAGAGTATTACTCCTTTTACCTTCAGTGGTAAAATCTTATTGCGCAATAGTTGTGCCATCAAGACCGGAAATAAAAGTCTTAAAAGTTCATTTATCAAGATTTAATTTGATGCTACTAAATTTTTGCTAGTTAAAAAAATTAAAGTTAAACACACATAATAGTGAAATGATCCTTTGTGATGATACATTCCACTCCTAATACCATATGTTTGACCGTTTTGTATAGTGAAGTCAAATATCTTAATTACGCTGCAAGTTAAAGAAAATACAGATTTTTCTGGATTATGGAATTTGCACCGTTTTGGACCTTTTTGGTTCAACGGCTTAGATTTGTCTTAATTCCCTTCTAAAAATTCAGAAGCAATATATATTTACACGTGGTGAATTGCCGCCAGTATAATATTGAGTCGAGGTCATGAAAAAATAAAAAATCCTAACTTAAAAATCTTAAAAACTTAAAAATCTTGCTGAAGTAGATTACATATATACTTCCGATCTTTCTCAATTCGTCGAAATTTCATCGAAATTCTTTATTTGTTAAAGAAAATTAAGCTCGATGTCTGTCGATCGCTTGTAATTAGTATTTCCTAGTTATAATTTCAAAGATACAAGCCTATATCATGACGGCGGGATTTAGAGCACTTGGTTAGTTGCGCGTCAATTATCAAAGTTAAGCTACGTACGTCAACCTCGGTTAGTAACTTGTGGGTGACTTCCTTGGAAGACCGATCGATCGAGTGTTGACAGCTTCGAAAGGAAAAACTCCCAAGATGATGGGAGGTTATTCTTAAATCCGCGCTGGCTGCAACTGATGCGTCATCAAAAGGCAACGGTTACTAATATCCATGGAGAAGAGGAAGGAAATGGGCCTTAAATTAATTATGGCATCTATGCTTCCTGACCCACTGCCTGCAGTGTGCCGTTCTTTGCTTTTAATTAATGTGGCTATAATTAACTCCATTGTGATTAGATCATAGGGCCCATGCATATAGTTTCATAGTGGGGGAGGCATGGACCAAATTTAAGGCATGGAACTAAAGAGATACATTGTTTTTATATGAATAATAATAATAATAACACGCATTATAGTGAAATGATCAACTATGTTGATGTTTATCACTTTTAATACCACATGTTATATCCGTTAGGCAATTTAGTCCATTTTTCGTGTAGCCAGTCCAGTGAATGTCCGAGATTTTACTCTCAGATCAGCGCGGCTGGGAATCGAACCCACGAGAGTTCGATTCACCTCAGGGTCTGTCATTTAAAACTTCATGACGTTATCTACAACCTTAATCATTGCGCTATTCAGATATACAAGAAATTAATTAAAAAAGTAAACATGCGCACGCATTATAGTGAAATGATCAACTATGTTGATATCTATCACTTTTTTAACACCACATGTTTAAACCATTAGGCAAATTAGTCCATTCCCCGTGTAACCAGCCCAGTGAATCTCCGAGATTTTTCTCTCAGATCAGCGCGGCTGGGATGAAGTTAAAATACGCCACATAAATATTTGTATGTATACAATTGAATCATCTTTGAATTTAATCTACATTTGCAGATGGTAATTTAGTTTATATTAGTGATGATTCCATTTACCTGTTATTTTGAAGAATTTTTTGTGGCTCGATTACGGGTTATGGCGCAGTTTCCAAACTTTGAAATTTACAATTTACTTTGGACTGAATTTCTGGATTTTGGAATTTGCACCGTTTTTGGACCTTCTTTTTTGCTCGCCGGCTTGATTGTGTCTCAATAGTGCTCGATTTTGTCATTGATGACTGTAGCACTCTAATTGTTTGCGGGTTTTGTTGTTGACCGTGGAAGTCAATGACATGAACGGAGAACTTGATTGGTTGTACAAAACGATCCGAATATTTCTAGCTATTTTATTGGTTTAAATAAATTTATGTAATTGGGTCATTGTTTGGGTCATTAATGTTTACAAACAGAGTTTGTTTTTATATAAAAATATAACTAATTTTGTTGCAAAAGCTCCTCGCCCTAGGTTGAACTTGGAATTACATGATCTAGTTATACTCCAAATATTAGCTGTATGTAGTTAAATAATTTTTTTTATACTATAAAAGACATATATATTAAATTAATTATAACTAAATCCCTATGAAGTAAGCCAAGGAGCGACACAGCTTTTGAACCTCACCTAGTTCTGTGGTATATTAAGGGAATGTCGCTTCTTATATAAATAGTTTTGCTTGCTTATATTAGCGTTCAACAAACTAGATGCCGTTAATATATGTCGAAGAAAGTATAATCGATGGCTTGTTTCTATGTGCTTACGAAACGTAATGTCAGGTTGATTAATGTTGCTTTAATTAGTAAAAATGTCATACTTTATATAGATTTAATGTAATATGATGTAAATGTAATTTACATTTCAGTAATTCAATTTATTATATTAAATTGGTTTCTATTTCGGAATTGATTGGAGTTATGTTTAGTTTTGCAATCCGAGAAGTTTAGTAGTTTAAACAAAGCAGTACCAAAACTATAGCTTTATTTTGTTAGATAAATAATTTTATACCTAAACATAACTCATCTGTCATTATATTAAGATCAAATTAATAGCAAGGCCTTGCAGTAACTGCAAGTCGATAAAATTTTTAATTGCATATTGATATATATATATATATATATATATATATATATATATATATATATATACATATATATTAGCACATGTACATAATGCATAATAGCACGTTAATATGCTCTACATTTGCTTATATAGTACTGCAAAATGAAGCGCTGGCACAATTATTTAGTCACATTGAGCCTTCGAAAATTATTTTATGGTGCTGGTTCAACTTGTTTGTAATTTTATCTCTCTCTCTCTCTTGTGTTCTGCCAAGTTGCAGGACCAAGGTGGACTTCCATTTCATATGCAGAGCATGCCATAGATCAGCCAGTTAATCCCATCATTAATTTAATATCTAATAATATCCAAATGGCTCGGCGTTTGGAGTACAAGTAGCATCATAAAATTGTAACTGATTGATACTGAGGTGCATTTGAACTAACATGGGTTGTATTTCAGAGCAAATCTGAGTAAAAATTCTTGAACTTTCTCAAAATTGGTAAATGAATATTAGAATGTAACTGCCAAATGATTTAAATATGTGGCATTACAGTTCATAGATATCAAAATATAAGATCATTTCACTATAAGGTATGTTAACTTTTTAGATAAGTACTTTAAAAAAATTCTTTTTGCTACATATATGACTGATGCACATGCTTTCCTTACCGTTTTTATAGTTTTAGTTATTTTCTTCTTCGCAGAATAAGAATAACCTTCCTGCACTAGGCATTAACTTTGCTTGTTTATGCGCATGTTAACCCAGTGCTCTATACCCTATTA
Source organism: Enchytraeus crypticus (assembly GCA_905160935.1). Classification (NCBI taxonomy): domain Eukaryota; kingdom Metazoa; phylum Annelida; class Clitellata; order Enchytraeida; family Enchytraeidae; genus Enchytraeus; species Enchytraeus crypticus. The sequence continues at coordinate 531,066 of CAJHZI010000182.1, forward strand.
TTTAAAATTTATGAAATTTCTATACTGTTATTAATGTAATGAAAAGTTAACTACAACTACTAATTTACTATATTATGTTGTATACAGGTGTATTCTAATGTATTGCTTTTGTGGATGACTTTCTTTTTAGGTGACTAGCTTACAAGAAATTATTTATGTGATTGTTTAATAGAAGCGAACTTTGGATATAGCCATAATATAATTGTTCATTACTGAAAAACTGAAGACTATGTGAATTGCTGGAAAATTTGAGAAGCTGCACTTTTTCTGCTTTTTGAATCAAGTAAGTATAGACCTTTTATAAAAGATGTTTACTTTGAAAAATCACAATATATATTTTTTCATTCGTTGGAGGCACCACCGAGTAGTGATAAACTCGATTGTTTTGCGGAAGGCAACTGCAACATAGTATATCCTAAAAATGTAATATATCCACTCTAGATATGCTCCCACCTACACCTCTATTCTCTCTACCACACTGCACCCACCTACACCTCTATCCTCTCTACCACCCTGCTCCCACCTAAACCTCTATTCTCTCTACCACCCTGCACCCACCTAAACCTCTATTCTCTCTACCACCTTGCACCCACCTACACCTCTATCCTCTCTATCACCCTGCACCCATCGCCAATCTCTCAGGTATTTGTATGCTTCTGTGTGGATGCTGTTTTCCAACAGAAAATATTTAGATTTTGTACTAACTCTCAAAATGAAAATTTACTTGAATAAAGTTGTTATAAAAAGATTGACTTTATATGAGAAATTAAAAAAGGAGGATTGTATAGGTTTTAAGGAAACAAGAGTTTTCTATTAAAATATAAATATTGCACTCAAGAAAAATGACAGGGAATTGAATAAGAGTGTAACTAGTCTTACCTAATCTAATACGATGATTGATTTAATATCGCATTAATCAGTAAATTTCAGATATCAGGAGGAAGACATAGAATATTGAAAAGTTGGAGATTGTGTCATGGACCTACAATTATTCTGTAGGCTGAGAGTAAGATAGTGTATGCTCACGTTCTGACGTGTGTCCTTCGTGAACGCGTGCCTAGTTATAGAGATATCTCGTAGAAGATATTCGTCTATGATAAGATAGGCTTTCAAGTGTTTTCTAGGCATGGATGTTATTTACTAAATACTCATACTCTGATGCATAACATGATATGTAATTATTAATTATAGAATTATCTTAGATTCTTTACGAAAACACATTCGAATTACAAAACTAGGCTTATAGGTAATATAACATTACTCTGCCAGCTAGTTGGATGCTTAGCTTGGCAGTGGAAGCACTTTCTTGGAAATATATTTATATATAATGACCTTTTAAGACATTGACCATGTTCAATGGCCTTGGGTGATATTTCAGTTTTCAACAGTAATTCAGTTTAAGCATTAACTTCTTTAATCTCTTCAGTTTAGTATCAGTATCAGTTATAAAAATAATTTTGGTTTTTACAAATAATTTCAGTTCTCCACCCCTATATCAGAGAATTTAAATACTTAGGCCGACATCAAAACTTTAGATTTCCTTAAAAGAACTCCTTTGACGTGTCAATCTGTTACATCACTAAATAGCCTAAAGGTCTTTCCATATTTGTACCATTTCATATAGCATGTATTGATGTTGAAATAAAAAACCTGCTTACTGTTGGACAGAAGTGGCTTTTGGGTTGGTTTTCCATTGCCGTCTTCAGTTATTTATTAGTTGCCTATAACAACATGTACAGTTAACGATTGTACTATTATGCAGTGACCCGGAAACAACTCGGGTAATAAATAAGTAATTTAAAAATAATATATTATACATATATGACGTCTCTGACATCATCCGTGTATGAGGCAATAGACGTTAAGCCTTTATTATTATTATTATTATTATTATTATTATTATTATATCAATATAAATGCAACTGTAATTTGCTATATTGTGCTGTATTTTGGACCTGCTGCATTCGGTATGCTGGAGTAATGTTCAGTAACTAACTGCGTTCTTTCTTTATCTGCTAATAAACTGTTTTATTATGTTTTCATTTATATTATCAATTCTCTCTCTCTCTCTCTCAAGCATTCTACCAAGTAGCAGGTCCTAGGTACATATTCATACTCAGAGCCTGCTTTTGCACGAGTTCCATATAGAGCACTCCATAAATTGACAGTTTAATCTCTTCACAAATTGCTATGCTTTATCAATACTCTATGTAGTCTTAATCTACGGAATAATATTACTTCTGAGGTGGTTTACCGTTGCCTTTCTCAGTTCTTGCCACTTGCAGTTAACGACTATTCTCTTCTTCAGTGAACCGGACCCAACACGTGGAATATTATCTACAGTTATCAGTTATGAACATGGGGAATATAATCATATTACCAATTGACCTTCCAATAACTATTTTAAACAAATTCTGGTCTGAGACGCATGTGCTTTTGTTGTAATGGTATGTGGGCCTGAATGCATTGTGCTGTGGAATAAATGCATTGATCGCAATGAACGGGCTTGAATGCATTCTGCTGAGGAATGCTGGGCTTTCGCTGAACATTGTTGATATTTTTTATTCCTCATGATAATGTTATGGGTGAACAGGATTGTTTTCTCAGGGAATGACGCCCCTACCCAGTAAATGTTAGTCGAAACTGAGGAAGGCATAGGAGCTCACCTCGTCATAAGCAGAATCTCCCAAGAATAACATTTGGTATATTGAAAGGAATGTTATAGATGATTTAAAGATCCACTCGTATGTGAACATGAAAAGGAAAACGGAAGATAGATAAGTGGAGGAGTTATATGCCATGGACCTGCCAGTAGGCAGTGCACTAAGAGAGAGAGAGAGAGAGAGAGAGAGATGATAATGTTGACATGTTGATACTTGATTTATGAGAAATATTGGATGTGAGAAATTTTTGGTTTTTATTTTTAGTCATTTTTATTTGAATTTATGATAAGCCTCTTGAACTTCTACTTGTTTTTGTTTTTCAGAGATATTACGACATCTGAAGAACTAATCTAAGCTGATCTCTGATCAACTGTAGAGGTTCACATTCTGCTTGTAGACACTTCATAATAAATAATTACTTGTAGATTAATTAGATATTAACTAGCTTGAAATGTATATCGCTTCACAAGAAAGAAGTATAAAGGTAGTGTTACCTGTGTTGTGCAAGAACTTGTCTCCTACTTATGTATCTTCTGAATAGAACAATCGTTTACTGCTCGTGTAGTAAGAGGCGACTACGCGCTAATATCGATAGCAAGGAGAAACCACCTCACAATTAATTTATTTAACAATTAAACTTACCTTCCAACATCAAAATTTGTTGCTTTGTCTACTTTAATTACTGTAGCCTAACTTTCTAACAAGCTAAATCTTGAACTTTCAATTATGAGACTCATTAGCATTACGTCATTCTTGATTCTTGCTTTTCAGTGGTCTAGCATAGTTCATTAAGAAATTTTTGATTTTATTTCAATAGTCCTAGTCTATAACCTAGTTGTTCATATTTTATTACCTAGGGACGTATGCTAACGCTACAAGTGGCCTTTAGCAATTTTTATAGCATTCAGCATATAAAAGTTTTGAACCAAAGTAGGAAGGGATAGAATGATTTATTGTTTCATAGCTCGTTGATAATTGTATTTTTTCTATGCTTTGGATTAAAAGACTGAGGAACTTAGCAATGTTTGTATTAAATCTGTAATAAAATGTAAATGAATGCTGAAATAAGTAATCTTACATCGTTTTACTTTAATCAAATAATTTAACATTTAATTAGATTTCTGCGAAATTATTAAGATGGACTGTTTGTCAGACATGTTAGAGCTTGCTTACATATATACCTATACGCTATAGATTAATGTTAGATAATATTTAATAAGGACAATGATAGTTGCTAATGATTTAAGTCTCAAACTGGCTATAACTAGTTACCAAACTGCAGTTATCTGCCATCTTGATTACTTGTCTACAATCAAGGCCTACATATTTTGAGCCATTAAAATGCGGGGCTTATGAAAATTGGGAAGGAAGAGGCTTAGTTTAAAATTACCGCCTGCGATTTATTATGGGTTTCGGCATCCATATAGGGATTGATACAGTGATTATGGCTTTTCTCTGTGAGACATTAGGGTTTCGGCGCAGGTAAATCTCGTCATATACAAAACAACCGGGGGGGGGGGAGCTTTTGGGAGGTTGTGGAAGGGGGGCTGGGACTGACCCCTGCTTTTGTATTTTCTGCTCTGAAATTGTTAAAGTTATTCTGGTATTCATTAGACTGGTTTAATCTGGTTCAGATTTTTTGTTGATACGAGATATGGTTGACTTGAAATCATAGTTCCAATCTGTTTATTAAACAGGTTATACGGGAGACTCTAGAAAAAGGTCAAATAATATGTCGAAGATTATAGTAGGCCAACCGTGCTATAATATTGGCACCGAGAAAATCGCTGTAATTTTTATAACGATTGAATAATGTTAGAAAAAGCTAAACCAAGTTTACCAATTTAAACCAAGTTAAACCAAGTTAACGTTAGTTTCCTGCTCCATAGCATTTCAGCGACAGGGAGAGCACGGGATTTGATCCCTGCGCCTACTGATCTCCTGTCGAACAACTTAACAGTTTAACAGTTTCGAGAACTATAGTTATAGGTCTATGTTGTTTTTTTATCTTAGCTAGTGTTTGTACGATGATGCAACAGCTATTTTATTTTGACTCCTTGATTGATGAATGTGTTAACTTTATATATTTCAGGACAGATTCGAACAGTTGTCCCCAATAGTTGCTTATTCATCGTCCAATTCTGTGGATTCAAGACGTTCTGCTGTAATGAGCCTATCAGAAGCTCAGTGCAGTATGGTAAGAGATCAGTGTCATTGTATTGCTTCTAATTCATTTCAGTTAAATTTAGCTGCTTCCTTCAAACAGTTGTATTTTGCATGTCTATGAAAGATCTCGATTTTGTCGAGATTTTAATCAATATTAATGTCTACTTTTGCGTAGCACTAGTACGGCCTATATTTCTGAATTGAGAGTCTATATTGTTTTAGGCCTACTGTACAAATTCGTAATGTATAATGTAAAATTTATTCAAAATTGGAGTGCCACTGCAAAATATATTATTTGAATTTCATTCTGAACAAAATCTGACATTTGCCAGATCTTTAATTTTAAAAATTAATTTACTGGTTGCTATTGTTGGCCTATAGGCCTACATATATATTAAATCAGGAATATGTTGTAGTCAGTAATATAGTTTATGCTCTAGTTTGCAGTTGCGTTACACAATATACAGTACATTTTTGAGCAAACTTAATTTTTGTAAAAGATTTTGTAATTCATATTCATACCTAATTTTTGCAAACAATTCTGTGAATGTTGTAAATAATTTAGACTTCGGAGAAAAATTCAAGCTTAAAAGCATCAGTAAATACTTTCTATAAAACAAACTTAGTGGTTATATATATTTTAACGTGTGTACCTGAGCATACGATTATAGATATAAATCAATATGGCCTATATTGCGTATTAAAAAACTTGCATTTTTTATGATTATTTGAAAGTTTATATTTGACACACGTATTATAAGTAATTATCTTAGAGCTCAATGTATGCATAGCATATTTTATTTTCTGGTTCTTGTTGCATTGTTGTATATGAAAGATTAATGAATGGGTTATTATACCTGAAATAAAACAATAAATAAATAATAAATAATAATAAAATAAAATGCATATTTTGAACAGCAGAACGTAGAAGAAAATTCCGGAAGACTGGATGAAGCTGCCCAATCCGATGAAGCGGATGTCACAGAGGGTGGAAATCTCGCATTTCTCTGCACAATAAGATCAAATCCAAGCCAAACGAACTTTACTCAGCTCATGAGTGTAGACAGTGAGATTGCCATTCTTCTGAGGCGACATCTGCTAACTTTCATGGATAGATTTAACACAAATTTGCATCTTCGGCAAAATCTACTCAAAGGTTTTACCCAAAAGTTTCACACTAACATTTTTTCCTATTATATAAGCTATGATGTTTTCAACGGGGATGTGATTTTTGTTCAGTAAGGAAGCAACTTAGTTTCCACTTAGTTCCTTCTGCAGAATTTTTGAGAATCGAACATTTTATTGTGCATTAAAATTTAAGACGTCGAAAATGAATAAAGGTACATAAAAAGCTGTTGAAATATTAATTCTCTCTGACAATCAGAAATGGCGGGCCAGCTTAGATTTAGAGGGTTCAGCGCCACATAGATTTGATGTCATTGGATGGTCGGTCAGTAGGATGAACCACGGTAATGGGCCGGTTTTAGGGTCCAACTGTTCACCGGTACACCTGGCGTCTTGAAAAGAAGCCCTTTAGGCTTCTGGCCTTGATGATAAACCCACATATCTTCGGTTTAGTTCAATCTAGACTCGGTAGAGACGTTGCTAAAAGATTAATGTAAAAATTATTTAGAAAGTACTTGATTAGCGATTTTAAGTTAATTCAATAGGATTTATTGTAATTTACTTGAACATATCATAAATACATAAGTGAAGGTATCATCACATAATGAACAAGTATTACATAAATGATTAATGACTAACGATTAATGATTGACATGATAAATCTATAATAATCACATATTCATACGAGTTTCATGTGTATAATCATACCCATCATTATCATCATCCTCCCTTGAATCCCAGTTTAACCAGGGTCGGGATACAAATAGACAGTCTCAAATCCTCTCTGTCGTACACCACACAACCAGGCAATCCCCTATTTGAGACTTTTCCATTCGTTTAAATTTTTTTTAGCAATTTCTGGAGACTAGGCGCTCATCAACTGAAAGCCCTCTCTGACGTTAGTATGGATCTTAGTGCTTTAGTCGCCTTCTACGACACGTGCCGTCACCGGTTGGTTAATTCTTCAAACAACCCGGACACAACACGGGGAACATGTGTATAACCATCCTACCAATAAGTAAATAAATAAAAGTAATATCATAGGCTTACTATGTCATATCATGTCATGTGATCATCCTGGGGCTGGTTCCAGCCAAAGATCCTAGGCTTACTGTATAACAGCTATATTCTTGAATATCTTTGGCATTGATACTGCTACTTTACTGATTGGAATTTGACAGCATTCTCTGATTTTACAACGCAGTGTCGCACAACATTGAGAGAGTGAGGAGGAAATGCTCTGGGTTGATAAGTTGCGTTAGTTCTCTATTTTGTGCTCGATGTCACGTGATGCTCGCTCAATTCAGTGTCATCTTGTACGACGATGAGATGAGGGGACCGGTGTTTGGAGGAGATGGGCGGGGGTTGTGCTTGGTCTGCTTCATGTATTACGGCGCTCACGTTCAGGCTAGAACGTTCGATACAACTCTGAGGCTGCTGAAACAACGCTTCGAGGTTTGTATGGGCTTAAGTATTTTAATCATCATCATCATCTTCCCTTTAATCCCAGTTTAAATAGGGTCGGGATACGAATGGACCTTCTCCACTCCTCTTTGTCCTACACTATATCAAAATCTCTTCCATTCGTTATAAAAATTTTGTAGCAATTTCTGAAGCCTAGGCGCTCACCAACCGAATGCCCTTTCTGACGTTGGTATTAATTTAATTTAATCATAGCTTATTATTATTTAATATTTATTATTTATTTAGATCACCAAAAAGGGTCATTCAACCCTGTACAGTTCACAAGCAATGCAAACAAACAAGTAATTGCAATAAGTGAACACAATTTAAATGTGAACCATGGCAAAACCATGCTTTAATTAATCAATCGTTCGATATGTCAGTTGGTCGGCCCGATCGATCGATCTATCTATCTATCGATCGCTCGATCAATGAATGAATAAATAAATCAATAAATTTATCAAACAACTATTCAAATAATCAATTAATCAATCAGTCAATCAAGCTATCTATCGTTTAACCTAACAATCAGCCGAATCAACCTGCAGATTTGTTTTAGTATATTATTTATGTTCTTTACATGCAACCAGACTGTGATTACTAAAAATATTTTTGGTTAAATTGTAATTTTGTCACGTTATACTTATCTAATCATATATTGCTTAGCTTGTTAAAGTGAATATTTGCTGGTGTAAAAATCAAATAAATCAAAATGAAATCTGAATTTTTAGTTTTTCTAAAATGGATTTTACTTCACAGGATCTGTTGAGATCCGCCACGGATCTGATCCCGAAGCTGATGGACCGCGTGGCGAGGTTTTCTCTTCTTCTTCTCGACTGGATCACGAGTCGACCCCCAGTCTCCTGGCTGGTAGGTCACTCCCCATTCCATATGTACCTTTACTTTTTTATTGTTGTGCATGCTTGTCAATGTTTGCATGGATGTTTGCTTTCGTTTGATTTTTGTTTCGTTTTGTTTGCTAGTATTTAATAATTTTTACATGTATATGGTTTGTCAGTGATTTGGTGTTGATGCTGAAATAAACACATATCTCTCTCTCTCTTTCTCTCTCTCTCTCTCTCCCTCTCTCTTTCGTCTACCCCTTGTGAATACGACCGTAATGGTGACACTTAGAGTGAATTAAAATAATAATTTGTGGTTTCAATGATAACTAAACTGAATATAATAATATCACATGTTAATCTCTCTTCTCTCTCTTCAGTGCACTGCCATATGGCAGGTTCAAGGTATATATTCATACTTAAAGTCTGCTTCTCGCTCCATAAGAGCACTCCTTTGATCAATAAGTTAATCCCTTCACAAAGTCTATGTCTTATCCATACCTTATGTAGCCTATAGCTTGGGAAAAGTGTGGCTGTTGAGGTGGTTTCCCGTTGCCTTCCTCAGTTATATGGATTAATTACCATTTAATCCTGTTGGAAAATATTTCATGGTGAGGTGGGTCCCCTCTTGCCATCTTCAGATTCTGATTTAGTCGCCTCTTACGTACACGCAGCAGATTGTTTGCGATTGCCCTATTCTGCAGTGGTCCAACCACACCCGAGCACAACTGGGCATAATCTTAATATATAATTTTATTTAATTACAGTATATGGCAGTTTTATTCGAGCTTTGTCCGGGTTACTAAAGAATAGACCTACCGTGAACACCGTGTATCATAATTGGCGACAAAGCACTAAGATCCAAACTAACGCCAGAAAATTTATTCGGTTAATGAGCGCCTAGGCTCCGGAAATTTCTGCAAAATTTTCGAAGTACCGATCGTAGAAAAACTAGAATTCAAGGAAAGAAGATGAGAGAACTGTTAAAAATTGTCGACATCCCTCCCTTTTATGGGGCCTCCCAGTATCTCTAATATGGGCCCCTAGCAGGAAAAAACTTTAGAAAGAATCTGAGCTATTGGAACTTGTTTCTCATTCTTCCCCCTCACTTTAACCACTTTGAGTTTAAGGGATATTTCTCTATATGATATTCAGATTCCTCGGATGGATTTTGGCGACGAAGAGTTTGAAGATGACGATGTTGATATAGACGATGCTGTTCACTATGTGCCTGTCCACCCTCATGATCTCGCTAATTATCAGCTGCTCCAGACACCTCGGCGTATGTACTGGAAACGGCGCTTCTAGATGTAGCTTTCTATACGGACTCTGTGCAAGTGCTCATCCATGATAGCATCGCCTGGTCACACGATGCCACCAGATCAATCACAGGACAAATATCAATCACGTGACGTATGGTGATCACGTGACAAAGCTCCTCCTCTTTGATCTATGAAGTGATTGATCTTTGAGAGGAGTGAGCTCAAGTCCACATGCCCGTTACTACTCGTATAGCCACTTTATTCTGGGCCTCTCTTGCGATAACATAAGTAATGATAATTTAACAATGTAGACATAAAATGTGTATATCAAGATATGCCCAGTAAGTATAACAACTATCTTAACCACCAGTGAACTGGTGCGTTGTTGAATACTGGTGATTATGATGTGATGGGTGGTGGTGTGTTGATAGAGATGGTGATGATGATGATGATGATCATTATCGGCATTACCTGACGATAATGATGATAGTGTTGCTAGTGATGGTGATGGTGATGATGAGCTTAGTGATCGTGATTATGGTAATGATGATGGTTATGATGATGATGATGCTTATGACATGATGATGATGATGAGGATATTGATCGTGAATATGGTGATGATGATGATGATGATGATGATGATGGCGATAATGATGATGATGATGATGATGGAGTTAGTGATCGTGATTATGGTGATGATGATGATGGCGGTGCTAGTGATGGTGATGGTGATGATGACGATGATATCGACGTTTCTTATAATGATGACATTAAAGAATGAGAAGGGAAAAGAGAGAGAGAATGCGAATAAAAATTTTAATTTTACAAGTATATGATTTATTTCTAATTGTTATTGATATTTGTTTTTTGTTTTCTTTTATTACGTTTCGGTTAGATATATACGCAACTGTATTTGCTGGTATTAGCTTTAAACTGTGCAATTGTTTCTGTTACGGAACTGTATCAATATGTTAATGAGAATTTATTCAGAGTGGAGTGTTCTAGTAGTAATATTTCCCCGTGTTGGGTTCAGGTTCTCCGTGTTGGGTCCGGGTCGTTTGAAGAATTTGTCCAACCGGTGACTGCACGTGTCGTAGAAGGCGACTAACGCACTAAGATCCATGCCAACGTCAGAAAGGGCATTCCGTTGGTGAGCGCCTTGGCTCCAGTAATTGCCACAAAACTTAAACGAATGGATAAACTTCAAAACTGGAGAAAGTCTATTCGCATCCCTACCCTGGTTAAACTGGGGTTTAAGGGAAGATGATGATGATGGAGTGTTCTAGTATTAAAAAATGTGTATTTATAAAGTGGACTAATACACTTTACGTCTAGTGTGTTGAAATCGGTTATACATATTATTATCAATGTCCTCCTGTCTCAAATTTGTAGTTTATGTTGGTTTAAACTTTAAACTATTACTTAAAATTTGCAACTTTTTGAATTACAGAGCCAACGCCACTGTTTTGAAATCCTTCAAGGTTTCGTAGTTTGTAATTCATAATTTCTAGGCTGCGTAATGAACGGTATTTATATTTTTCTATATTTTCGGGTGATGTATGTTTTTTGTAACCGTGAAGTGATTGTAGGTAGTTGTTGTGTATTTTGTACTTTGAAAACATCTTCTTCATTCAATGCAATCAAGTTTTGGTATCGTACTTGGAATTATTTCGTGCATTTAAAGACAAATTCATAACTTGTAAACTGATGTAATTCTGTTGGATCATAGACTCATAGTCCTAATTGATTTGTTACTTTTGTTGTCCTGGGCTCTATAGTGCCTTTATCTAAAATATTATTATTATTATTATAAAAGAAAGACTTTATTAATTACAAGAAAGATTAAAAAGAAATATTTTTAATAATTCAAAAATAATTATTTTAAATAAATAAAATAATTGGTTTGTGGTCTTAGGGTACTGGATATAAGAATCGTTTAAAATTCTAAATTTGAGGTAAATCGTGATCTGAGCATTTAGTAGAATATCTAATCGACAACCGACTGAATACTGTCTGCTCGTCGTTCGAGTACATATTCGGTTAACCGCTATTCGATAATAAATCACGTGATCGTGTTTAGAACAAATAAAAATTTGTGACGCCGGTTGCCTCGTATAAATCGATTGGACTCTATTAGGAATTAATTAATTAAATTAATAATTAATAAATTAGTATTCAATTAATTTAATCAGTAATTATTGGTTCTTGCGAAAAGATATTTTTGGATGTATTCTTTAACAATTGACTGTTACTTTCTTGCAATCAATTTGGTTATTTAATTAATTTCTGCAAACGTTCATTATGCTGAATATTACTTTCAACATTTGAAATTATGAATTCTGTCTCTGTTTAAACACGTTTCATACATAATTATAATATCGTGCAGTATATGTATTTGATCGAGTAGTTTAGTATACTATACTTATTCGTATGCATAATAATTATCAGCTATTCGGGCATCTGGTAAAATGTAGACATTGATTTATGTACAATTGTACATGTATATTTTGTGTTTAATTTAGTAATAACGTATATCACAATTACTTATAACATCAAAATAACAACTCGTGAACTATGCAATGTTTTAAATCTTTTTTGATGAGGAATGCATTTGATGTCTTATTTTGTACGAGCTTGATTGTGATTCATTGCTGGTTCAATGATCACCTGAGGCTAGTTTTAGATTTAGGGTTTTGTTTAAGGTTTAAGTTTTACTTTTAGTTTTTGTTTGGTTCTGGTAGTGATTACTTTAAGGATAAAGCCAATTTAAGGTCATTTCGATCATAACAGGATATCTTTGTTGGACGAACTTGAGATTTGAATTCTAAGCTCACTGCTCCGCTGTATGATTCCTTAATTCTGCCCCTGGCTGGTCAAAATACTAACCTTCTTAACCTGGCGTTACTCTGTTATTTTATTGCAGATGTAGAACTAGTTCCGTATTTTGCTTATAAAGTTATATCTTTATGCTAAACTAGAATTTGCAATTAATCTGTGCGAGATTAATATTAACTATATAACAAGTTAAATGTAGACTTTATTATTTAGAGTATTTATTATATTTATTATTTGGTAATAAGATATTGCTTTTATTCTCTGTTATTCTTCACTTTATTGTTTATTCTTATTTGTATTTTTTTTTAAAATTTCATAAGTTCTTGCAGTTCTTGATGTCTTTATTATGGCAAATAAGGATGATAAATTTGACTGAAATGAGATTGTTTACTTCATTAATAATGCAAAGTTTCTTACAACGGCAATTTGGGGCATTTAGTTTGATGGCTTTAGAAGCATAGATCTACTGTATATATATATATAGTATTACTGGCTGAAGCCAGTGGCGAAGTCGGTAAAATACTCGACCGCAGATCAGTTGATGCGGGTTCAAATCCTGGGCTCGCCCGTCACTGACATCGCTTTCGAGTGAGGAAACTGACGTTAACCTTAGCTTTAGCTTTACTGTAATATTAATTAGTTAAACTTTTAATTTTAATAACGCTATCTGAGTGTTGGTTGGTGATATTGTTCTGTAGGAAACGGAGCTATGTGATTTGTCTTTGATACCACTATGCATGTTCCTCCGTGGATTTTTTGTATGACTAATTGTGTTTTTGCCTGATGTATTGCCAATTGTCAGAACTGACGTAGCTAGTTAATCTTCCCTATTTGTTATAATTAATAGACCTTTCTGTTAAGAGGTCGCAGGTTCAAAGACTTCAAAATCCACTCTTAAAAAATTGATATCGTATTTCAATAAATAGGCCTTCTACCTACAGTTTTGCAAATAATTGAAATCTACTTCGCTTTCATTAATTGATAGAAATAGTAACACTATATTGTTTAATTAGTTATAATATTCACATATTGGCAAAGCTAATAATTATAAGAGATAGTTGTTAATTGATGAAATAAAGCATTTATTTATGTTAGCTAACATGCCGTGAATGAGATAATGCCCAGTACAAACTTTCGATTAATTTTATATTTTGAAGTTTAACTTATTGGAGCTTTAGCTATATTTGTGTATTTATTTGGCATTTACTTTTCATTTATCTACAATCCACTAATCTTGCTTGTGTTTGCATGATATACTCTCGTCTTGTTTTATTTATGCCCATGGTGCCTATATAATATGATCGTTTGATATCGTTCATGCATGGGTCTATAAAATTAAATGCATTATATCGTTTATCTGTAAGCCTATATAACGTTCATACTAACTTCAGAAAGGGCATTCGGTTAGTGAGCGCCTACGCTCCAGAAATTGCTACAAAAATATAAAGGAATGGAAAAGTCTCAAATAAGAGACTCACTGATGATACGCTGTAGGACCGAGAGGATTTGAGACAGTCTATTCGTCTCCCGACCCTAGTTGGACTGGGATTCAAGGGAAGAAGATGATGATGATGATGATGTAAGCCTATATACTGTGCCTGTATTGTGCAATATGAGAGTGGTCTGAAGTATGGTGCATTTCTATTTTAATGCGTTTATTAACCTGAACGATTGGACGATGATCTTATTGCGTGAAATGGGGCTTCATAATTTAGATGTTATTTATAATAAGTACTGGTAAAATATTTCAATAGTGTTATCATTATAGACTTGCTTTGAAGAGTTTATTTTTAGTTAAATTAATTATTTTAAATGTTCATTCCATTTGATTTTAGCATAACGTATACTTGTTATATACATGTAGGTATGTACAGTTTATTCTATATACAGTATATATATATATATATATATATATATATATATATATATATATATAAATATATGTATGTATATATACATATATATATATATATATATATATATATATATATACTGTATGATGTAGTATCTAATATTATTGGATATTGGATACTACGTATAAGCTTATATCATTATATTTTCATTTAATTGTATATTTATTAGAGATGGGAATTTTTTGAATTTCCAGAATTCGGGTTCGGTTGAAAATGAAAGTTCGGTTCGGGTTTGGTTCTAACAAGGGTTCGGGTTCGGTTCATGTTCGGCTTTCTTTTCAACTCGCAAGAGTTCGATTCGAGTTCGAAATGGTTTGGTTTGGATAATGTTGCAATTGTTTAACTTTACTTATAGTAATTATGGTTATGACAAACATGTTTAAAATACTTAAAATAGTTTATGATAAATATGCTTAAAAATTAATTAATTAAGTTACGAAAATAGTTATGAAATTATTCCATTGCTGTGGTGCAAAATTATTTACTCCGGATAGCCTTAACACATATAGAATGTCATATATAATTATTTGTAGATCTGGCTGCAAAAATGTTATGGTAGCACACTAAAATTAGAAAAAATTCATAATTTGAATTTAACAAGCACAAATCCACATAGATGAGTCAAGCATTTTCAGATTTTTATTGGATACTCTCATCACTTTTGTCTCTTTGATGTTAATCTTCATTCCATATTTCAATGCGTATCATTCAGACTATCCATTATCTTCTGTAGGTCCGTCTCGCTTCCCGCTACCATTCCTTTGTATCGCTACCATTTTAAAATTTGTGTCGGAACCAGCCTTACCTGAATGTATGCTGTTAGATACTGTAAGACATGTAAATGCAAAAAACTAATATATATTTTTATTGTTCTAACTATCGTTATTTAATGTTTGGCTGGTGAATAAGAAAGGAACTCCAAGAGTTTGATTCAGTTCTGTTTGGACGAAGTCTGGGTTCGGTTCGGGTTCGGCCAGAGTCTGGGTTCAGGTTCTGTTCGGTTCGGCCAAAGTCAGGGTTCGGGTTCGGTTCGGTCAAAATTCAAGATTTTAGGGTTCGGTTCGGGTTCGGTTCGTTTCCCATCTCTAATATTTATATTTAAATAGTTTTGCGTAATTAAATTCTGCGGAACTGTATCTAACTGCCTCCTCGACAACTTAGAAAATTCATGAAATTTAATGAAAAATTACAACATTTATAAACTTTACTGGGAGATGACGTATTTGGCTCACTTTGTAAGCTTATGTTAATTTTGCATGATTTATATGCCAGCATTCAATGTAGATTTAAGCCTGGTACACGTCTACAGAGCTCAGTAAAACATAATCGTTTTAGTTTTTGGTATTGCATAGCTTTATTTGAAGGTGATGATTTTCGTATGCCCAGGGTTGTGGTAACATTGAATCATGTTTCTGGTGATTCTTCTATCATTTGACTCCTTTGAACTTTTCAGAGTTGTTAACGAATTTAACAAGCCATTGATTACTGGTTTGATACTAAGTCTTTTCCATTGCTTTATTGTGCTGTAGCTGAATCAAGTATTAGGCCTACGACTTTTTTATTAAATGAATTTTGTTCATCGCTTGGTTGTTTGATTAATGTAACTGTAAAGTATATTGATTTAAATATTTCGATGTCTTACGTTTTTGTTTACTATGATGATTTTTGTTGTTTATTGTGTCAAACGTGATGACTTTCTCTGTGCTCGTAAAGGGGGGAATAAGGGATTCTTAATTACTTTGCCTTCATTATGTAGCATTTGTTCTACAACCTATATCGTTGTTATATCTTTAAAGTTTTATATGCTAAAAGTTAAAGTGCAATAAAATGTTTAATTTTGCGTTTTCAGCTTTAACTCTGAGCGTTTTTGACAAGTAGAGATTTCCTATCATGTTGGATGATTATGTAGTTGTTAAAAATGTTCATTAAGCATTAAAGTAAAGTAAAAATGCGTTATAGTGAAACGATCAACTATGTTGATACCTATCACTTTTAATACCACATTCGGTTCGGGTTCGGCTTGCTTTCCAACTCGCAAGAGTTCGATTGGAGTTTGAAAAGATTTGGTTTGGATAATGTTGCAAAAAATTGTTTAACTTTACTTATAATAATCATGTTATGACAAACATGTTTAAAATGGTTTACGGTAAATATACTTAAAAATTCATTAAGTCATAATAGCTGCCATATTTTTTTACCTTGTTAAAAATATGACAATGAAAAAAGGAGAGAAGTGGTATTTATTCCTGTACATTTCTTAAAATATTGTTAGTTGAATAATAAATGTTCCTGATATAGATATTTAGCTTTATTATTGTATCTGAAATATTTTCCTTGATTATAACGAGCAATATATAGAATGCTTCATCAATTTTTAAATTTTTATTGTCACTATAGGCCTATATATTAGATACGTTTATAATTAAGTGGAAATATCTTGGCTAAAATTTGTTCCAATATTTCAGAGACAAAGTGCAATTTAGTAACATAAATATGTAAAATAAAGATGATTTGGTAAACACGTGTACTTCCATAGAAAAAGTATAATAATATACGCCGTTTGCTATCAACTGACCAGTAATAAGCTTCATAATTTACCTTAGGGTTTCAAATTTGAAACTCTAAGATCACTTATGAAGTTACGAAAGTAGTTATGAAATTATTGCGTCGCTATGGTGCAAAACTATTTACTCCAGATAACCTTAACACATATAGAATGTGATATATAATTATTTGTAAATCTGGCTGCAAAAATATTAAGGTAGCACACTAAAATTAGAAAAAATTCATAATTTTAATTTAACAAGAACAAATCCACCTAGATTGAGTCAAGCATTTTCAGATTTTTATGGAATACTCTCATCACTTTTGTCTCTTTGGTGTTAATCGTCATTCCATATTTCAATGCCGAGTCATTCAGACTATCCATTATCTTCTGTAAGCCCGTCTCGCTTCTCGTTACCATTTCTTTGTACCGATACCATTTTAAAATTTGTGTCGGAACCAGCCTTACCTGAATGTATGCTGTTAGATACTGTAAGACATGTAAATGCAAAAAGCTAATGTATATTTTTATTGTTCTAACTATCGTTATTTAATGTTTGGCTGGTGAATAAGAAAGGAACTCCAAGAGTTTGATTCAGTTCGGTTTGGACGAAGTCGGGGTTCGGATTCGGTTCGGGTTCGGCCAGAGTCTGGGTTCTGGTTCGGTTCGGCCAGAGTCAGGGTTCGGGTTCGGTTCGGGTTCGGTCAGAGTCTGGGTTCGAGTTCGGTTCGGTCAAAATTCTAGATTTTAGGGTTCGGGTTCGGTTCGATTCCCATCTCTATTTAAAACGTCATGACGTTACACCTACGCTATTGAGACAATATCGATAAATCATTATTAAACATTAAGCAGCATTAGATTTACGGGACTAGTGAAACTATGCACAAGGACTAATATCTTGGCTCTTTCAGGAGCAGGGTTTGAAGCATTGGTGGTCTGCGTCAAAATGGTTAACCCACGTCGGGCTCAGTTTCTTGCTGGAAAGGCGATCTATTTAGAATTATAATGTAAGGTGCTGACAGAATTCTGTAAAAGGCCAAGATGTTTAGTTGAAGGTGTTTAGTTAAGAAAGCCAATGTTTTTAGTTCTCAATAATCTTTACACTTACATGTAGTTAAATGATTGTTGCAAGAAAGATGACAATTGAAACTCGCTCTGTGATTCGGATGATTAGGATTAAATAATTTTAATCACGATTCGGCTCCACTTAGAATAGAACAAAATCTAAATTAGTACCTTTCTTTAATATTCAGTCAATCAATCAAGGTCAATATGCTATGCTCGTTTCTGCTTTTGCGTTCTTATGTACGTATTTATTCTAATACAACATTATACTATGAAGTTTATTTCTTAAATACCTACGAATTGGATAATTAGCATGTTATATTTAATAAATAGTAAGTTTAACTTTGATTTAATTGACATTACTGAAAAATAATTGACAATGTTGTAGCATTTCGCCGCTGCTGTTTAATATTTACGCTGAGGCAATGATGGAGGAAGCCATGGAAGACTTGGAAGAAGGAATAAAAGTAGGAGGGAATTTGTTACAAGATGTACGGTTTGCAGATGACCAAGGAATGGTAGCGGGCAGCGAAATTGGATTGCAGAAGATAATGGATAGGCTGAATGATACGGCACAAAGATATGGCATGAAGATTAATATAAAAAAGACCAAGGTTATGAGAGTGTCCAATAATAAAGGTGAAGTTAATATCACAATAAATGGTACGAAATTGGAACAGATAAGGAGTTTCAAATATTTGGGTCATACTATAACCGATGATGGGAAATGTGAGACGGAAATATGCAGTAGGATTGCACAAGCAAAAGCGGCCTTTGGTAGTAGAAAAGAACTATTAACAAAAAGTCTAAAGAAAGACACAAAGGCCGAAATTAGGTATGTTAGATGATTTAAAGACCCACTCATACGTGGAAATAAAGAGGAAGGCGGAAGACAGAGAAGAGTGGAAGCGTTATGTACCATGGACCTGCCAGTAGGCAGTACACTAAGAGATCAGAGACTGAAAAATACGAGTTATATTTGAATTATTGAAAACAAATATAATATAATTAATATTACAGTAAATAAATACGACAACAAACTTAAACCCAATACTGGTTTTTATGCAAAACGGGAGTCGTCTTGCGACAATGTTGAAGCAATTCTGGATCAACATTTTCCCAGTCAAATATCACTTGGTCTTTTCTACTTCCAAATCCCGCTGATTCCAGAGAGGAAGTCCTTCTATCATCCTCTCTATCCGTGGATCGAGCCCTACTCTCCCTCGTCCCTTCCACGGGAGAAAAATCCCTGTCGCTGTTATCGGAACCCTCGCTGGACGGGGCGAGAGAACGATTTAGAGGTGGCGTATCCGGCATAACGTTGATCTCAGGAACCGGTGATCCCAACGGGGATGAATTTCCGATTAACGGCTGAGTGGAGGCGAGATTTCCCACCCCGGAAAGTCGATTAACTTTGTTGTTTTGAGCTCGATGTGCATCGGCCCCAGAGATGGATGAGATTTCAGCAGAAAGTGGACTTCTGGAGTCTTCCTTGAGCACCGCTTCCATACTTCTCTTCCGTTTCTCTTTCCGCAATCTGTAGCACTTAAAGGCGACGAATGCTACCACTAAACATATCGTTATTATGACTGCGATGATAGAAATTGTGATGTAATTCTGACGTAAATTCGCTTGTTCGTTGCTAACGGCTGCTCTGGTTGTTTGAAGAGGATTTATATGGATTGGGATTGGATCCACCTCTTCTGGTACTGCGTGACTCGCCGCGAATGGCAGGATTTCTATATCCAGTCTCTCCTGTGTTGATTGCGCATGTGCGGCCGTCAAGATGAACGTGAAACTGTCAGAAGTTCTTCTGTTAATGACTGGAACATTAGGTCTGTAAATAACTCGCCGATTGAGCACGTCATCGTGAGAAAAGCTAAAATACGAACCAGCTACGGGCTGCTTTACTTTACCATATAACCCATCGTCCTCTCGATCCTTCCAATCTTTCTTTGTCTCTCTTCGTAAGGAATTGCTCGGCGATAGCTTGGTAAGACTGCCGTGCTTGGGCTGCTCGAGAACGAGATAAACAGGAATACTATCAGTGACCTTTGCTAGGTTGCTGGCGTCAAGGTCATCCAGGGTCAGAGTGCAGCAAGACTGATCTTCCTCTGAGGGATTAGCGGAGAAAGATCGATCACCTTTCTTGATATTGGCTACAACTGAAATGTTGACCATTCTGAAAGTGACCACGGTATATTTGGTGTGTACGTCCATTTCAAAAGTGTCCCAGCTTCCTTCTAAATCTGTCTGAACGTAGTAGACTCGACCAGAATCCAAATCTTTCTGGCTGAATCCAAGTGAAACCTCACTGCCAACGTAGACGTCACCCATGGTTGGTCTTCTCGTAATGCTGTATGATACATCTTCACGCGGACCATTTGTGTGAACTTTGATATCTCCAGTGGTAAGAGCTACAGCTTTGTGTCCCTGAAGCAGACGTACATTTGATACTGAGGATATCTCGAGAGTTAGTGGAATGACTCGAACTACGAACGTCTTATACAGAGGACGATGAACACCGTCGCTGACTAGAAAATGAAATGAAGGAGATCCATGCGATGTTCCGTCATGAATGAACTCTAGCTTTTCTGTGTTTACATCTAGCTGAGTGAAGGACAGAACCGGTTCTAAGCGGTCACGATGTTGTATGATCCCGTGCGCCGATGGGGTGCTAATTTCGTAATGGATGCCATCTGGAGAGGTGTCTACATCGTCAACGGCTAGCATACTATTGGTGATATTTACAGCGGAACCTTGAATTAATTCAATAACTGGAGCTTCGATAAGGAATTTAAATGGCTGGTCGTTGATTGGCCTAACTGTAATATTAAAAATTTGATTGCTAAATGTTAATACACGAGTTTGCTTATTTTCTGGTGCTAAAACTTTACGTTCCCAAAAGTCAACTTCAACACGAAATGAGAAAGAATCCCACAGATGATCGCTATGGTCGTTTTTATATACTAATTTTTCTAAATCTATATTGTCTTGAGAAATTCTCGTACCGCCAACGGCTGCTCTACCGTCAACTTCCAAAATCCCATGTTTGGGAACTTGTACGATAACGAAGAATATCTGATCGACTTGCTTCCCACTAGTTTGCAGAAGTTGCTTTAGTTTTTCCGAGTTTATCTCTTTTTCAGATATATATAGAGATCCACCCTCTTCCACAGATGGTGATTGAATTCTCAATATCTCGTCAATATTTTCCTGATTGATGTTGCCATACGATATAGATATATGAAATGTTTGTGCTGTGACAGCTTTGGCATAAGCTGTACTGACATCAAATAAGAAAATATCATCCTGAGTCCAACTTCCATCTAGATGTGCTGTACACTCGTATACCAGATATCTCATTTCTATATCTTCTTGAGAAAATGTCGAAGCTTCCACAAATCCCATTTCATTATTTATTAACAAACGGCCATATTTGGGTTTTGTTTGCACTGTGTATATTATAGGCCTTATTGTACCAAAAGGTTGCTGATTGGTTGCGGATTTCAAGTGGTGTGCGGTGATTGGTTGTCGGATCCCAGGGTAGGAGAGCAGAGTCTCTAATGACTCCACCGTCAGCACAAGTCGCCGAGCTTCAACCGTGAAGGTAAAGGTCGGTGATACACTCGCTCCATCTGTCACACCAAACTGAAATTCTCCCTCTTGGGCAGAAACTGAAATGAAATTATATTAAGGCAAATATTTTATCAAGATATTATTAATTATTATATTTTACAAAGACAAAATAAAATACAAAGTCAATGAGTTATAGAACTAATCTGTAAAACATATCAAATCGTGAAATATTATGCAGCTAAATCTGTTAATATAATAATCAGTAATCCGTTTTCCATAAATCATTCAAAAATAAATTGTAGAAGCGATTATATAGCCTAATTATGCACATCAACAAACTAGCTCGTTCATGAGACTAGAACTGTGATTTCTGATTTTAAAATATAGATTTCAAGGTTAAGCCTACTCCTCAGTTATATGTCCTTTAGGTTTGTAAAAGCTTTGCGACGTTAAATTAAATAAATTAGACTTAAAGTGTAATTTAACACCATTTATTAATTAAAGTTTTCTAGTGTTAAATCAGGGTCGATATTTTATCCTGAACAGGCTAAAGCCGCTCGACTACGTTTCTTAAGGAATAAGCTTTTCTTGTGAGGACTCTAAACGTTTTAGAAGAAGCTCGATGAGAAAGTCAAATTTCAATTTAGCTAAACTAAAATAACTCTAAAATTATTCTGCTAAAATCAAGGGGAAATTTTGAGTTGATGAAAGCATATAGCCCCAGTGGAGTAGAAATCTGCAAATAAGGTCAGGATCGTTTCCATGCAACTGCGCAGCTGCAGATAAGATTACACTATCTATGGTGTAAGAATCAAATTGTAATAGAAATAAAATAAAATTATAATTGTAAATGAATCAAATTGTAATACGAATCAAATTAAATTATGCCATAGGAGATAGGAAAACAAAATACGACGTTGAAGCTTGTTATAAATTAACAACAGTAATTAAAAATAAGGTGAATACAATATAATTTTAAAAAATCATATGTATTCAAACTATTCTTACGATAGCGTGCTATTGAAAATATGAATGATTATTCCCTTATTATAAATTTAAATTTAAAAATTGTAGTAATATAATTTATTGCAATTAAATTAAATACGAAAATTTTTAATGTTTAATTTTCAAAATACTCCCATTCAGAAATCACTCCAGTCCTTTTAATGTCCAAGATTCGACCCACTGGCCCTGTTCTAAGTCTAACGTCTCTAAGCAGGTGTTCACAGCAACAGTAGCTCAAAACTATTTTCAACATTTTATTGAGAAAAACAGCCCACTCGAGGATATTCGCGCTTTACTACGCAGGATGACGAAGTATCACAACGATAGGATATTGGCGGTCTATGTTTTTATCAGCAAGTCCATCACTTCAAAGCTGAAGAATATCGCCGATAGAGTTGTAAAAAAGATTTATATAGTAGAGTTTAATTCGATAAAAAATACAGAAATTAATCTCCGAACTAGACTGTTATTTCTCTCTATCAAGTTTTCTGTCAAGTGGCAGGTCCAAGGTACATATTCATACTCAGAGTCTGCCTTCGCGCTCCATAAAGAGCACTCCATAGATCAACAAGTAAATCCCATCATAAAGGCTATGCCTTATCCATTCCTTATGTAGCATATATAGCTTGTGAAATATAGCATCTGTGGTGGTTTCCCGCTGTCTTCCTCAGCTCTTCCTTAGTGGCCTATTACGACATGTGCAATGAACGGCCTTTCTATAGTTCAGTGTACCGGACACAACACAGGAAAGAATATTATGTGAATATAAATATATTTCATATCAAAACTAACGCAAAAAAAATAAATTTAGAGCAGGTTTTAATATCTAGAATATTAATTATTTAATATTTGTAAAATTTTGCAGCAAAACCTATTGACATGGCATACATTTAAAGACACAATATAAGGGAAGCATATATAATTGACTTTGTTTATTCTTAAAATACCATACAAAAGTTGCGGAGAACTCTAGAAAATTGAACACGATTCATTTAATGAATCGAAAATTGACTACAGCCAAGGTCACGTCATTAACATTCTAATAAGCGATAATTGCTTAAGTATCATAAGTTACCTTTCACAAAACGACCACCTTAGCGTCATTTACTACATTCACACGTCATTTACAAGAGTCATCTTCTACGCACTGAAGTGCCCGCACTACATCTATCTATCCATCGGCTGGAAACAGTAGACTTCGTAGCGTTGTAGTAATATTTTACGACTACGAATGTTTCCCAGAAGTGAGTACCGAACATATAGAAGTAGAAGAGAAGAGAATAAAGAATACAAGAATAGAGAAGAGCTCTTCTTTTAAATCATTGGCACTGCACCCCTATCTCAACTTTTTCTTTTGTTTTACCAACTCGCACAATCACAGCCCAACGGCACTTTCACAATTTCGATCTCTAGTTCTTAAATACGACTGTCTGCCGATAAGCAGAGGTGTAGCATTCCGCGAATTTTTCAACCAGTTATTCGATTCTATCGTTCGTGTAGAGATCTCAGCAATATTACACCTGCAGCCTACAGAAAGAACATTTTTGCATGATTGCGAAACATCCGAAACGAGTGGAAATATAATCGACTTGACCGAAGTCGATAATATTTTGTAACTTTATATAGCAACTAAATCTACCTAACATAACAAACTCTAGCACGGTAACTAATCGCCTTTTCGCATCTACGGTAGTGTAAATTATTGAAGTTTATTTTAACGTACGTCTATGAAAGGCTAGAAATCTCAGAATTCTCCAATCAAAATGAATGAAATGGAAAGCGACTACCATTAATCTTATTACTATTAATCTTGACGCTCCTGCGCTTTATGGCTTTAAAATAGTAAAATATTTGAAACGTCCGCAACCAAATTTTACATATTAACCATAACTAGTGGCAGTGCATATGTGACTATCATTATCAACATAAGTAATTCAAGTTATCAACAAAAACCGAACAGCATATCGTCAACTTCCCTTCAATCCCAGTTTAGCTCGATTCGAGATTTTAAAATGTAGCAATTTCTAGAGCCTAGGCTCTCACCAACTCAATGTTCTTTTCTGATGTTAGTTTGGATTATACCCGCATTTACTGCTCTTTCGTTTTTTGCAACACGTGCAGTTCACGGTTAGTCTATTCTTCAGCAACCCAGACACAACACCGGTATCGCCTAGCTGTGCACAGATGTCCACAATTTTCATTCGGTCTAAAGAATCATAGTCAGTAATATGAACTATCTGAATTGTATACAGTAACGTGTTAAGTTTCGTTTCGTCATTCACATGATTAACTATTAGAACTATATTTTATAATGGATAAGAGATAAGACATTTACTCTAAGAGAAGTAAGAGGCGGTTAAAGAGACCCAGAGGAATGCAAAGGGAATCATTGCAATATCCATACATGTATGTCCCTACCTAAAGATTACATAAAATTCTCTTATCATCAGCTTTGCTACATCAACTTATAGGCCGCAGAGTTGTTTTGAAGAGCGTGATAAGTGTAAGACGAACATTGTAAGACTGTGTAAGACTGATTTCTTTACATTAATTGTAACCACAATTTGATAGTTGTTTATCGTCAACTAAATAAAACAATTAGATAAAACAAAATTAAAAACCCAAACTAGATTAAACCAAATCTCATGTATGTCTGCCAAACCATGCAAAATTTCACAGCTAAGCTTTAAACAATACCTTGAAGTAGGAAGGTAATTAAATGATTGTTGATCTGCTCCTGGCTAAATGACGTCACAGGCTGGGTGACATCAGACATCAGTACAACCTGTCCCCCGCGCGAAGAACTAACGTGAAAGATTAGATCAGCTGGTAAAGTGTCGTTATCTTCCACTAACAGATCCTCCTGCGTTATCGGCATAATCGAATCTGCCGAAGAATGCAAAATGTACCATCATTCCACAGTCGATTGCGAGAGCCAATCAGAATATAAAATATTATAGCCAATCAGAATACAATAATTATAATATAGCCAATCAGAATACAGAATATAATTATACGAAACTTACACAAACAATTTGTTAAAGTATCGGAATCCACTAACCCGTAGACAAAAATACTTTTGTGAACTGATGAATGGATAGCATGACTTATTGTTAGACGCACTTCATTAAAAAATTAAAAGCTTATGATTACTAGTAAAATAGAGATATTGAATCGATGACAAGAATTATCAAAAGCCTAGTCGGTATGTATTTAATTCTGTAATGCGAAGCCGTTGGATTCTCAGATTCTATAATTTTTGAAATCAACGTACCTGACCTACATGTAGGTATCCATGCCTGAGGAAGGGGGTGTTCAGGAAACGAACGTTAAAATCCATTTTTATGAATTACTGCAACCCAAACGCAACCAAACGAGAACTATTCAATGGATTAGAAATTCATATATTTGAAATATTAATTCTGACATTTAGAAATATTACTATATACTTAAATGCCAGAATTATATATTTATATGTATTGTTCATTTATCGTGTTGCATGATATTTAAGTAAAATTTCTCAAAGCTGATATAATTCTTCATAGCATTTAATTTGTATATAATTATGATATCTTGCAACTGCAACGTGCAGTGGCAAGCTGCTATAGGCGTATAATTTAGAAGCGCATCATATTGAATTAAATTGCTTACTATTACAATATTCTAAAAGCCGAAGTCAATGCTAACCTTTCCAAATTATCATTTTCCTGTTGTTAGCCACCCTGGGCAGTTGATCGTTAGTTGGTAGCACTGTAATGGTAACAACTTTCAACTCGCTTCTCCTCTTCTTTCCGGACACAGCCATAACGATGAAGTCATCCACCAGGGACTCGCTTCCATCGTGCACATATATGATCTCTCGTCTTTCCAGCTCAGCCGGACTGAACTGTGGAGCGACTGCACCAGGTCTTCCCCGTCTCTCCAGCCTTCCGTGCAGGGGTTCCCTCATTACTATCAAGTCAATTTCGTGAGAGGAAGAATGCTGCAGCCATCGACTGGAAAGACTGATGGAAGAAACGTCCAGAGCCTCGTATCCGTTCTCAGACACGGTTAAAGATCCGGTCTGGAGAGGAAGAACGTCAGGAAGAATTTCCAACACAAATTCCAGTCCTGTTAGTTGAGAATCACCAGCTCGAATGTCGAATCCGAAAGTATCGCTTTCGATCTTCGTGACCGGATAGGTGTGGATGTATTCGAGCAGACCGGAGTTAATGTCCGCCTGCGTGAATCTGGTCACCTCCTCAGTACCTCCGAGTAACGACAGAGTTCCGAACCTAACCGGACTGGTGATCCAGAAATTAATTCCATCAGGGGAGATGGACGAATGACTGATGTTAAGAAGATCTGGAGTGATGGAAATTCTCCCGGACTCGTCAACAATGGCGACTTTGTTATTTACCACGCGCGGAGCTCCTTTGACAGGTTCCTGCAAGGATACGTTGATCCTGATCGAACCGGATGCCTGGATGCCGTCGATTCGTACCATAAACCGAAATTCGTCCCACGAGTCTCTGCCTTCTGAGCGATGCTCGTAAATCACTTGACCGTCGCGTAGATTGTTAAGGCTAAAGAAATTCCATGCAGTGTCTTCCACTTTACGGCGGATGACACCTTGAGTCGGAGCATCAATTATAAAGAATTTGGTGTTGGAGTCGGATAGTTCAAGATTTGTTTCAACCCTGAAATGTTCTGGTAAAAGCGTCAATCGGCTACCACTGGCTATTGATAGCTGAGTAATATTTGCAACTCTTAGATATGGCTCCGATGCCTCAACGCGCATAACTACCGAAGTTACATACTGACCGTCAGTAACTTTGATCATAGCCTCCCCAGTGGTGGAACCTCTGTGTGTGAAGTAAAGCTTACCTTCTTCAATATCTGCCTGAAGGAATGATCTCATCAACTGGGATTTATCACCCGTTAAGGTTAGTTCCCCATTAGAAAATTCTCCGCAATCATATTTCAATCTTGAGCTATCAAAATTAATGTCTGGATCTTCGAACCAAAGATCTTCCTTTCTGACCACCCTACCTCTCGTCGTTACAACACGCAGAGGACCAGCAGCCACCTTTCTCGGCGGATTATCATTCCACAGTGTCACACGAATCTCAAACGTTCCAGAAAGTTCCGTCACTTCTTGTACTTCATCTCCGGAGCCCCTCATATCCATCTGACTTAGAATCGGAGTAGAAGTGAAGCTGAACGAGTCCGAACTGGTTTCTGAATCATCGTGATAGAAGTAGACTCGACGCTTCTTGATGTCATCATTCGTAAAGCTGCTTACATTGTGCAGCACCACAACCCCACTGTCAGGATCCACAAACTTGACTGACCCGTGACGAGAGAATTCTATGACGATGTACCTAAAGTCACGCACTCCTTGCTTCTCCGTAAAGAGATCCTCTTCGGTTATCATTTTGTTTCCCCCTTCAGGAACCTCAGAAATTCCGTTATTGATAAACAACGTGTCACCAAACACAGGTTCGTATCTGATCTCAAATAGCGCCACCACCGACTGAACTCCAGGTATGAGCAGACGAAACTCGAAATTATCGATAATTTCGCTGGTGAGCATTTTATCCAGTTTATAGGAAATCTTGCGGTCGTTAACATCAGCTTGGGTAAAGTTAGAACCGACAGTTAATCTCCTCCTCTGCATGTCTCCTCTTAAATCGCGCTCCATGAGTAAAATATGGCCCTTTCTTGGAAGAGAAATTATGTGGTAGAAGATGTCACCAGGGCCGTGAAGTGCCGTAGAGCTTGCTGCAAGCAGCTGAGCAGAAGTGATGATACCCTCTCTAGTACCTCTAAGCATCAGTCCAATACTGCGGACTAGATTGACTCTCGAGTCAATGATGTTGATGTTTACCGTATGCTCGGCTGTCCTCACTCCCTTCACCTGCACGCGAAACGAAAATCGATCCCTCAGGCTGATAGAGTCTCCGAAATGAGAGTATCGAACTTTTCCTCGATCTATTTGACGCTGGGTGAAGGTCGTGACCTTGGACCAACTTCCGTCTGACACTTGAAGCTCTAAAACTCCCTCAAGAGGAGAATTGAAAATCGAATACTTTGGTTCAAGATTTTGTCGTACAATCGATGGATTAATTGAGAAGGATAAATCGTCCTGAGTGAGGATTCTAGTTGAACCTCTCGACACTGTCAGATCCCTCTTTCGTACAACAACTATCTCCAGTGGAGCTGCTGAAACTCTAAGTACACCGCTATCACCAGATCCCTTTGAGTCTTGGACTTGTATTTTAAATTCTTGATTTGGATTTCCCTTATGAACAAATTTAATTCTACCGTGAATTACGTCGTCATGAGTGAATTCGTTTAGTCGAACAGTGCGCCTGTCAGCCATTTCGAAGTGACCGTTTTCCGCAGGGTTCGAAGAATTTTCGATGGTGTAGAGAATGTTCTCCGGTGGGTCATCGCTATCGGATACGTTAAATACGTCAGTGCCAATCCTGACGTTACTGTTAGGAATCATTTCGAGCACTCTGATGACGGAGAGGACTGGGGGATCGTTTCCATCAACGACTCTAATCATCAAGGCAAATCCGTACTTCTGCTGCCAAGTTTCTGGAAGACTGTGACGAGAATTGAACTCAACCTGGAGTCCTATGCTATCAACTTTTATTTCCGATTCGTCGTGGTTAAAAATAACTCGAGAATTTCGTAGATCTTCCAGACTGAATGTGATCATATCACGATTTCCTGACCTACGCCGACCGCTTACCAGTATAGTTCCACTCTCAGGCGGACTAACAATGCTAAATATAACATCAGATTCTGGAATGTTAATATCGCTTACGTTGATATTGATATTCGCCGTTGTGATGAAGCTCCTACTTCCCTCCACAACGAGAAGATCTCTAATCTCCAGTATCTCGTGAAAATTTGAATTACTCATCTGAGGATCATTCGACTTTCCATCATTACACGCATCTCCGGCACAGTCGCAATCTTCTCCATCAAGACAAACTACTTCCTCCGTACAAATTTCACCTGGACAGTTTCTCTCCACCATCTCACAGCCTGGTCTCAGCCCTCTCGAATGAGACAGCTCCTGGAAGCCATGCGCTATTCCGCAGATATGAATGTTGTTTACACAACCTTCGAGTGACGCTCGGTTGGGACTACTGAAAGTTCGGGGTCCGTTTAAATTCCAATTTTTAATAATTGACAAGACTTGTTCGTCCAGCCCACCGAAATATATCGGCAAGTTACCGGCCAAAGCTTTAGCCGGTTCTGTTAATCTTTCCCTTGTGCTATGAGAACCGTCTACCTTGATTTCTAGAGTTCCGCGGGCTATAGATATGGACAAACTATGCCACTGCCCATCGCTGATGATTCTTTCCTCAACCGTTCCCACCGAAATGGCGCCACTCATTCCACCGATTTTTACCCTCAATTTTTGATCATAAACCTCTGCCCATATAAACTGTGACAGAGGCTGGCTTTCAGAATGAAAGAACAGCGTTGCCCTCTTAGAGAGAGTTTTTACATCAAAGGTGACCCGAATTTGGCCGGAACTCTGAGATGTGTTTTTGAGAGAGATGGCAGCGTACGCCGACGACGAGCTTAAGAAATAAATCGACTCCGTCGATCCGGCGTCAAATTCCGAACTACATCCTGTTGTGACGCCCTGTTTTGTGCCATCTCTGAGAACGTTAAAGTTGTTAAAGACAGCAGAGCGAATACAGCCTCGAAATTTACCGTAGCTGCCGAAGAACATCATTTGATCTAACCCCGTCCCTGCGCCCCCTACGTAAAGATCCCTGTCGATGTTTAATTCAGAGAATCTTCCTTGGATGACCAACCTAGTCGCATGACGATCATCGATAATAAGCTCAAGCTGACTGACCACCCTCGTGACGATGACCTTGTGCCATTGACCATCGCTGAAGGTCAAATTTGGCGGTGATGAGACGGAACCTTCGCCTGAACCAAGGTCAAATATAACGATGATGGCTCCGCCTCTCAAGGTCACAACACAGTAGTCGAGACTGCCCGCAGCCAATAGCAGAATTCCATCTCTGACGGATGTTCTGAAGTGTAACGAGATTGACGTGGAAGAACTGGCATCATTGACCGGCATACGGATGTAGCTGTTGCCGTAGAAGGAAAAGGCATCTGCAAAATTCCAAAAATCATCGTCAACATCATCATCATCTTTATCTGCCTCGGAATCCCAGTTTAGATAGGGTTGGGATACCAATAGACCTAATCATTTCCATTCGTTTTAGAATTTTTTTAGCAATTTCTGGATCTTTGGTGCTCGCCAATCGAATTCTCATATTGACGTTAGTTTGTATTTTAGTGCTTTGTCGCCCTTTACGACAAGTGCGGTCTACGGTAGGTATCTTCTTCAGCAATATGGACACAACACAGGTAACAAAACATTAATAGTATTGTTAAAGTTGGAGGTAACACTGCACCAGTATTAATTTACACTTATACAAAATAACAACTCCAGGATATCTAATAATGTAATAACTAGACCTATTTACTACTGGTATTGTATGTAGCCTATATTTATAATAAAAAGTTGGAATTTATATAACTTAACGAAATATTAAACTTAATAATTTTACTAACTTTAACTTTACTATACATGTAGTTAACAACCTAAGCCGAATTGTTATCAGGCATTTCATTATGGTATTATAGCAATGTAGTAATATTTTTGCTCGAAGGCTTTGATTTAGCTCAACATAGCTATCAATAATGAAAGACAGCGGTACTCTAATTGTTGTTGTTGCTGTTGTTGATGTTGATCATGTTGCAGTTATGATATGGAAAGTGAATATAAAAGTAGCTGCATTAATTTTTGGATTTAATATACCTGGTAATTTTATTCTCAGGCATTAATTTTCGCGAATTCATTGCATTTTATAGAGTCTGTAAGTTGTTTTAAATAAAATAATAACGTATGTTCCAGTCTTCGGTAACTGATAGAGGTAGACCCGCCTAAATAAGTATAGTTTTCGGTAGATATATTTTCAAGTTTTTCAATTCCATCTAGGAAAGGCAGCAAAAATAGGAAAGACAAAATATACGCAAACAAAAAATACACGAGTAGACACAATATTCATCAATATTGGCCTAAATATAATAATATTAAATTATATTATATTCAGCATAACGAACTATGGATTTCGTATTATTAACTTTGAACGAACGAGCATAATGAAAGTTATCTATTAGCATGCTAGAGCACTTAGAACTAAGCCTGCCGTGGATCGGTTCTTCTTTCCTCCGGATGCAGCCCCTGGTAAGAGGCAAGTTAGCGGAACAGATGTAGGAAACCAGTGAAGTGCTTATTATTTTTTCCAGAAGTAAACACTATATCATATCTCTAACGAGCTATCCTAGTGCACTACAATAAACAGCGCCTGCAAAAATCTGCACGTATTTATTGTTTCATCACTAATTGTGAGGGTAATGTTGTATGCGTTTTCATGTTTGTATATATATATATATATATATATATATATATATATATATATATAATTATATATATATATATATAGGCCATATATATTTGATAACGTATCTGGATAGGAAAATTAAAGCAGATGATAAAATTATAGGAAAAGAAAGATCTACGTCAAGGACCTACCACTAGGTAAAGAGAGTGAGAGAGCGAGAAAGTATAATGTTTATACAGGTATGTTTCCAGGGGCAACAATCTCTAACATATTCTCGATGCCGCAATTAATAAAGTTTCCCATTCTTTTTGTTTCCCATTTTATATATTTTTAACTTATAAACATTTATTCCTTGTACATTATGTTATTACGACTTGGCTAGACCATTTTGTTTTCTTATACGAGCAGTTAGCGACAGACTATTGCATGTAGAATGCTAAGCTGGAAGGCTAAACCATAAAAAAGGACAAAAGACAAAATTGTTAACTACTTTCTTTTTCTGATAACTAATAGTTCAAGAGAATAAACTGACGCCTTCGCGTGTTCGTTTAATATCTTATACGCTTTTAACGACAAATAGAAGTTTTTAATTCATTATTTATTACAATATATCAGAGTAAATCAGACGCGTTTAAAGTTTAGATTGTTGCCTTGGGATATAGTAGCAATACCTGTAGAAACAGGAAACCTTTAATATGTACACTTCGTAGGACTAAACGTTTTGCACTGAATGACCTCGTATGAGGTTGACCATTGTACTCTTTGTTGTGGCAGATTTAATCTACAGTATTCACGAGGGAATTATTAACATAGCGACTTGTTAGTTACTGCACTCAGCAGTCTGTCGCTTTTCACCCTTATCAATTCAAATTCAAGTGAAATGCAGGCAATTTGTTACCAGTTCAAAATTTAATTCGGTTGTAATTTTTATTATTATTATTAAATATTATTATATGATGTAAATATATGTACAGAGGGTATATATATATATATATATATATATATATATATATATATATATATATACCCTCTATATAGTCTATATATATATATACAGACATATAGGCCCATATATACAGTATCCTGTCTGCTGGCAGGTCCTAAGAACATATTCCTACTCACTGTCTGCTTTCGCGTTCCACACAGGCAGAGAGCATTACATTGAGCATCAAGTTAATTCCTTCACATAAGGTTATGATTATAATCCCACATCTTAATTAGTAGCTTACAGCTTGAGAAGTATAAGACTCCTGAGGTGGTTCCCTTTGTCTTCCTTAGTTCCTGCTTAGTCGCCTCTTAAGTTATGGATAATGAGACGTAGCCTATACACTTCGAGACAATTCCTGCACTGTGGTCCGGAACTATTAAGTTACGGATCGCTCCTGGAATCCCATGATCTTGCTAATATTTCACGAACGTTGTCAAGCACTCGATATCTTAGTATCTCAGGAAAAATAATTAGTTTCATCTCCGACAACCGTTTAATATATCAAGGAACCTGCTTAGTTCGGGTGCAAAGGTTAAAGGTGAGAGTTGATCCCGCCCCAGTTCAGATTAATATAATATAACTTCCGGTGAATCCTCATTGTATCACGGATCAGCAGGGAGCAAGCAGTTAATTCAGTTAATAGAATATATAAATATTGGGTCTTATATAAGGAACTCTTGAACGAAGATTTTCTAATAATTTTTTACTATCAAATTGAAAATTTGGTTGAATATGGGGCAGATTATTTATGCAGATCAAAGTTATTATGCTATGTATTTAAGCTTGCTGAATAGTCTAAAATTTATGTTGCTGATCCTTACAATATTTCTTCATCTTCTATGAAAAGGTGTTTATTCCATCCAATGTAAATCCAGAGTATTTCAGTAATCAAGTACTGCTTCGAAGTGTTAATATCAATAACAACACTACCAAAATGTGTTCTCTTCTCAATAGAAAATAAATAATCATTAAATATTACTCTGACTTGGGAGCAATAAATCGTATAATTAAGGCAAGCAATGAGAGTTTATGGATTTTGTTAACCC